>VZTI01003805.1:4143971-4272710 GCA_013397865.1 Struthidea cinerea
GGGCCCCAGCAGCGCTCCCCCTCGGCCTGCGCAGCGGGTCCCGCGTCTCCCCGAGTCGCTCTGTGTTGATTTAAACGGAGCGTGCAGTGGGAGCGGCCGTGCTGGGGCTGGACGGTACCGCGCCCGCAACTCTGCCCTGGGCCCCGGGAACAAGTGCTGGAGCGCTGCGGCCCCATCCGCTGCTCAATGCTGCCCTCTGCGGGACAGCGGCCGCCCGCCCGGACCTGTTGTGGGCTGTGACCTCGGGGGCTGGGTGGGGCTTTGGGGGTGCTTTTGGTTTTCCCTGGTGACAGTGACGATAGGTGACCCTGGACAGCCGTGGAGGGCAGCGGGGCTCTGATCGCCCTGCGCTGGCACTGCCCTACCCGAGCAGACTGATTGCAGCTGGTCAGAGGTGAAAGCACCACAGCGGTGCTTACATCTACTCTTCAGGTTAAAATTAAATACAAAATTGCACTCTCATTTGAATTTGTGTAGGTCCAAACACGGGATAAATAAGAGACTTTTCTAATGCATCTGCACTACAAAATTTGCTGCTGCAGAGATCATGGTTGTACAATTATTTTAGAGGAGCAGTTACTTGAACAGTTGAAACACACCCAGGAAGGACAACAGGCAGTAGCACAAACCACCCTTGCATATTATCTTATAGAAAACACCATAAAGCACAGAATTGTTAAAGGGTGTTTGCCAAACACAAGATGGCAATTTCTAATGCAAGAGCAGAGTCTAGCTGGTAAGGAGTGAGAGAAAAAGACAATCCATGCTATAATAATAACCTATATCACCACCTCATTCTTTCCTCCATTTCACACTGTAGTTCATCATGACAAACCGAGATACTGGTATTGAAAACAAATCTGTTATACATACCTTGAGATAAAGATTAGTACAAACCAAGTGTGTTTCTATCCTCCAACAAGTTGGACAGGAAATTGCTCCCCCAGCCCACGCCATGGAGCTGTGGGACAGAATTGCAGCCCCAAGGCATATTAAGATCAGCTATCATGGCTGTCATTAATGACAAGGTATGTTTTGTGAGAAGAGGGCACCATCCCCATACATCCATGGCTGAAAGGTCCTGTGGCAGGAGGATAGCTCCTAAATCTCCTCTCCCTATCCCTTCACAAGCATGGGAATGCATGTTTGTGCACAGAATATATGCTACTTTTTTAATTAAACAATTTGCGCATAGTAGGTAAGGTTATTGATATTAAATAATAACTTTTATTTGCTCTGCCCCATTCTTTGTCTTGGCAGGTGTTACACTGATATGCACATGTAAATGGAATGATCTCCTGATGGAGAATAACCACCATCTGATTGGTATTGTGTTGTGCCAGGGAGCATGGATTTGAGGGTAAAAGCATGAGACAGTCCTGTAATCATAGAATTTCTTGAGCTGGAAGATACTCATAGGGATAATCAAGGCCAAATCCCTGCTCCTCACAGGACTACACAAAATGAAACCATATGACAAAGGGCATTGTGCAAACTCTCTTTGAACTCTGACAGACTTGGTGTCCTGACCACTTCCCTGGGGAGCCTGTTCCAGTGACTGACCGCCCTCACAGTGAAGAGCCTCTTCCTAACATCCAATCAACTTCCCTTAACAGTTTCATTCAGTTCATACCATGTCCTAGCCACAGCTTGTGGGCAGACCGTATATTTAAATGTGCTCCATTCGGCTTGGGAACATTCTCTTCAATAATAGCTGATTTTGCAGATAAAATAAAATCTGGTTGTTCTTATCTGGTTATCAAGGGGATTCAGTAAATGTCCCAGAAGTGTTTTCAAATTTATATATAGATTCACGTCCTTTGCCCAGCAAAAATTACAGGCAATAACACACTTCCCAAATATTTTGAAAACTATTTTTTAAAGTTAGTTTTCATCATGCCAGACCACATCTTGGAATTGTTTTCCTGCTCTTTGAGTTCCAAAGTTCTGAAGTACTGTGGTTCTCTGTGAGGTACATAAGTGTGCACACCAGCACACCAAAGAGAAGAATACGCCCTTACTTTTTCTATTTAAACACTCATCCTGCCTTGACCATGAGTGACTGAGAATTCAGACTTTGTAACTAATTGCAGAGGGGTTCAAACCAAGACATTTAATTCTATGTATAAATAGCTATAGCTATCACACTACATCCCTGTCTCTCTATACAAGAAATTCAGCTTCAGTATACAAAAACAAAATCGAGGTTGCTTTTCTAGCACCCAAATCCTATGTGTCATACAACCAAGTTTCTGCAGTACCCTTTGACCATCCCCCTATTCTGATCACACACCTCAGAATATATAAATATATATATATATCCATGTATATCCATATCCATTCTCTTGGAGACAACATGATTATTTGATACAGAGAAGGGAAAGGAGTATAACAGAACAGATAAGGATCAAAGTTCCTAACTTTTATCTGCCCTAGTAAGTGGTTGAAAGATTAATTTAGCACAGGGTAATCTCATGAGGCATAAAGTGCTTGAGACAATTAGTTCTCACAGTGTCTCTGCTGAACCTGGCAGAGCAGATCAGTAAGGGCTGGGACATAATCAAAACTTGTGTTTTGGTAATGCTCTGTTGGTGAAATGGCATCCCAGGAAGGCAACTGCAAGGATCCAAAAGCTACTGAAGAGGTAGTGCTGCTCTAAATTACAATGAAGGCTGGTTTCTCTTGAAGCTACCTTTACCTGTTCACATATAGATTCTCAGCCAACTGCAAAAATGAGTGAAAGTAGAAGATAAGACTCAACATGCACCTTTGATACAGTAAGGAAGAAAACCACTGCTCATTTATCTTTTCAGGTGACTGTCATAGGCTGTTGTTTATATTTTTTTTTTTTTTGCCTCTGCCTTCAACTGCTTTTATGGCTCTTTTTTTCCCAACCTTTCTCTCCTCAGACACATCTCTAAGCAGTTTGCTCACTTTCCTATGTATCTGACCGTTCTGTTAAAAGGGTGTTAGACTTGTTATTGCAATCTTCTAGAATTTTAGGGTCCACTAAAAAAGTCTCTCTCACAAGGATGCAAACCAAAAGGAACATTCCCCAAAGGTGAAGTTACATCACTGTAAGTCTCTAAAAAAATGAGAATGACCCTTGTTCACCATCCATTCACCTTCCAGACACAACTAACCTACAAGTTTCTCCCGCTAACCCCCACTCCCAGTTGCTCCTAAAATGCTTGATCTCATTTTCCACACCCAACTCTTCAGTTAAAACAAAACAACTCTATTTCTAGGCAGAATATAATGAACAAGAACAACCAAAAAAAAAAAGACAGGTCAGGAAATCAAAACTTTCTGGCCACTATTTTCTTTCATTTCCTACTGTGTAGGAATCAAGTTGTCCAGGAGCAGGAAGAATGAGCTGCTCTGCCAGAGAAGGGGAGCCAGGTGCCAAGGGGCAGTGACCTCCCCAATTGCAGCCCACTCCTATTGCACCCAAATAAGGCAAGCAGGGAACACTGCTGCTTTTTTGATGTAAAATTCCTCTTACATATAAATAGAATTTCCTGTATTTCTGTTCGTGGCCATTGCCTTTCGTCCTGACACTGGGCACTATAGAGAAGAGCCCAGTTTTTTGTCCATCCCACCAACACAGGTATGCTCTGAGCCTCGTCCCAGGGTGGAGTTGATTGCAATATTTTATTTATTTTAAGCTCATTTGTAGTATTTACTTTTCTACAATCAACAGTAAGGATGAAATTTGCATAACCCTTCCTCCAAAAATAGTGTGCCTGTCTCTAAACCAGTGAAATCATTACTTAAGTAAACAAGATGTTTAATTTCTCTGTTAAAAGGAATGGCAATAATATCATGATTACACATTTTGTATCACTGACTTCTACTGTTCTCTTTGAGACAAACCAAGAACACATATGGAATGACTAATTAGACTCTTCAAATGTATTATATTAAATTATGTTGACAGCTGTATCCCACGGTATCACAATAATGAGAACTAGAAAAGTTCAAGGCATCTTTTCTATACGTCACTTATTAGGAATTTTTCTATCATGTATTCTCCAGTTCATGTGTAAAACACTGTTACTCATAACAGCATTTAGAGCACATTAATTATATGAAATATTTAAGTTATGTTCTAGTGATCAAAATTAATTCATACAGGTTATAATTTTTTGTATATTACTACCTCCCTATATAGCTTAATGTGTCTCTGTTTAAAGAAGCCAGAAAAGATAAAACATCATTTCTACGCTTTCTATTGGGGAATATGGATATCCCAACTGAAGTATCACTAAACTAACAGGAAGCTCAGTAAGACTTTTGGATAATTCCCAGACTACACTGATCAGCCTTCAGCTCTGCCTCTATTATCTTTATATTTCCATGCTGTAATGTGTTCAAAAACTGTAGTGATGCTTCACAGATTTTTTTTTTTTTTTTTGGTGCTTTAATTCTGTCTCCTTCACCACAGACAAAATTGCCTGGAGCATGAATTTCAAAGGGCAAGTTACAGAATCTTTTATCTAATTTATAATAAGTTTTGTCTGTGCATGGCTTAGAGCAATGGTCTCAAGCAGTTTCTGACTGAGCAAGGGAGTTTCATAGGTCCACAGGGGTTCGGTTTGGGTTTTTTTACCACTGTGGCAAAGCCCACAGAGGTATGAAAATTAAAGCCAAATAGAAGGTTTTACCCATGGTTACTTGGTGACAGCAGCAGTCTCGGTCTTGCTCAGTCAGTTTTACTTCATCTTTGAGGTGTCAGTGTTTAACCCTGAATGATAAATAAAGCCGAAGGTAAAAAAAAAGGATAAAGCCTGCTACTGCCCCCAGTGCCATTTAACAGCTACAGAGGAAAAGGAGGAAACATGTTAATCCCTACAGGATCCCATGGGGGAGATCCTTCTGAGGCAAGAATCAGCTCCCTTTTCCTTTGCTTTGCTGCAGAGGAGTGAAGGGAGCCAGGCTATGCTGGGCCCCCTGCTCCAGCTGCGTGCCATCGAGGTGGGTTACCCGCGCCCTGGGCTCCCGTGGCGGAAGCACGCGCGGAAAGCACGCATGGCCTGGAGTCGGAGCCCCTGCCCTGGGCCATCGGGACACTGCTGTCACCAGCTGCCTTTGCTGCTGGCCTTGCACTCAGTCTGGCCTCAGGGCTGGTTACTTCTAAGCAGGATGCACTGCAGGTGTTTGAACATGACCGGTTCCTCAGTTGTGTTTGTCAGGAATGGGAGACTGAAAAATGGGATAACAGAGCAAAAGAGTAAGCAATGGTTTCTAGAGAAAAAGGAGTATTACTCTGGTTTTCTTCAAAGAGTTTAGCAGTGGAGCTTATCTAAAGACCTATGTCCAGTGATAGTGGCAAAATTTATTGATTTTTATCAACCTGAGAAGACATGCACTCATTTCACAGGCTCCAGCTGTGATTGAGCATTCCTTGAGCTTTCCCTTGTGTGATATGATCAAGCTTAATCATGGCCTGCTGATCATAAATGGAACATATTTCTTGGTCTCTGCTCTTTCAAAGAATTACCGAAGGTTCAAAGAGTTGCAGAAAAGCCTCCTTGTGATGCTGGGCAATAAAATAGTGAGCTTAAATGCATGCAGTAAAAAGCAATTCTGACTTCACATATTTAGTGACATGCTCCAAGTTAGTTACAGCTACTTTTGAAGATGGTCTTGGAATTGTAAGAGTTAGCTCTTTAAAAACATCAGCTCAACACTTTTGCAGTCAAAAAGAAAGTAGAAAATTAGAAACTATTATGTAAAGGAGAGAAAACAAAATAGAGAACAAATTTTTTTTCATGTGTAACCTATTGTGCATCTTGTCCTTGCTTACTGTGGAAAAAAATTCTACTTTCTGGTCTTGAAAACAATAATAAAGAATTGGAAAAAGATAACAGTAAATGATCAAAGATAGCGCAAACTGAGCTAGCAGGCTGAGATTTTTCAGACTGGATAAAGAGTGTCTGAGAAGACATGTGACAGATACTTAGAAGTATCATTACAGGCATGGAGAAGGTGAAAAGGATTGATTGTTCCAATACAAAAGATAAAGAACATGGACTAAAACTAGAAGGTTCAAAACAAAGTTACTTCTTTAATGTCAATGAACCTGTGAAATCATTGCCACAGGATGCTGTGACTTGAAAAATCAGTGTACAAGTACTTGGGAAAGTCTGTCCATGCAATAGAAAGACACCACAGCCAGCTCCAGGACTGCAGAAGATACAGAAACTGGGAATATGCTCAGGGAAGTGCCACTGTTTATGGATCTTTTTTCTGTACATGTCTTTGTCACCAAGGAGCACCTAGATGGATCTTGGAATAATGCAGCACACATGCTTATGCTTTTAAGATTAATTCCACTTGGTCCTGTTGATAGCTCTTCACACTTTCCATGTTTGAATCCATAGCCTGGCTATGCTATTTAAGAAACACACAGGGTTCTACACAGTGATGTTAATTCTGCATTATTTAAACAGGAACATTTAGTCACCTGCCAAATATCCTATTTGGTTACTGCAGTAAGAAATCCAATGATTTTTTTTAAAAAGGCTACTGGACAGGGAATGATTCAATGACTTGCTTAGAATCCCACACCTCTCCTAAACCATACTATGTCAGTAGTTTCTGGGACAAGACACAGAGAATATTCATATTCTCGTGTGTGACGCAAGCAGCACTGGGTAGTAATTTCACTATTTATACACTGGTTTTCATTACACCTTTCACACAAAATGCCTTTGAATATTGGAATAAATCTCCCAGGAAAGGTAGCTGGGACACCTTCCATAGCAAAGGACTTTTCCGGGATGGTCTAAACCGGACTCATCTTCGAATCACCTTAACTGGAAGTAGTTGTTACCAGTCTTCCTCTGTTATTGCTTCCATTTTGCGGATTTCCGCTGAACATTTTTAACCACTACCCATCCCCATGAGGGGGCCTTACATCAGGGATGAAGGTGTATGGGAAAGTACTCAGGGACAAGTTACCATCCAAAGCCTGTTTTCCCCTTGATTTCTACATGCACCTGCAGCTGATTCAAGTGCAGGTCATCAGATGCAGGTTTTAAGCGAGCCCCCTTTAAATTTTAAATATAAAAACATGTCATAAGCACACTTATGCATGTTAATTACTGTGCTTTATGTTTTAGTTCTTCTTAGTTGCCAGAAGGTTTTATCTGCATTTGGGGAGGATTTGCAAGGTGGATGGCAGGGGGGTGTGTATAAAATACTAAAAATATTTACTTTCATATTTGCCCACTGATGAGTAAGTATGCCTGTAAGTTCATACATTTTGTCATGCAAAGGAAAGCACTGAAAAAATTTAAAACCAATTTTCACATTATTCAATTTTCTTCATACTTTCAGGACTCAACATTTTCTTGACTGATGTCAGACAAAAAGCAAATTTAGCAAATCTTAGACACAATACGATCAATTGAGTTCTGTCTGCATGAAAGAGCAACCCAAACTATATTTATTTTTAAAACACTATTCAAATTTTTCCTTTTCTAGCCTGTTCTGAATAGTCTAGTCAAAATCCATTAATTTCTCTCAACGTCTACCTCTACTTACTGCAGGTTTGCTATTTAAAATGAAAGGCACCCTATGCTTTTCAAATGTTACCACAGTAATTGCCACTCAAACAATACATGCCAAATTAGAACAGTCGTTTTTAGGGACATCACTGAAGAAACTGCTTTCAGCCTAATGGAAGTTAAAAACTGCTACTTACCTGGAACAACATTACTATTATTGTTTAAATAAGGTCACATTTAATTAGTAAGTCATGAGCAAGAATATTCTTTAAAATGCCTGATCCTGGCTCCTGCAAATATTTTATAGACTCAGTTGAAGGTGCAAACCAGCAGCAGGAGGGAGATCCTGCATGGACTACAGATGCTTCCCACCAGTCCTGGCAAACACTTCAGATGTGTGGGCACCTCAAATGACAGCAGTCACTCAGAACTGACCATCTGCCCCATAACATTTAAATGTCTTGGTCACTCCAAAGAGCTGGTTAGAAAACACTGATTTTAGTAATGGTAATAGCAATTTCAAAAACAAAAACAAATGAGGAAGAAAACATGACATGAAGAAATCTTAAGCTTTTCTGCCTTCTTAAAACATTATTTGTCTATTTTTAATATGTCAGATGGCTTAGAATTGAGCAAGACACTGGTCCCAGAAAGCCAGCAGTTTTGCCCTGCAAGTTAAAATTTGGTTATGGGGTTTGCTTTTTTTTTTCAATTATTGTAGAATTTTACATAGATTAAATTACTGAAAAACTCAGTTTGGTTTATTATATGCCTAATATGTGCCAGGCTCAAAAAAAGACTGTGATAAAATAATGGGGTTTGGTTTTCATCTTCTTTCCTCCATCTGATATGGTTTGAATTAGAAATTACTTTAGGACTATCATAAAAAAGGTCCAATTTTGTCTTTTAGGAGCAAAGCAAACAACTTGAATGTAAGCAACTAAAAGCTGTTTACCAAACCAGTATGTATGTTTATCCCTAAATAAATCTGTCACAGGGCTGTTACATAATTTGTTTCTAGTGAGTACTTTGAAAAATTGGTATTTAACAGATACTGGAACTTCCTTCCAAAAATTGTCTTTTGAGATTTTTGTGAACTTAACAGAGAAATATATTCTTTCTGAATATGAGAAATAAAGAGATAGGAAACAGTCTGCCATCCCAGTACAATGTTGATCTGGTCATAAAATATTTATTCAGCTCATTTTTAATTTTTTTTTTTTCTGTAATATCAGCTAAAACTCTTTTTCATTTGTAAACTGAGGAGATCCAAATCTCTGTTAATTCCAGGGCCAAGGTAAACTGTTCCTGTTTACAGTGAAAATATTCCAGCAGAAAGAGTATCTATAAAAAGAAAAGGAAATACTAATTTATGCACATATGTTTATATAGAAAAGGTGTATTAGTTGAATTAAGGAAAATCTCATTGAGTAGAGTGAGACAAAAGCCATTAACTGAGAACAAATATTAGAAATCAAGCATTCCTCCAGGAGCTGAATTTTTAAAATTCTGATAGCTCCTTTAGAAGACATAGACCATGTCACGTCCAACTGACAGAACCTGTAAGTTACATAACAGGGATAAAGGGGCTCTGCTCTTTCTGTATGGGAGTTCTCAGGCTCTCCTGCTCCTCAGCCAGGATCTGTACTCACCCCAAGATCTGCATCTTTACAGACCCTACAGCTACAATTAAAAAAAATCTGACTAGCTGTTAGCATTGTCAACTGCAGCCACTTCTCTCAAAAATTAAGCCAAATTATGGAAACTACATGACATCTGGTCTCCTTCATGTGAATGCTAATATTAGAAAAAATTATTTGCTGCTCCAATACTGCACACAGCATGACACAGGTAATAGAAACAGAGCAGGATTTCCACCTCTTTCAGACTGCTCCTATAAATTGAAACTTTAAAAAATGATCTGCCAATTTCATTTTCTTAAACTAGCATTTTTTGTCAATTTTGGATACCAAAAGCCTGACTTTTAAAGAAATGCAGGTCCTTAATTCTCTTCAATTTCAAAGAGAACAAAGTTTGTTTCAAGAAAGGTTGCCCATGAAAATGCTAATAAGTAATTTGTAATGCCAAGATTAATTAATGAAATAAATTTATTTTGCTATGTACTCACATGCCAGCACACACAAGTATTAATGATATTCATACATTTGAGTTAAATACAACATATTATTTGAGTTACTGCTATCAAGTGATTTTCTAGTGCTGACAATTATTTTGTGTCTACTTGGCATGCACAGAGCTACAGCAGCTCCAGCCATTTCCCAGTCTCTGCTGACAAACAGGAGGTCTCCACACCTATTATTCACTGCTGGCTTTCCTAACCACTTTAATGCATTAATTCTTGAGGATGTTTTAGTTGATTTACATAAATACATCCTCCCCTCCTATTATGTTATTACCTGCATTAGATTATTTTTTACAAAGCATTACTGGGGATTATTTGCAGCCAGCAGATTCAGAGAACACTGTCTTTGCCATACAGTCCAGAAAAACAGTTGACAGCCACCCTGTTTCCATGGTCTCCCTATACAGATTGATGTGCTGGTGTTTACACTCAAAGTACAGCAAGCAGCAGTTTTTACCCAAGACATGAGCCCAGCTCTGGAGAGGAGGGTCTCACAGTGGGTAACATCTGCATCTGTTTTTTCTGATACACAGGAAGAAAACATTTGTCAACTGATGGATTTAGGTAGACTGAAAGCAGCCAGTAAAGCCCAACTGTAAAATCTGGGAAAATCAGGATGGTTATTAAAGAGGAGAGAGAAGGTGATAAAATAGATTGCTTACATTTGTTCAATTTTCAGGGTTTCCCTTCATGTAGCCACAGCGATTAGGAGGTGTGCTGCTCAGCCCAGTGCATAGATAGGCAGGGCCACTCTCTTGACGTCGCATCCTGTATTTGCAGAAATCCAGAGCTAAAGACCCAAAACTCAAGGGCTGAGCTGCAGAACACAAAGCTGAGTTTTCCTCATTCTATAGAGGTTTTTACATATGAAGCTGCAGGAGTCTGTTCTTTTCTTTGAGGGCTTAGTTCAAGGACCAGATTTCAAGTAGTAAATTTGAAGTGGTTTCACTTATTTTCACACCCAAGGTCTCCCCAGGTTTGCACCAGTTAGATTTATCTAGCTGTTTGGATCACTTCTGTATTTATTGTTTCATGTTACAAGTACAAAACTAGTGTAAACACAGTGAAGTAAAAAATTTGGCTTTATTTGGTACGTTTTGCACCCTCTCATTTCCTTGTTGTTACTGTCAGCATCCAGACACCCCTTCTGTGCCCATTTGCAGTTCCTCTGCCTCTCAGAGAGAAATCATTAAAGGATCATGCAACTTTCCAATTTTAATATTTTCACTAAAAAGAAAACATGAAAACGCTACTAAGCATATTCCAGTTCCTACAGATTGCTACAATTGCCTTACTTATCCTCCTTTCATAGGATTAAACTATAAATATGAATATAGTTACTAGAATGATTTGTCTGGTTTTTCTGCTATTTCTAAAAATAGCACCTGGGAGATAGGAACAAATGAATTTGGAATTTCATCAGGGAGAGGATACCTCTTGGGCTTTTTAAGCCTTTAAAAAATTATTTAGCAGTGATGACAGATGCAAGACTGACATATCAATACAATGAAAACCTCAATTTATCCGTGCTATCAGCAAGGCTCCAGTTATTGCACAATTCTATAGCTATGCAGTTTGTTGCTGAATTAAATCCTTCCTATAGGATAGTGATTAATAATCCCTGCTTTTGTTGTTTAAAACAGATGTTTCAGGCCACAGAATGACAAAGATCAACTTAAATACATGAACAGAGTATAAATGTCTTCCTGAGTCTGCAGAACAACCTGAAAAAATTTAATGGAGAGGTCTGCTTCCTCCTAATCACCTGAAAGGGCTGTCATGTCTGGAATGGAAAGATAAGTTACAACACTGCCCTTGGTAATTATTTCTAGATGGAGAATTCCAGCAGAAGCATCCAGCTTTTGTTCTTAACCTCAAGTCCAAAGCTGGCCACGTAGTAGAGAAAGTAATAAAAAATAGTATCTCAGAGGAATTCATTCTCATTATGAAACAGTTTCATATTTAAGTAACTTCAAATGTCTTAACATTAATTAAGCTACTGTAGAATACCCAGTTTCTTCTGGTACATTAGAGTTCTGTAGTAAATTTTGTGTAAAACATGGGTCCAGTTTGAAAAACTACATTAGTGTCCTAAACACACGTGCACTAAGGTCCCGCCGGTGTGTGCTACAGCAGAGCACAACATCACCAACCAGCCACAGTCCCTGTCGGGGTTTGGCAGGAATTCCCCTCACTGCCTTTCTTTTAGTGGCAAAGGGAACTCTAAAACCAAGGCATGAAAAGATACGTCATGCCCTCCTTCTTAGCTAAGCCTGCTGACTGATACTGGCATCAGTCACTTCAGAAAGAGAATAAACCTTCAGTTACTTTTTGGTGTATTTTTCATGGAGATTACAGCTGATAGAGTGCAATGTCTCCCCCTTCTAGCCAGCTGGAGATTCACACAATGCTTCTCGTCCCAGCAGAGTAGTGACACAACATGGATGCCTTTCCCATGGTTTATAAATCCTGTATTTTATATCCATGACCTTTGCACATCAAATCTCAAAGAGAAAGCACAGCCTATATAAAATAAGTTTATACTTTGAAGATTTAAGACTTGCAAGTGAAATGTATCTGTCTAGAGGTGCAAAGTCTTCGCCAAAGTAGAGGCTTCTCAGGCTCCTCAACAGCTGCATTCCTCAGAAATGAAGTGACCAAACTCCTGGGTGAAACTCCTGTGAGAAGACAAAATCACCCAACCCTACTGGCTTGAAACTCCTCACACAGATGAAATAAGGACAACAAACGCAGGTATAAGTGTTAAAGTAATTCAACTGTGCTTTCCCACAGCAACAGTTAATAGGAATAAAAGATAGAATACAAAAGTAAGTGTGAAATAGGAGCTAAGAAATTCAGGAAGTAGAGTCTAAAAACAGGCATGGGAAAAGTCTGGCCCATACATGTGCCTCCCCTTGCCTTGTGAACAGGAGAAATCAGACCATTGACCTCTGCAGTTTCAGTATCTCAGAACTGGGATATTATGTTAATAGCTGTGATGATAACATTTTATCTGGATTTCCAGGTCATTAAGGATGCCATCAAGGTCATCCACTGTAGGAACACACAATTCCCACTGAAGACACCTCACTGGAAGGTCCGATATTCTTCAATCTAAGAAATAAGTGCTCTCTCTTGCATACCTGCCTAATTCAGGATGTGAGTTGCACAGTGCAGACTGCAAAGGGCACGAGCACACTGGCCAGCTCCTGCCTAAATCCTTTCCCACAGCTGCATGAAAGGTAAGTAGTTTCACAGGAACCAGCAATGAGTTTACTGGTGCAATATTCAGTAAATGTTGTCTCTAGTGCGCAGTGTGAGAGACAGATCTGTTGCCATTGACCTTAATACTACCGATTACTGTGCGGTTTGTTGAGTAAGCACTGTGTAAGTGAGCAAGTCAGAAGCACAGCCTCTGAATAAAGATAACATTACATCAATATAGTGTTATTTTAAGCTTATATTAGCAACCCAAAAGTATTTGTTAAACTAGCAGGAACTGCGCCATGGGAAGCCCTCTTTCACGCCAGTTCTAATGCAAAAATTCCCTGCAGAATAATCTCACGAGCTAAGACTGCAGAATCATATAAAAGCAACATGGAACAGTTAGGGTTTGCATACACATTTTTAACCTTGTAATTCCCAGACCTTAATGTTTTTTGGGTTTGTTTTTTTTTAGATATTTTAATTCTTCAAAAATTTCTGACCATGTTTAGTTTTAGTCCACTAACACCTATGTCTTTGCTGGAACTATTGTCTCTTAAGAAGGCATCCTCTGCAAAGCCAAACATTTTGCACTGGTACAGAAGCAAGTAACTTTCATAACAGTGCTGAATTAAATAGTTTTAAGTAATTTTGCAAGAAGAAAAAAGAGGTGACAGGTTACTATTCCCAGTTTTAATTTGTATACCCAAAACTAATGATCCAACATGACCTAAATGGGGAGTGCCACTTTCTGTTCACCAAAAATGCAAATGGTTAAGGACCTTGAAAAGCGGCACTCCTTGCAGAGGTCACCTCGCTGGTCCGTTATCAAAGCTTGCATAATGAAGTGGATGACACAGCCATTAACTTGCATATGGGCTTGTATATGTCAAAGCAGACCAGCTTAATCTAAAGGTGAATTCAATAATGTTATGCTGAATTGCAGTACAAGAAAAGCCTGCAAAAGCCTATGATTAAGGGTCAGCACATCTGGCTTCTTATTTGATGTCAGCTGCTAACCCTTCTTTGACCTTATCCCCTGCAGACTTTCTAACTGCCTGTTACTAAGGATATTTTACAATGTCATCTTGCTGACTCTCACTGTGCACTGAGAAATACCATGTATCTTCACCTTTGCTAAGTTAATTTCCAAACCTCTTCAGTACACCTGGAAAACGAACATTTAATTTCCTAAACCTGCAGTAAATTGTCATCTCACATTGGGAGATAGTGAATGAAAATTGTAGGAAAGCTTATTTTTCCTTCCAAAATAACCATTCTGTCCATTAGCCAGTGTGATCTCTCAAATTTGCATGCTTTTCATAACAGCATTGGTGACAAAAATTTATTCATCCCTAGTGTAGCTGCGTGAAACAAACAGCAGAAAAAACTTGCTTACGCTATATAGGAAATCATTCACACCACATGAGATTTCCTACTTTACTGACTTCTATTGTTCTTCCACTTATTCATTTCCCTGTACTTGGCAGGTTGGTGTCCCATTTCTGTTGTTGATAGGCTGAGGTTTGTTTATGCTTTTGAGTAGGGCAGTCCAATTATGCCAAAAAATAAGGACAAAGCCTGTTGAGAGGCTGCATCCTTCTGCATAAAAAAAGAAAAACCTCTCTCAACTTGGCTTTCCATTTGCATCAGAAAACAATCTGTTCATTAGAAATAGTTCATAATCTTAAATGTTTTTCTAAGCTCCATACCAACTGATTCTCATTACAAAACAAATTACAATTTACAAAAGTGAAAGGTAGATAATTACAGCAGAACACCCAGTTATTAGATCATTTCCAAATACACAAAAGGAAGGAAATGAATGGTTTGTGAACACCCATATGCAATAGCAGACATTTCTCAGTGAGAATAAATGAAAAGTTTTCAGTACAATGAATGCCCCAAGGCACCACAAGAATTTACTTCACAGGAGTAAAAAAGATACATGAATTTGATACCTAAATATTTTAGGAACACCAGTTAGAACACACCTTGCAATTATTTGCACTCAATTTTGAGAAGCATGTGCTATAGGCTGACATACAAGAAAAAAGAATTCCACTATTTCAAATAATACACTAGCATTCATACATATTTTTTAATCTATTCAGATTTGTAAAAGCCTCAAAAAAAGAAGCTATCCACTACTCGAGTTATTACATGCATCAAGATACATAACATAAAAGAGATTTCTTTTAGAATTTTACCAGTGATCAGCATTTCTCACTTATTTTACCCTTTCCACCACATTTAGGGAAAATGGGGCTTAATTATGGAAGCTAGCAGCTGTTGTAGCTCCATAATGCATATAAATAAAACACCAAAAGACTGCAGGGCCTCCTTTTGGGGTAACTATTTTAATGAAGCAGTATCACAGTTCTAGCTCGTTCCACCCTTTCCACAGTGCATATCAGCAGTAAATCTCATCGACTGCACGCTGCATCACTGAATTAAAGATAGAACCTACTGGGATGGAGCTGAAACCAATGTGAATTTAGAGCTATATCACACGTAGCAGGAGATGTGAGTCTTGAGCAGGGACTGGGCTCATTGCCCACATCATGGCCTTATCAAAGTATCAAGCAAATAATAAACATAAAAAATAAAGTTCAATAACACTGTTATCAGTATAACTAAACACAGCTTTCATAAACATATCAGGTCTATGCCTGCAAAGCCTTATAGTCACTTTTTCCTTTATTCCTCTAAGCCAAAAAGCAAACCTTCATTATCACTTAGAGTCCACCTGGTTCTCCAAACTGCAATTACACCACCTGTGCTGCCATTCCACACTAAAGCAAATTTAGTCCCACTTCACTGTCATTTCTGCTACACTGTAGCTGTCATCCAGTCTATCTGCCTCTCATTAGCAAAGCAGACCCTGGAAATACGCAAAAGGACTCCTCATATATGGCAAAGAAACAGTGAAGACGTGACGGATGCCACACTGTCACTGACTCCTATGTCCATCTCAGCAATGCAAGCCTTCCATGAGCACCAGTAACTGTGCATGCACAGAACACACATTTCCCCTGCTTCCTGAGCAGGCTGGGGTCAGCACATACAGCAATCTCATTCTGTTTGTGTGAAAGTTTCATATTTTTCCCCATTATGAGTCCCCACAGCCCAGACTGACAGTAGACCCAGCTGTCCTTTATAATTACATTTTAATGACTTAGGATGGCTGTTTGCATTTTGGCAACTTATTTAATAGTGATGACATTTAAATTGTCACAACTAGGCTTCAAAGTTATCAATTTATTAGATGATCAGGAAACTTCACACCTATGGCAGTGAGGTTTTTTGGCTGCAAAATCAGTAATCCATCAGCACACTGATTTATATAATGAGGGTTATTTCATAGGGATATGCTTTAGTTAATTCAGCCCTGAAAGGGATTTACTTGCAAGAATTAAAAAGGTTCTGTTTACTTATTTATTACTTTAGATTGACAGATACTCTAAAAACACACATATTGTGTTTTATGTTCTGTTGCTTTTTCATTTCAGTACATTGACTTTTTGTGCACATATCCATTTATTTCTTCTCCTTCTGCAAATGAACCTGGGATTTGCAGAATCACATATAATTCCTTCAGAGAAACACTTCTCTGATACAGCAGCAGAAGCACTCAAATATTGCATAGTTTATATTCTCAGTAGATTTTATTTTTTGCTAAGTATTTCAACCCCCATCCCCCAATGGTGCATCAAAACAGTTGTCCAACTCCTTATAAGTGTAGAAGTCATGAATAGCAGAAAAATTAACCCTGATTGCCTGGTCTAAATATCAGGTTTAATCATAGTATTATCAGCTGCCTGGCACATACCCTACACAATACTTGTTTACCCCCCATGTTCTCTACTTCCCATTTCCAACCCAATGGTTTCGAAGTCTCCCACTCAGCCCTACTTGACCTGCCGTTTAGAAAAGAAACGGCATGTGGTAGGGGCAGGTAAAGCTCATGAGTTTCCTCACAAACCCACTGCTGCACAGCCCCAGCTCTGCAGGGGGCACAGCTACAAATGAGCAGTGCTGGACAGGCCCTTTAGAACCAACTGGTATCCCGCCATGTCTCCAGAACTGGAGCTCAGCTCCAGGACTGGCAAGCACACCCCAGCCATTCCCATCAGTGGCACAGAGCAGCTCCCCTCACCGGCAGGCTGACCACGGATGGCAGCTGCAGGAGGTGGTGGGGCTGCAGCCCACAAGCAACCCACGCTGCTGGCAGAGGAGACTGAGACTGGTCAGTTGATTCAGAAGTTACTGGGGGAGCAGCATGGAGGTAAAATTGCCACACATTGATTTTTAGGAAATCAACTAAAACATGCTCATGCACCTGATTGGTGATTGATATCAACAGGGATAGCCAGTCATCACAAAGGAAAGTAACTCTGGCAGGGACAGGAGGGGGACTACTGCTCACTGCCAAGTCCTTGATGTACAAATGGCACTGCTGACAGGCACCTTGCAGATGCAAACGAACTTGTGAGCTCCCACCTACCTCAGGGACTTGGCCCAGCACAGGGCATGCCATATAATCTTTCCTCCAAGAGAGGACTGGCTGTAATACACAAGCAGGAGGGGGGAAAAAAAAAAAAAATCTAATGAATGTTCTTCTCTTGACAATTTTGACTGGCTTTTCCTCCTTATCAGTGGTATTACTTCAAGCAAGCAATCATTAAGTAAACAGATCTCAAAGAAAAGTCATTTCAAGTACAGATTTCTTCCACTGAATTCCCTGGAGTGCCCACTCTGTAGCCCTTGGGCAAAATCCAGCATGAATTTATCTCAAGAATAGGCCAATGCTCATTAATCAAGCAAAGGCCTAGCTGAAATCCTCACAGGCGGCTGCGCAGATCTCTAAGTCACCTTGTTGTAACTGATCTAGGTACTCTGCAGTGCCAAAAGCCAGAAAGCTGCCAGAGACCATTATATTACAGATGGAAAGCCAGGAAAGCAAACAAGGAAAGTAATTAAAAAATATATTTCTCAAGCTCATTGGACATGGATCAAAATTTGAACAGAGAATGAATAATCGAAATAAATGCGACAGGTAGCAGAAATACACATTAGTGAGCTGCTGAAAGAAAAAGCTTCAAATAGACTCACAAGTTTTTAGAAGAGAAGAGGTCCCCAGGGCAATCCCCATGGGAATTCTTTGACTCTGGGAAGTGGGAGGGTTCATCTAACTAATGGTTGAAAAACTTGCCCTTCTACCTAGAAAGCTGGAAGATCCCCAGAAACCTGAACAAGTCCTAGAAAGTTAGCATAAACACCCCTGCAGATAGCTGAGCATTATCTTTATGCCCTTGTCAGTACTCATACCTTGCCAATTGCAAGCCCTCTGCCCCGACCTCTGCTCTCTTTCTAGGGGTGGCCTTTGAAGTGTGTGATTCCTGCAGCGGAGATGGCTTGTGGAACAGGGCAGCCCGGGGTTGGGTTACTTGCTCTAGCTTGGAGCTGTACTGGCTCTCAGCACAAGCAGAGCACGATGTGAATCCTGCCTGCTCCAGCCCCACCCAGCCCCTGGAGACAGCCTCAAACCGATCCCAAGCACCTCGTTCATTTTGTTTAAAGAAGATTAGAAAGCTCTATCAGCAGACGACTGACAGGCAGTCATCTTCAACCAAGTGAAAAATAAACGGGAGTAGTAAGACAGCAACCTGTTACAGCTCTTTGCTCAGTGAGTGCACCGTGTCAGAGCATTTCTCAGCTGCATGTCACGACAAGCAGTCACGGGAAGACAGCATGGAGTCATCTCCTGCTGCTGCTCCAGGTCTGAAGGAAGGCTTCACCTCTTTTTCTTGGTCCGACAAAAAACACCACATCTGTCTTCATCCTGAGGCGATCATCATGGCCACGGCAGCACTACCACAAAAACGGGGGTGAAAGCTGCTATTTGAGACCAAGCTAAAGACTGAGCCTTATTTCCTATACATACACAGCAAAGAGCTCACCAGTTATTTCCACCAGCTGCTTTTGGTAGGTTCCAGTGCTCTAAAGGCAGTTTAAAAAAAAAAATACACCTCAATTTTTATTGAGCTTTGAAGACCACTGCTTCTACCTCAGATCTGAATAAAGCATTGTGCTCCTGAAGGCTTGTCTGCTTTTCCCATCTATACCTATATTGACCAAATACAATATATTGTATTTGCCAGAAAATTCTGCTTTATCAGGTTAGAGTGAAATTTCTCCTGAGACGAACCTGAGTAACACTCAGCTACAAAATACAAGCTCTCAGGTTTGGTGATAGTCAGTAGTTTTATGTAGTTTGATTATAACTCATACAGTATTTTCTACACTAAAAATGCTTAAGTACTTCAAAAACCCAATTTGCTCATCCATTTATTTTAGTTTACTGCTTTCTACAGCAGCCTTGTAATTTCTACTGAATGTTGTAAAAACCAATAATGAAAAAAGCAAAAATAATGCTTCAGTAGAGCTTATCAGCTTTGAATTGCCACTTTCAGATTCACTGCCTTAAATATTGTATTTGCCCCTTCCTTACTCTGGGCTGTTCCAGAGTGGAGGGGACCCAGCCCCAAGGTACCTGAGCAAGGAGCAGGGAAGGTGCATGGGCAGCAGCTAGTTCAGCCAAGAGTCCAAAACACAAGGCAGCCTACGAGGACAAGGCAGGGCAGAGGCAAGGGTAGGAAGTCAAAACCAGGCACTGGACCTAGATGGAGCTGCTTGGAGACAGAACCATCAACCAAGGGCCCATGACCAGGGTAAGGCTGGGGGACAGCTGGAGACCAGCCCTGGTTCAGGCCTGCTCACAAAAGACCAAAGCCCTCAGGCTGGCCTTAAATGGGGCACTGGGCCCATGGGCAGGGCGTGTGGCTGCAGGAACCCAGATGAGGCTGGTCAGGGTCTATTAAGGCCTAATTAAGGCCTATCAATGCACTCTGAGCTGTTACAGATGCCTTCATGAGGCTTAGTTTTGTTAAATAAAACTTAATATGTTGAAGACAGCTTTAGGAAGTTGAAACCAACCAACCAAACAAAACCCCCAAACAAATAATCAACGCCCATTTCAATATTATGGACATTATTAAAATTATGGCATACTATGTCTCCTCACTACTTCTGGGATGGAAACTTCCAAGGGAAGCTTCCCTCTTTGTATGAAAACAGAAATAAGAAGACCAAATTGTGAAGTAAATTTTTTGAAGCAGTCTTCTGCTGGTATCAGCCCCTCTTCCAAATGCTTCCTCACCCCTGCCTCTGCCTGTCAGCCTCTCTGCAGGGGACAAGAGTCAGGCTAGTGAGCCCATACGATGTAGGACCAAGGTTAGCATAAAAACCAAAAACATGAAGAGCCTAAATTCTACTCATATATCCAAAAGAAAATGCAGAGCAAGAAAAGACTTCCAAGAAGGGGCTTAAATATAATTTCTGGTGAAATTACTGTACTATCTTTGACAAATCCTTCGTTACAAGGAGTGCCAGACAAAGCCCTCTGGTATTGCTTCTGGATTAGCCCAACTTTGAGAGCTGGGAACCTGAGAGTACAGTAAATTGACATTTCATGTCCCTTGGGAAGGACATTACTTCCACTGTCCTGGCATCCTGCAGGCCAATGGAGCACACAAATGTCACCAGAATACTGACGCATCCTTGTTATATAGTAGTTCAGATTTCATAAAAAGTTGGATCAAAACCCATGTTTCCGTAATGGAAAACATTATGTGAAAGCTTTATAAAATGGGAAATAATCACAAAATTTTCACAGCTAGAGTATTAAGAAAAATTCCCTGCCAGCAGCAGAATATACTTCATGATTTTTATAAACTGTGAATGATGAGATGTAAATTATGCTGCCACTGAAAAAAAAAGATCTATATTCAACAGAATATTTTCTGCCTAGAGTATTATCATGAGTAACAACTTCTTGACTGCTATTCCTGTGGTCAAGCAAAATGAAGATAAATGTTTGCATATACAACTTTTAAAACCAGTTTTAGAAGACAAGGTTGCTCTTGTTACTTCATACCAAATAACTTTTTACGTTATAGTTTGTTTCATCAGTGATGTCACATGATATTCTCTTTGCTTTTGATACCTTTTTCAGAAAGCCCTTCAGCTGCGTAGAAGGATTGCCTGGTACCATCTTCTTTGGCATACTTCACACATGCATTCGCTTAACACTGCCTTTTGGTCTACTCCTTTCTCTTCTGGTTACATACAACAGCTCAGGCTTTTGAGCTTTTTCAAAATGCTTTGGCTTAACTGAAGTGTCTCATGGAAGTATCTGGATAAGCAGGAGGTGACTGATCATCTGATCAGATGCCTTTGGCTATAAGTGTTGGGAAACCTTTTTGATCTTGGTCTGTTTCTTCCAGCCCACATTAAGACCAAGACACGCCTTTAGTTTCCATTTGGTTGTTTTATCTATGTCTTCTGGGAGTCTATATGAACAAATCAAGAACCTCCAGGATATATTTCTTTCCCCTTTATAAGGTGGAGAGAAAGGATCTCTATTTTTCCCTCCATTTGTCTACATTGTATTATAAAGTTGCTGTGTTAGTGATGCTGGCAGCTGAACTGGAGAAAGTAAGCTGCCAGCAAAGGAGAAGTTAGTAGAGGTGGACTACATAGTAAAATCAGAGTTAACATCAGATCAAAGACTCTGAAAGAGTAAGCCCTGAATTCATACAAAACATTCACTATCAGATCTTATTTCCATCTGTCTCTCTCAGAAGGGCTTGTCTCCACAGTTTCCAAGGCATTATGTTGTTTTCAGAACCAGAATGGTAGCAGTGGTACAACAGCTGTATATAAACTAGTAACATGTTTAAAATGATCCTTTGATCATCTGTATTTTGTTAATTTTCTGACAGACTCATAATATTTGGTGTATCAAATTCTGGGTTACTGCTTCTCTCTTCTGCTATTTGTAAACACTGTCACGTACTGACAGTCTAGGAAAGCCACAGTTCCTTTACCATAACTACAATCCGACATTCTTATATTTGCCAACTAGTCCTAACTAGTTTCTTCAAGATTAACATAAACAGTGTTTCAAATGTGTTGCTATCAGATTCCCAGCATTAATTAGAAAAATATCCTTCAGATATGGCTTTAATTTGCATCCATGAATTCATAGCAGGATGTTCCTTTACAATTGTTACATGTTGAAAAGCCTCCATATAAACCTCAGAAAAACCGAGTATTCTGAGATCTGCTCTACTGCTTCTAAAACATGTTTAAACCTTGTGCTATTAAGCAAAGATCTCAATGTCACTTTTTCATTATGGGTCAACATATGACTAAGCTGTATGTTTACACTGATAATAGCTGTATGATAAATATTGACACGGATTATATAGTTAGCAGTAAGGCGTAAGCAGTGCTAACCATATGCGTCACTCCTGTACCAAGAGTACACGGGTTATGAAAATGATGGGTTTGGTTTTTTCTTCTTTATTTTCTTTCCAAGTATTGAATTCTCTTTCTAATCAGGCCAGACATAACCAGGAAACAGAACCTATGCTGTTAATAGTTGCTTAAATGGAAAGGGATATTGTCTCACATGAATTCAACCAAACTTTTATGTGTCAGGCCTTCAGTTATTCTTACTCAAGAACACTTTTCAAGTTGAAGAAAGCTGAGTAATAGCTCCTATGACACATGCATATAAAATTTAGAATTTGTCAAAAAAAAAAAAGTTGTAATATGTGAACAGTGTTTCTCATTTAATTCAATTTTATTGGTAAGAAAAATTAACATTCAGACAAAGAAGTACAAGAAATTCATGAGGTGAATGGTGGCATGAGATTAAAGAAAGAGAGCAGCAAGTGTTTCTTTTTTTCTTCTAACCAGCTATTTATGTAAGTATAAAATAACCCAGAAGATCTGGTGGGATTTTAGTAAAATTTGTGTAGAACAAGGGAAAAAACCCCAACTTTTAAGAAATTAATGGGTATAAAATCCCACACTTGGGTAAAGAATACAAGAACAATGATGGGGTTTTTTTAAACTTAGCTACATATGTGGCCCATTAATTATAGCACTAGAACACATTATTCATTTCCTTAGCTTCCCATTGTTCCTGTGACTTGTTATCCCTGCCATATCATTAAGGATCTGAAAAGAGAGAATAGTAACATATGATTGCTCAGATTGACCCACAAAGGGAACTACGATCTTCTAGGTCCCAGACAGGAACCACAACCTCAGGACTTGTACATCCAGTAATAAGATCTGGGCCTGTATTCAGGCAATAAATGGCATCTTTAAGAATTATGGACCGAAGTTATGATTGCCTGAAAATGGAGTATGCTGTTACAGGAAAAGGTGCCAATTGTAGTAAACCTGGTGTATGATAGAAAATCTATCAGTTCAGGCACTTTTAACTCCCACATCCTGTGATTTCTATGAATTATTATGATTAGCGTTAATTAAGGTAATAGATCTAAATGTGCCAAAAGTAAGGAGCTTAAGGTAACACGTCTAAATGTTGGCACACAGTCAGCCTTGCCTGCCTCTTTTGGCTTCTGTTCATTCTTGGAAGCGAGGACTATGCTGAAGTTGCTTGTTTTGGCAAAGCCTGCTCCTTTAACTTGATCTCCACCCTATTTCTAGGAATTCAGCCCTTTTCATGCCTGCCAGTCTGCTGAGCTGTGTGCTGTTTTTGGAAGGGCAGAATGCAATTTTCTTATAAATTCTATGACATACTTGTACGAGTTGCCAAAATGTTCTATGAAACCTGAGTGCCACATAAATGACAGCAAAATCAGGCTATTTACATGTAGCTTTGGCTATGGGTTTTGTATGATTCATTTCTAGTCCCATATTTGCACCATCAGCTTGCCAACATTTCTATGAGAACCTATTATTTCAGGCATTTATAATTTGCTCAGTATTCCCTACTGAATATTAGTAACAAAGCTCACAGTCTGGATATCTGTGTCAAATTTGGGGAATAATACAGTGACACGAGTGACTAGTACTCTACACAAATGAAACTAATACAGTTTTTAGCTGTGCCAGGGGAGGTTTAGGTTAGACATTAGGATGACATTGTTCGCAGAAAGGGTGACTAGACAGTGGAATGGGCTGCCCAGGGAGATGGAGTCACCATCCCTGGAGGTGTTTAACAAAAGACTGGATGTGGCACTGAGTTCCACAGTCTGTTTAACACAGTAGTGTTTAGTCGTAGGTTGGATTTGATGATCTCTGAGGTCTTTTCCAACCTTGTTGATTCTGTGATTCTGCAATGTCTTTATCTAACCGATTTTAACGCTTGTAAAAAAGTCCTCGAACTATAAAACCTACAGAACTAGTTACCGTTTTGCATATGCAGTAAAACGCTTTCAAAGGAAACCTGGTTATGTATTTTAATAGTGGGCAGTGCCAGGGATCGATACCCGCCCCCAGACAGCGGCGCCGCCTCAGCCCTCAGCCCTCAGCCCGNCGCGGGTCACGTGGGGCGGCGCGAAGGCCCGGGTGCTGCCGCCGCCGGAGAACGTGAGTGTAGGGAGTGGGGGACGCTGGAGCTGTCCCTGCTGCCGCTACCTCCTCCCCGTCCCTGCGCGGCGGCTCCTCCTCTTGCCGTGCTCTCCTATTCTGCTCTCCTGCCCTCCTCCTCTCTTGCCTTTGCCGCCGCCTCCCGGCCGTGAGGGGCGCGGCCTACGCCCGGGGAGCGCCGCCCTGCTGAGCCGGGGGTGCCCAATGCAAGCCCCAGCAAGCGGGGTCTGGGCTGGGTAAGCTGCCCTCAAGGTGTGCTCTGTAGCAAGTTTCCCTCCGCAGAGCTTAGCTCGTTCCCCGCCGCTGCAAGGAGTGGTGGTGGGAATTACGGAAGTGAAGCGGCCTCAGCAGTCGAATCACCGATATTTCAAGGTTTCACAGCCGTTATCTTTATACGCATACCCACCCTTGTGCCTGTGGGACTCGGTTCTTGGGAGCGCTCTCGGTGCGCAGAAGCAGCCGAGTGTCGGGAACCAGCGGGGCTTATCCGCAGCCGCACCCGCACATGTGCTGTGCTCCTCACAGTCTCCTGAGCTTGGGTTTATTGCTTTCATTTACCCCATTTTCTAAAGCGGGATTTTTTACAAATTCTATAAATAACTTAATAAAAAAAATCAGTAACTGGCCAGAACTATATCCCTTCCTATGTTAAAACTGCGAAACAAAAAAACGTATCCCCAAAAACTGCAAATAATTTGCACCTGTATCAGAGAAGAAGCAATAGCAAGTGTATCTTGGCTATATTTGGTAAGCTTTCTTACATTTGTTAAAATACCAAGTTTAAGTAATTCAGGTGTCTATAAAATGTAATTAACAATACCTGAGCTGGTTTGATTTCCTGAAATAGCAGAGTGATGTTCTTCCTGGAACTGTTTTTTTTTAATTGGCATAGATTGGTGGTGTTGACAGCAGTAGTATAACACTAATACTAGAAAGCATATGATTCTGAATTGTTTGTAGATTTAACCAGCATTATTTAAAATGGATTTCTTCAAAAAGTAAGTTTCCCGTTCTTCCTTTCTCCTACACACCGCAGACAAATTTTCCTTCAAATCTACCAAGGAATGCTAAAATTGTAAGAGTTGTGCTTCACACTTCTGAAGTGGAGTCAGGCAATCTTTGATGGTTTCATTTTTAATAATATTACAAAATTCTTAAGATAAAGGCGGATGCTCTTCTATGATTATACGAGTGTAACAATTGCAATCAAGTGGAAAAAAAACAAAAAACAACAAACCCCAACCAAAACCCAGATCCCTGACCTTAATTAGAGTTAAACATCTGTGAAGTTAAAACTCATCTGTGGCCTAATCTGAAGTTCACTGTTGTTTTGATGTATTTTTATTTTAAGCTGTGACATCCCCTTACCTTTACAAGTACAGTGATATTAAATATTTATGACTACTTTACTTCGTCAACTTCAATTAGCGTAGATGTATCCTGGTGTTTTGAGAGGCAGTTACTAATTACTGTCTGTTATGAGAGAGATTTGACCTAGTCCCTTGGGTTCTTTCCTGTGAAAGCTGTCTCATTTATTTTGGGATAAGGTGGCCAAAATGATTCTTGGCGTGTATTGTTTAACATGTGTATTTTGTATTGTGAGTAGTAATTGTTACACCCTTCAGAACACAATTTTTAGTTTAAAGATGAAGTTTTTAGTTTGAAAGCTTATTTTGTTAAGGACTTCCTTTTTTAGTGGTGCTTAAGAGGATTAAAAATCTATAAAAGATTTTCAATTTTCATGCTGAAGCAGATATAAGATGCAGAAGTACTTCTCTATTCTAACAGAAAACTTAGAATGACATTTAAAATGTTGCATAATAAAAGAAGATTGTGATATAGCCATTTATGAGGTCATTTAACATTGATAGTTAACTTTGTATTGTCTCAGCAAGGGAGTTATTGACTTAAATAGTTTTAAAACATTTTTATTATAGATGGGTGACTTCTCTCACCAAATTCTGAAATGCTGTGTCTTTTCAGTTCACCATTCAGTATTACTTTGTGAAGGAAAGCCCTTTAGATGAATCCAGAAGTTGTTCTTTATGAAGTAATTAATTTTACAATTAAGTCAGAACCTTCTCTTTGTTGTGAACTATGTAATTGACTGTACATTTCAGAGCTTATTGTAGCTGACAGCTTGCAGCTGACCTTCTCCTTGCATACTTATTAAATATAAACAGAATGATTCGTTATGTTTCAAATTTTTACTTTTTTTTTTTTCTTGCATTTTTTTTTTTCTGTTAGGCCTTTTCCCCACCCCCTTCCAAAGTTTGAGGGCCACAGTAAAAGCGTTTACAATTTGCTTCTGCTTCCTTTGCCCTCCTCTTTTGCCCTAAAAACAGTTCCTGTCTTTTCCTGGAGAGGCCTTTGTATCCTGAGACTGGTATCTTCACAGACAAGTAGTGTGGGCCTGTTGAGGCTTATCTGTATTATGGAATGGTTTGTGCTTAGGATACTCACCCTTCATGTTTCAAGTGTTTTTGACATTAGTTTAGCTCTAATCTGGACGTGTAGGCTGAATGCACAAATTTTTTTCAAGAGTGTACTTGATTTTGCATAAACATAAATCAAAATTTCAGGGTTGTTATGTCTGTTTTGAGGGGAGCAAGGGTGCAGGGAGTTTCTTTTCCTCTAAATTCAAATTACAGTGATAGGAAAAGACAGTAGAACAGTTCATTTTAACTGGTATTTACTAAAATATTTACTTTATTACGTGAGTTTTTTAGTAATGTAAAGTCATAATATTTTATGGTTGCCAAGTGAGTGAGGGGGGTTGTCACAGTAAAAAGTTTAAATGCTTTTTACTTGGTTAGTACAAAACAAACAAACAAATTCCAAGAATATTTAGTTCAGATATTTATCTTGAGTAGGTGACAAAAATGCAGACACGTGGCAGCCTGGATGCAGGACAAATGTCCATTTTAAGTCTATTCTGGCAATTTGTACATTTTGAAGTGGGTGGCATGTTTTCAAAAAAAAAGAGAAAGGAAAAAGTGCTTCATTGTTTCAAGCCTCATTCAACTCTTAATAAACAGAGTAGAGGCTGAGGAGGAATGTTCAAACAGTTGAAAGCTCCATATGTTTTAAGGGAGTTGCATTCCAGAAGGCTCTCAAATAACTACTGTTTTCTTTCTTACATCTTTTTCCCTTCAACTCAAACACATAATGTGTTTTGGCTGACGTTTTTGATTGCTCCCAGTAATGGAAATGGTTTATGGTAGCTAGCACTGCTGTAATCATGGTGGAAAGCATTCCTATTCCCTGATTATTGTCTGGATATGTGCTGGATGAGGGTTTCTTGTCTTAGGTGCATGGGTGTTAAAAGTACTTAAATTGGAAATTTAAGAGTATCGGAAGCAGAGGTGGAAACTTTAAAACACGGGACTATATGGCAATTTGAACAAAATGGTATGGCAAGATTTTGAGGTTTCCACATAACTTGTATTTAAAGGATGTTCACTTTTAAATTCTAGCAGTTTTTGTGTTGACTGTTTTGTGATGAAAATATGTAACTGTGTCAGCTGTACAAGAAGAGCCAGAGGTCTGGGCAGAAGATTATAAGAATATTTGGGTATGTTAGTCTGCCTGATATCAGAGCAAGTAGTGTGGAAAGAAAGAATGACATTGATTAAACTTAATTACCTGAGTTTTAGCTAAGTTAATTAGTTAATTAACTTAGTGATTAACTAAGTTTTTTTTTTTTTAATGTTGACTTTAAAGTCAAAGACTGACAATGTTAATTATCTGCAATGACCAATTTACACTTTAACAGGTTGGTTCATTTGAGCTTTGTGGGGGCTACAGCTGTGGTCTCTGGAGTTAAATTGTGATCATTAGAAACTGGGTTTGGAAGGCAGTTATATGTTCAAGAGGCCTGGTATAAAGTACATTTCTGGTGTTTTCACTCTGTTTTGGACAAGGCTCAGGCATTATGCAGCATCTCCAAGATAATAACATGGGAAAAATGCAGTGACTTTCATTGTAATGCAGCAAATACATTTTACAGGCATTCTGGTTTACTGCAGTTGTTTTGAGGATAAAAAAAAACCAACCAGGTTGTTTTTTTCTTCTCTTGAATTGCTATAATAAGCATGAATGTGATTTAAGGAGAAATGCAGAGACTAGAATACTTAACTATAAGAAGTGGCATTAATTAATTCTGTGAGTGAACTAGCATGGAGCTGCGTGCTCCTCTCACTTCAGGATAAGCAGAGAAGGTAGGCTGGCCGCTGCCTTGTTGTCTTTGATGTTCCGTCGTATACAGGTCTCTCAGGTCCTTTTGCTGTTACAGGGTAACATCATCCAGAGGTGCTTTCCTTCTTTTCCATGTGCTCACTGACTTCATGAAATGCAACCAAATCAAATTATTAAGAATACTCTGAATACCTAAATACAAATGTTTAGTAAAGTGTTTGCAGGCATAGCAATGGTCTGTAGAAATATGAAACAGTAAATCCTAACAGACGTAATGGGGAAGGTTAAATTTTGCATCTTGAGCTGTCCTTTATAAATGTCTAATTTTTCTTCCTGTCCTCTAGAAGAATTAGATTGTTGCTTGTTTATCTAATAAAAAAATTGAAGTGGAATCATTTCATACGATGAACTGGAAAGGCATTTAAATAAAAAATGAATACATTGTCAACGTTAACTATTTCATGTAGAGTGATAAAGAAGGTTAATGGGATGTTGAGAATTTTGTATATGTCTCAATATTTCAGGCGGTTTCATTTGAAACCTGGTGGCAAAGTTTTGAAGAGTAATTGTGTTTTGCTGGTTCTACATAACTGATACTTGTGAAATGATGTGTTGTGTCTCTTCAGTAGTTCTGCAAAGAAGGGGCACCCTGGAGGGGAGGAGAGGCTGCGCTGTTGTTGGGCCACCTTGCAGAGTTTTCAGAAGTAAAAGTAGGACTGGCCAAGTGGGGGTAGCCCTTGGAACCAGCCTGAAATCTTGGGTCTCTTCTTGTCTTCCACAGGTGGTTCCATGCTCTGGAAACTCCCCTGTCCCCCTGTGCTGTGTTGTCCTGTGCAGCTTCTTCCCTCCCCTCTTGTCAGTTCCTGTCAGAGCAACTCTAGCCTGATCTATTTCTGTAGCTCTCTTTAATCCCCTGGTTTTTTCTAGCGTAAATAAAGCAGAGATGAAAATTTTGTTATAACTCTTTAAATTTTATATGCTGATTTTGTATATGATTTCATCCTATAGTTTTCTTTTCTCCATCACGTACTTCTAAACTGAAGTCTTTTTCCTAATCTCTAGGAAAGCAGTAACAATTTTCAAGCTACATGTAGGAGTACTTAGCTGTGTCTCTGTTACTTTTTTGAAATTGTAACTTTTAGTTTTCAAGCTTAGCTTGTTTTGAATATTCATAAAAGTTGGAGAAATAATCATTAAAAAAGTTGAAATATGTAGCAAAGATAGGCATCCTGGAAACTGAGACTCTAGACTAGAATTTTAAACTGTTTTCCTTCCTGAAATTTTAGTTATTGAGTGAATCAGGATTAATGAGAACATCTTTAGAACACCCAGGTATTTTATGGATTAAGTAAAGCCTGTCCAGGGATGTGAAAGAGAGGTTGCAGACTGCTTTTTCTCACAATGCTTGCCTGGATTATCTGTATAAATCTCCTTTATTTGTGTTTTACATCAGTTTACAAATTCTGATTTTTTTTTTTTCCTCACTTGAATTTTTGTTCTGATATAGAAAAGGTCTCAGCTGGTTACCTTGATGAATTTTTTTGTGTTTAAAAAACCCCAAAAAACAGTGATGAGCTTTAAAACACCCCTATATGTATATAACAAGTTATCTTCTTTCTTTCAGAATTTCCAAAACTTGTATGGTTTTGAAATTGAACAGAAGACTGGAAATCGGAATAATCTTCACTTTTCTTTGAATAAGAAGTAATAATGGAACGAAGGCAGAGAGGAGTCAGTGCTGGACTGCTTTTGCTGCTTTATCAAATTTCTCAAGTTGGACTCCAGAACATTCCTTGTGTTACCCTTGGGGTACTTGTACTGAATATTTTTCTCTTTCTGAATCCTGTGAGGCCACTGTCTGAAGTGTGTCTCAGTGTAAATGAAGCTGTCCACAGAAAGAACTGGCAGCGTTTGCTGCTTGCTCCTTTCCACCATGCAGATGATTGGCATTTGTATTATAACATGATTTCCATGCTTTGGAAGGGCATAATGCTGGAAAGAAAGCTTAAGAGCATATGGTTTGCCTACATAATTGCAGTATTTTCACTACTGATTGGAGTAGTTTATATGGTGCTGGAACTCCTGCTTGTGATAATTCTGGATGATCCTTCCTATGAAATGAATTGTGGAGTAGGTTTTTCCGGTAAGACAGAGAGTTGGTCCAATTTACATATGTAAAATTAGTATGTATAGTTGCTATATAACAATAATTGTTAATTGCAGAAAGTGGATAGGTGTACATCTGTATATATGATTGTCAAGTCAGTGGGTTATCCTATTTTTCAATTTAAAACATGTATTCTGGGTATGAACATTATGTAAATCAGTTCACGTTCTTGTGACTGACAGGGACTTTACCTGAGAACATGGAAATATCATCATCCTGGTAGAATTGTGTTTTCTGTGTAATTTCATTGGTTAATTGAAGTCTGAACTTTCTGATGTTGGTAATGCTCATCAGGTGGCTTCTAGAAAAGCCTATCAGTTTAAAATTACTCGTGCCTGTCTTTGGAGAGGCTCCCTTAGTTTTCCTTCTGATAGCAACATCCAAAAACCTGATTTTGGTCATCTTCTTGCCAGTAATGGTCTTATCTTCTTTAGGAGATCAGTTTCAAGTCAATAAATTCTCTCTCTTTACAAAAGTCTGCAGTCAAGTGGAAAAGTAGCCCTGCTTTTCTGGATAAATAGGGGATTTCCTTGCTGTCATTGGGACCTAGCCTTAGAAAGCAAGCCCTCTTTTTCAGCCTCTAAAAAAGCTGCTTCAACACCTCTGAGGATTCCTTGTGATATTCTGGTTGGTATGAGTTGGAACATCCTGGGAGTTGCTCTTCTGGACCTCCATATATTTTCCGGTCACCCCTCTTTGGTAACAAGACATGCCCAGTTCTAATACCAGCCTTTCTGGGGGCTGTAGAGTCCCTGAGTGCAGCATCTTTCCTTGAAGGGTTTGGCTGCCTGTGCCAGCCTCGATGTGTCCATGTCAAGACTTCTACTTGTTCATTTTTCAAGGTTTTTTCAGATCAATCACTGTGAGCTTTCTCTTGAGAGGAACTTTTTCATAACACTTTCAATAAGTTCTCTGAATTCATTCCATCATATCAGCTGGTGGTTGCATGGTAAAACAGTTCCAGTCAGTTAGAAATGAATGATTATTTACTGTGATTAAAGGTGATTTATTTACTTTTTTTTCAGAATCAAATTATTCTGAAGTATGTGTAAGATGATTTTCCATTAATTCAGAATTTGAACCTACTGTTGAGCTTTACACATCTTTGTTTGTCTTGTTTTCAGTAGTAGCTTTTCTCGACTCACAGGACGTTTTTTTGAGTTCACTAATTTTGTCAATTATTTCCACTAAAACTCCCGTTTTGAATTGTGTTTGTATAGTTTTGAATACCTGAATAGCTACAGTGAGCAGGCACACTAAAAAGCAGCTTAGATTTGGCTGTTACACAAATAGGTAATTTTTATATCCTTTTTTTTTTTAACTCACTGAAAAGTGTCACTGAAAAAACAGAACTGTTGTTCTGGCATGTGGCAATATGCTTCGTGGTGCTCTGAAACTGCAGGGTACTTCAAATTGTTTGCATTTGTTTATTATTTTTGCACAAGTACTTCTCTCTTCATGTGATTTCTTCTTGTTTCCAGGAGTCTTATTTGCTTTGAAAGTTCTAAACAACCATTATAATCCAGGAAGAGTGAGCAGTGTCCTTGGATTGCCGATATCCAGTAAATATGCTTGTTGGGTGGAGCTGGTGGCTATTCATTTAATCTCCCCAGGGTAAGTGCATTTAATATTTCAAAGAAAAGAGAAGAGATTTGGGCTGTCTGGAGTAGTTTGAAATGTATCATGAAGTGTGAGTAGTGTTAGCTGGTATCCCAGTGCAGTGTTGGGGCTGCAGTCTGCTTTTTCCTTAAAAACCTCTATTTTGAGTACCTCTCAAAATAAAAACCTGCAATACTGTTCCCAGAAGGTGTAACTGAGAATTAGAGGGAAGATAACAAAAGCTGGTGGACAAGGAAAAAGGATGTGCCTTTTCAACAAGGTAACGAAGCTGCTACACCGTAGCGCCAAGGGCTTCATTAGCTGAGCAGCATTCCGCTGTTGGCTTGCCATTTCTGTCCTAGCCCACTCTGGCTTAGTGACTTCTAATTTATGATAGAATTATCATCCAGAATTCTGCAGATTTTGTGCAGTGTCACTGTCCTGCTGTGCTGCTGGTTATCTCCCTCAGTTGCTCTGTGTCAGAACAGTTCATTTGCCATTACCTCTGTGAGAACAGGGCCTTGCTCTTCTTTGGCAGTTGATTTTTGTAATCCTATTTGCAAATCAGTTATTTTCCTTTGTAACGTTTTGTAACTGTGCATCACACTGGAGAATATGTGCAAAGTACAGACACAAAACCTATGAACTAGCAAATCACAGTTTATCTGCAATTTCCCACTTCTCAGAAAGATTAAAAAAAAAAGAGCTCAGCAATACTGAGATGCTCCTTGTCAGATACTATGATATACAGATAGAAGATTTCCTAGAGCAGAAGGAGAATTCAAATATTGCTTAGGTTAAACACTGGTTTTATTGCTTTATGCCTGGCTGCTCGATTGACTGCAAGCAAGGATTAAAGACAGAAGAATGCTCTGCCCAAATGCAGTTTTATTTGTGATCTGCATGGCATTGCTACAAATATAAAGCTAAAGGTTTCAGTGCATTGAAAACATTTTTCTGAAAAATAGAAACTGTTGTTCTATCTGAACATGGTTTTTATTTGGTGATAATGTTTAACAATACTGTTTATTAGTAAAGAATAGTGAAAGAGTGTTATGTGTGAAGTAAAACCATATCACACTGTTTATGGTAGAGGAAAAACATTATTTCAGAGGCTGGGTGCTGTTCTCTTTCAGTTGCATTACTGTGGAAATGTCTTTGGGTAGAGAGTGGATAGGAAGTCCAGAAATAATATAAAAAAATGTTTCATAATTTCATGGAAGTTTAGATTGCTGCCTCATCTAAACCTCTACAGTGACCTCTACAGAGGGCAATTTCACAGCGCTTAAATGATAATGGGGGCTACAGAAAACAAGTAGTGATCTCCAGAAATTCATGTTCTAGAACACAACGTTTAATTAGTAACTGCCAACTGCCTTGCAATGAACCATAGCAATTGTAGCTCTCACAGCATTGCTTTTACAAGCTCATCTGTGTGCTCAAGGCAAGCTGTAATATTTGAAGTGTATGGTTAACTGGTTCCTTTTGTTGCATAATTCAGTTTTGAATAGATAAGAGGTCAGTAATTGGGGCAGAATTCTGTCCAGTCAGAAAGCCATGCAGTAAATTTGGACCTGCCTTATTGAATGGACTGATGTAGCAAGTTCACTTGAGAATCCATAACCAATGGAAGATCCAAAAGTAATATTGAGCCTATTGAGAACTTTGATTTGTGTGCTAGGAGAGGATTTTGTTTACTGGTGTCTAATTATTTTCTTTCTCATTAATGTTTTTCTTTTGGAAAAATTTTAACGTGCGTTCAGTATCCTTCTAATCTTCACCTTCCATAAAGTAAGGGTATTGAGATGTAGACTTTGCTTAGCAGTCCTTGGGATTATTTGCTTAATAGAAGAACATATATGTGAAAAGTTATTTCCTGTTTAATCTGTGCCTCTTCCAGAATTGGGCAGATATCTGAGGTGAATCAATATCATGTTGGAGATTTCTAGAGTAGGTGGTTTTTAAGTATTTTTAATTTTCTGAGGTCAGACATTTTCCAGGTGAGGCATGCATTTTTCGTAAATCTGTTCCAGAAAAATGTGTTTGGAAAATTAGTTCCTTACAGATACTTTATTTTGGTAACCACCTTTTACCTATAAATGTTCACATCAGCCTTTATGTGTTACTGTTATGAGAGTTGTTGGTTACTGATGAGACAGAACTGCAACTCTCCATGGCAGGATACAAGTTTGTGGTTAAGTAGGTGGCAAAAGAGTGAATTTAGATTTGATCTTTACCTCTCTCTAGTGACGTGTGCATTTTCCTGTCTCCTTGTACCACTGATGCCTGGGAGTTGGCTTGGCTTGACCGCTTGTGCCATCATTTGTATAACTCCTGCAGATCGCTGACCTGAACATAAAAATTGATGCAAACATTACACTTTGTACCTTAAACAGAGGTTTCATTTCTACTTTATAAAGGAAAAAAGCCTCGTTTTAGCTCATACTATTTAAATTTTTTGACAGCCAGTATAAATAAGTTATTTCTAATTGCACATAGTAGGAAATTTCAATGTTTAGTGTATTGGCTTCTGTAACTTCATAATAGAGGTGAAAAATTTGCAAGTAGTGTTTACACCTGCTTAAATCCAGAAGATTTTCTCTTAATTTATGTTTAAACCTGTCTAAACACAAAAGAGTTTAACTCTTTAACTTGAATGCTGAAAACTGATTTTTTAATTTATAGAGTACCCCATAGTCATGGCAATAAGTGAAGCAAATCTCCTTATTTACTATAAACATATGTTTCTGGGTTGATTTCTCAAAAGACTCCAGAGCCTTTTCATTCTGTATACAAATGGTAATGATATTTTTTAAATAAATTGTTAGTATGCATAGAAAAGAATTTGGATCTCAGCATTTCAATTATTCTTTCAATTTTGAAGGCAGTGTATGGCAAAGATTGCAGTGGATCTGCATTCATGCTTATCTCAGACTAATTGCAGGATTGCGCTGATAGTGCGGTAGGAAGTGCTGTGTTTGTGCTTTCACTCAGAACTGTAAATGGTTTTGGTAAGATCTACCCAGACATTACAATGCAAGTTACTTTTTAAAGCTTAAAACCAGTTTACTCATTTGGTAAGTCTTTAAATGCTTTTAGGGAAAGCATATTCTGTCCTTTAAACAAGCAATTAAAATGGTCTCACCAATTATTTTTTTCAGGATATTTGTTAAATACTTTTTTGTAACTGTTTTCCTCCCAATTTTAAGGTAGTTACAAAAATACTTGGCATTGTATCCTTGCAGGCAGGTAATTTCTCTGTGCTTGGTCTCACTCAAGGACTTTCTCGGGGAAGTCTCAGGGACTTTCTCTTTACAACAAATTCTGCACTTTCCATTTTGTATCCCTATGAAAAAAGTCTTTACATTACTCACAAGATTTTTTTGTTTTCTAGGACTTCTTTTGCTGGGCATCTGGCAGGGATTCTTGTTGGATTGATGTACACTATGGGACCTCTGAAAAAGATCATGCAAGCCTGTGCAGGTATATAATTTTGTTGAATTTACAAAATCTGCATAAGAAACAGTTTTATTTTTAAAATTAAGTAAGTCTTGCATATAGAAATTCAGCCCATTCCAGCAAGTTTTTAGACAATTAAAGATATGCTCATTTTATTAATGCAGAAGAAAAAACTCAGGTTTTTTTCTTAAATAGGGATAAGAACAATTAAGAATAAATGTGACTTTCAGATATTTTTATGTGGAGGAATACATTTTACCCTTCTTTTTAAGTATTTATTTAGAGCATAATCTTTCAGTGAGTGTCACTTCAAATGAATTGTGGTGAAGCCATAAATATATGCCAGAACCAAATGTTTCCGTCTTGATTTCTGCTGCTTGTGTCCATTCTAATGGAAGTCTCTACAGTTTGAAAAAGGTGGTGGGATGCTTAAGAAAATTGTTACTGTAATTTCTCAAGCTTTCCAACAATGCCTTATTACAGCTTTTCATATTGTAGAAATAGTTATTTTTAAAAAAAGATTGTATCTTTAGACATCTTTAGTCTTAGAAATTGTTTTAAATGCAGCCCTGCAAACTTTTAAATGAGCACTCCCATAAATACCAGTGTTTTAATTGGAAGTCTAAGCCCTGGCACAAGAGCTGTGCTGGAGTTCGTTGGCAGAATATTTGGCTTTTTATGTCTGACTACTTGATAGGTTGAGTACTTTATTCATGATTGTTCCATCAAATTGAGCACAGATATGGTGTTTGTATAGTGGGGAATTATTTGTTCAAATGTGTGTGTTCTCTCTGGAGGTTTGATCACAGTTCGGGGATAGTCTGTAAGTCATGTATGTTCAGCAGTTGGAAGGGGTAAAAGGATACCAAAGCATCAGATTTCCTGCCTTGCTGGAGAGAACAGATGTCAGGTGTCCCATTAGTTAAAGGTTAACCTTGCATGATTCTGTGCCATGAGGGAACTACCTGATGACTATAGAAAAGGCAAGCATCAGCTCAGCTGCCAGGGCAGCTTCAGCATCCTCCAGCTTTGGACTTGGCAAGATACAGCCCTGACTGGGTAACCTCCTCTGATCTCCTCACTAGCCCTGCTCTGATTTGGAGTTGGACTGGGAACCTTCTGAGGTCCCTACCAAACTGAATTTCTCTGGGAGTCAGTGATAAACCCCACAGTACTGTTAGGGAAACCTGCCCTGCTGCTGTGCAGGTTGCTGTGTGACTGAGAGCTGCAGGAAGCTGTGTTCATTGCACAGGTCATTCTTTTTCTCCTATGTAGCAAAGCAGGAATAATGCAGTGTTGCTCCAGTCCTCAGTTTTCTGTGCATTAAACATTATTGCTAATGAGCACTTAGTGCAGAGATTTTTCATTACGTGTTCTGGGGAGAACATTACAGGTTGGTTTGCATTTTTCTAGTCTACGTGGATATGTTGCTTGAACATGGCACACTACTATAAAATCTGGAACAACATGCAAGCTTGCAATAGTATATTCTCTCACTGATGCCAAAACGATCCACAGATACCCATGACTGATTTCCTGCTTGTATCTTATGAAACAGGCTCTTAAAGAAAGGGTACTTTAAATTTGAATTTTGTATTCTGTAAAGAAAATATGATTATTCTAACAGTATATGCATTATTCTTTTATTTAGCTGGCATTTCTTTCTTCACTGAGCCTGACAGACCAAGGGACTACTATTCAGGTAAGTACTCTCACCCACTTAACCAAAAACTTATTCCAGCCTTAAAAATAGTTTTTGCTAATGATTAGAAAACCTGTAGGAGAGCTATATAAATGGAAATATATATAGTACACAAAATATCCTGCACATGTGTACTTGCTTAACTTATATTACTTCTCTGGGCATGTCTCACCTTTCCTCTTCAGGCAAGTGTGTGGATGGATTTTGTACAAGAGGCTTGAGCCTCAAATTAAGGTTGTGACTTCCCAAAATGCTATCTCGGGGAAATACCATCCCTTTTGCACAAGGTGTAGTAGTAGGGAAACTGTGTCTACTGAAAGCGGCCTTTTGGACATTGGTAAATCTGCCCTCATCTGGCAGATTTATCTGTTCCATTCTAGAGTGGTTTTTCCCTTCTGACAAGGATCTTCTTCCTTTGAACACTCTTTGTAAATGAAGTAATTTACGTGCAAAAAGCCCCTCCTCACCAGACTGAATTTAGGCCATCTTCATTTTATAGACCGATAGTTGGAGTAGTGGCATGCTGAGCGGAGCACGTTTGATTCACTTCTCCTGCAGAACATTGGGTCATTGCACATGGAGTGTACAGAAATAATAGTTGGAGTCCTTGTCTGTGAAGCCCAGGAGAGGCTGGGAGAAGGGCTCTGCGTGTTGTATGTGTGCTAAGGGATACATATCCTGGCATCTCTTATCTCCTGCAGTGATTTATGCTCTTTCCTAGGCATCCGATGGAAGAACAGGATAAATACATAGTGATAACTCTCTCAAATATCTGCCATTGTGCAGTGGCTTGTGGCTTAAAGATGTTCTCAGCAGAAGGTTTTATGGGGGAATTTTGTCTTTAATAGCCTGTGGTAGATCCTTCTTCCATCAATTTATCAAAAGCTCTTTGAATCGACAGGAACATTTTTAACACCTACATCATCGGAAAAGACTCACAGTTTGTTTCCTGGTTTAGAGTCTGCCATTTTTTGGTTTGGTTTGAACCTGCTAACTGCTAATTTCATTTGATACCCATTTATTCTTCTTTGAGGAGGGAGGCTAAACCCTCATTCTTTATGTACTTCCTTTCTTAGTGGTTTTTTAGGCTCCAGTCCTATACTCAGAATGGTCAGCTTTTCCCTCCATTTGGAAAGTTGGAGTCTGTCTGGTTGCTTATAAGAAAATGATTTCAAACATTTGATCATTCTTACTGTTCTCTGATGTTCTCTGATGCAGGATTTTTTATTTTGTGTAGTCTTTTGTAATTGAGATGTGCTTACTTTGAGCCAAGATTATAGCTGCTTTTATTCTCCCTGATGGATTTTGTCTTCCATGATCTATCTCCAATTTTATTATTACATTTAATAATTCCCACAAGCAGGATTCTGGGCCCTTGAATATTTTTGAAACATCTGTTTTATAATTCCTAAACAAAAGATCTTAGCCTGTTTTCCTCAACAAGAGCAACAGGGATTGTTCCAACTTAAAAGTATATTTACCCAGGATTTTCATTACTCTAATTTACTCTCAAGTCAAAAATCATTTATCTAAAGGTCAGTAAAGAAATAAAACGGAATTACTTCTGTGAAATGAAATGTGAGGTGAGCACAGCGTGTGCAGCAAGCGCAAGTTACCTGTTCCCATGGCTGGCAATCTCAGCCCAGTTAAAGGTGTTCACCCAGCTACAGGTGCTGCCCAGCCCAGCTGCTCACAGATAGTAAAACTTCCTTCAGTATTCCTGAGTAGCAGGGTGGATGGGAACTCGAAAGATTTATGTCGGAAAAAGTACTTTAATAGCAAATGAAGATAAGAATTTGTACTTGACATTTAAACTCTGTAATCTGTTACAGCCACTATACAAACAGCAGCTGCTGAGAGCTTGGCTGGGTGTACAAGACCACCCTTGTGAAGGAGGAACAGATAGATTCTGAATAGCCCATTCTGTTTGCTTTTCCAGCTCTTTTTAAGTAGGGAAAATGGAAGAGACTTAGTGTAGTAGATCTGCCATGCTGGGGAGGAGGAAAAAAAAGCTTTAGTATGCTGACAAGGAAGTCTGGGTTTCTTTTGCATGTTTTGGGCAGTCCTCAAAAGCTTTTACTTTGAGTTCTTTTGGACAAAAGAGAGATGGAGAGAGTTAACCTGAATTATCCTTTCTTCCAAGTTTGCCTTTAGATATAACCATTTAATTTTTTCTTTGTACTAAACTCATTTGTCTAAAATGACTTACTACTGCAGTTAAGAAAATGTGTATTTATGTTCATTCCCTGTTCATATACTTTGTAATTGTCTTTCATCCTATTTGCAGAAGTCTTAATGGAAGATTTAACCTTTTGCTTGATGTATGATCTAAGGAATAAATTTGGCCATCTGTGAATTAAGAAAACTTGATCTAGTGTCATAGGCTAATGATGCATATCTTGATTAGTTTTTCACTTTCTGGCATTGCTGTTTTATTCCTGTGTACCTCTAAATACCAATTTAAATAGAAAAATAAATGAAGTTATGGTCAGAAGAGATTTTCTGAAACAGTACTAGGAAGTAGCTTTAGAAGAAAAAAGGTTTTAAGTGTAACTTTACCATATTTAGTATTTAGTAGCTGAATTAGGTTTTCTCTAAGTGCAGTTCATGAATAAAGTATTAGGACATTTATTTTGATTAACAGGAACACCTTGAACATGTCAATGTTACCAAACTACGTCTTGTTTTAAAATAAAAGATTACAGCTTTCTGAGCACTTACAACTTGCTGGCAGTGTGAAACATAAAACATAGAAAAAACTACAGCAATAGAACAAACCTAAAATGCATCATGCTTTTGCTTCCATCAGATAATTTCATGCTTTTACTACCAGGATTTTGCACTCTTCATGCACACAGTTTTGAAGCCTCCAGAAAATAAATTTATAGCTGAGAAAATTTTCATTCAGATTAACATAAAGCAGAGGAGAGTGACAGAAGTATGTGAAGATTGCATCAAAAGTATATAAACATAACAGCTACATGCTGTCCCTCAGTCAGATTTCACTGCAGGTGTATGCAGAATCTCTTAATCTCAGTTGTATGTTCCAAGACAAAAAAAAATTGGAAACAGACAGAATGTGTGTGTACAATGTATACGTGTCTACATAAATCTGTGTGCACATACATGTGTATATAAAATCAATGTGGGGATATTTGCAAATACAGAGGAATATATATAATTCTATGTAGAATTTTGTGCAGTTACTCTGTTCAGTTTTTCCTGCTTTTCATGTGTAGCTTCCAAGACAGAGTATTGCTGGTTTTATTCGTCTAAAGGTTCTAGAGCTCGGAATATTTTTCTTTAGCACAATCATTTTTGAAAAGAAATTATTTATTTGTCCTCACTTTTGTCATCTGTATTTGTTACTAACCACAGAAACTTCACAAGTTTCACCTGGAATTGATAGAAGCAATGAGAGAAAACACGACTATCATTGATGCTAATAATCTGAAGAAAAAGGAAATGGCCTGCTGTACTTGTTTCATGCAAAAATATTTCCACTTTCCTAATTTTGAGAAACCTTTGTATAATTTTCTGTCAGTCGGAAGAAACTGGCAACCTTTCTGTACTTTGGTTCTTCAAAATCCCTTGTTCAGCTGTGTTATTAAAATGAAATATCACAAAAATTAAAATATCACAAAAGCTTTGTATTTAGAAAATACAAAATGGAATAGAAAAATGGCACTTTTCTCCATAGTTTCCCTCAATTGAAAGGGGGACTTTTTTCCGTAATTTTTCTCAGTGGAAGTTTTTTGTGCTCAGGCAAGATCAGGTTGTGTTGTTAACAGGAAGAGGGTCTTGCTCAATTCTCTAGCCAAGTAATTTTTTTTCCTTTCAAATCCCATGTGTTTGGGTGGATGATGGCTTGTGCTTGTTTTTGGCCAGCTTTGCAAATGGCCAGCAATGGTTGGTTGCCAGCAGTGCAGCAGCAGCAGTGAGTGGGACACTGGCGAGATCTGTGCTGTGGTGGCTTTTTGCAGGGCAGATTTAGCTGTGCGAGAGCACAACATGAGCTATATACAGCACTGCAACAATTTGCAGGAATCTTTCCCCCTGATTTCTCTAGGTCCAAAGGTGACTGAAATTTATGATGACATTGGTTTATGGGCACTGGGGGAAAGGGAAAGAGAGGTGGGGAGAATAAGCCTGAACTGGACCTGTTTTCTAGTGATAGCAGTAAGGTGTCCAAGTATTGACAACTAAATGTTAAAAGGAGATGATGAAAACTGTCTTTCAATTTCTGTGCAAAACTTCTTAATAATAGCAATTCTATGACACTTATTATAACATTAATAAGAAATTGAGATGTGTGGTCCATCTTTTTTCTGCTGTTCTTTTCTCTCCTGTTGCCATGCTGTGGCTTTGTAAATTAGAAGTTAATTCATGGCATATATTGTGTAAATAATTGAACCCTAATAATTTTTTTCTTTCCCAGATTAAAATAATTTGTGGAAGAAAGATAGCAAGAAGATAATATCTGATTTCACACTTGCTGAGTAGCAGTAATTTATTTTATTTTTTGATTCATTTTGCAGAGTATTATGGCTATTATCCCGATTATCAATACAGAGCTCCAAGGAGCTACTTTGATTATACAGGTGGGCTCACTGAAGAAGAACAGCTTGAAAGGGCAGTGCTAAACAGTCTTAATGAAAGAGGTAGGAATTTTATTGCATTTTTATCTCTTAAGTTATGATTCATACTGAAAGGAACTTGAGGGAAAACAAGATGTATTCCTCATGACTTATTTTTGGACATATCTTGTAATTTTGGGAAGGAATGGGTATAAAAGGAGCTTTACTGTAAGGGATGCTGACTATTTTACTGTCTTTTTAAGATGATATTTTGCATAATTTTTAACATTGCGTTTGAGAAAGAAATCCTTCAAAGCTTTTAATATTAAGCAGTTTGAGATGTTACTTGCAAGAATGAGCCGTGTGGAGTTTGTTTTTGAAACTACCAAGAAAACAGAATACAAATAACAATGATAAGATTATGATAATACAAGTAGACAGTATGCACTTTAAAAGCCTTAATGTATCAGTGTGAATCTCCTGCAACTTTCATTTGTAGCCTTCAATAATCTACAACATTCCAGGCAAGTATGTATTTTTTGTCTGCTTGTTTTTGAACAAAGGTAAGTTTTATGCTCTAAGAGGGTATGTGTTTTTTGGAGAATGTCCTTCCATGAAACACAAGAATGAATTGCAGTAGTACGACACTAGAGATTACTGTGGCAAACCAAGTTTCACTTCTAACTTCCCTGCCAACAGCAGCATTTCTTAACACTCTGGTAGTGCCTGGTGTCAGTGCTTGTTAAAGTTTTTAAGCCTCACAGGTAAGTGAAGCAGGAAGAGGTATCGTAGTATATTGTTTCCAGTATAATTTGGTGCGATCAACTATATAAAGATCTTTGTTTTGCACCTCTTTCTCCTGCCTGCTGGAGTACTTTAGTTTGGACAAGCAAGATTTAAGATTGGAGCTCTCAAAATACTTCTTTAAACAAGCTGTGTAAAGGTTCAGTTTGCCTATAGGCAGATGTCCTATTTCACAAAGAACATAATACAGAGCATGTCATTGATCACACCTGTTTTAGGGACACAGAGGATGAGATGAAATTTACTGTGCTAATGGGCAGTTAGGATATTCTTTCCTGTCAGTTGGTTTGAAAAATAATTAGCTTGAATGAGCACTATCCTTTGAACACAATACAATTTCCCTAGAGCATGAACATTCAGAGGTTCTTGTGATTACATGGATGATGAAACAGGTACTTAACATGACAAAAACTACGTAAAGTAATTTGAAATAGGTTGTAATAGCAGGTACCACAATCAATTTAGAGGTCTCTTAATAATTTTTTCCCCCAACTATGACATTTAAACCATCTCAGTTGCTCTGTAACTTGGACAACAGCGTACTCCAATAATTTCAATTGATTATGAATATTTTTTTCATCCTTAGTTGGACAAGTACATTTATTATGGCTTTTAGACCACAAAATGTGCCATTATGGATTTAGAATGTTGATCCATTCTTATAAATGGCTATGATAGTATCCTGCTAAGCTAATAAAAGAATTAATGACGTAATACAGAATTTCCTGGCATCAGCTGTTGTCCACAACTGAAAACTAATTTGTATTAAGACATGCATTGAATTTAAGCTCAGTAGATACTGTTCTCTAAACTCATACATGGGTTATCTAAACTCACCCTAAAGATACAGCATTTCTGTTTATTCCACATTCAGGCATTCCTGAACTGCAGATCTGTTTTTATGCAGTATCCTGAAAATTTCTATTATAATACTAATTAGAGTCTAGTGCATGAAAAGAAATTGCTAGGCTTGTTTAAGATCTATGGAGGCATCCGTTTTAAGACTATCAAACAATTTTAGTGATTTAGGTCTATTTGCTGAAAGGAACTGCTACTTACATTTTTTCCATTCCCAGTTGTAGTTACGTTGTTGCCTCAGACAAGAAACCATTTAAACAACATTAATTGGTCTTCTCTCCGGAGTTTGTTGGTTTCATTTGGTTTGGGTTTTTTTTGAAATTTTGTTGTTATTCTCGTAATTTTACATTGGTTTCAAATTGCAATAATTCTTCCTTTAAGAAAATAATTTTTGATTTAAAAAAGTCATGGCCTTTGATATTTAAACTCCTTTTACTATGAAGTTCAAATATATGGCTGACATTTTTGTTTAATACTGGCATTACCAGCCACCCTTAATGTAACCCCAGTATAACCAAGTCTCTGATCTATTGTTTGCTTGCTGTTCTGCTCAGAAGAAATATCTTGATTAGTGTGGAATGTGGGTTTGGATTTTTGTTGTGGTGGGTGTTGGGGTTTTTTGTGAATTGAGCTTCTTAGTGTCTGACTTTCAAAGTTAATAATGTTAAGAATCCTTCGCAAGCTCGTGTTTCTGCACAAAAGACTAAGCTTTGTAAACATGAAGCTGATAATCTTTATAGTCTGTGATTGAAGTGCAATACCTACAAGTATCAGATATAGACATTCCTCTTAAATTTTATCATGAACTGTCTATGCATTGCTTTGCTTTTAATTTAAAATGAAACATACCTTTCCGCTCAAAAGCTTTTAGATGGCCAGGTATGGGCCAGTCAGAGTAATTTGGAGCAGTTAGGAAATACCTGGGCATCTGGCTTACCTGTTCTCTGGACGGGTTCCCATTTCTGTTTGCTGCTACTGAGACAGGACTTTTTATTGTAGTCTTTGAAGTGTGCCCAGTCCATGGAAGATTGTAATATAAGAATGGAACTTACGAAACTGGAAAAATGCTGAATATTTTTTTTCCAATCAGTGTTTATCTGTTCTTTCTGCAATTATAGAAATGCCAGTCGTTGCACTTGAATATGGTGGTTTTCTGCAAGAAATACCTTAAAACAGATTATGTGCTCAAATATGCAGTGCATTGTATCAGATTAAAATGCATTTCATAAAGTCATATGCTAGGACTTAGGCTTTGAGAATTAGATGCAACTTTTGTGATGGGTTTCCTTTTGGTTGTTTTTTTTTTTAATTCAGACTGTGGTACCCAACACACACCTCTTGGAAAACCCATTGAGTAGACCTCATGTTCTAATTACCTTTCTAAAATGGCAACTGTGCTCTATGATCCTGATCACCAACACTTTCTTAAGCAAATTTCTGGGAAAATAAATCAGTGAATTTTTATTATTTCCACACAGAAAGTTTTGGTACCAATGTAAGAAGCAGCCACTTGCAACAAGAAGCGTAGTCAGAATTATTTTACAAATATTTAATGAATTTTCTTCCATCTGTCTCTTCATAAATATAGTGGTTGATGTGGGATAAGAGGTTTGCTGAAAATTAGAACCAAAAAACTCCCAATTCTCTTTACAATGGTGATCAAAGTTCACCAAAAAAGTAAGATGCGCCACTGAGCCTTTCACCATGGGTTTCTTTTTCAAACCGGCACCACAACCAGTTAGCACCTCTGAAATACTGTGGGGTAAAGACCAGTTCTGTAAAGCAGGTATTTTTGGAAATACTGCCTAAGTTGGCTTCCTTTGCTCTTTGGGCCACAAGTCAACAGTGACATAGTTCGTGTCATAGGTTCTTGCTATTGCTACAACAGATTTTGAGATAAGAATTTATTCAGATTTTCATTATGAAATGTGTACAGAATGCTGAGTATTTTTTTCTGGGCATTCCTAACTGTGCAAATACACTTGCAGGTACTGCCAGTTCTTTTGGATGGTTTCCTTCTTGCAAATATTTCAGCTGCTGAAGACAATTAAAACAGGAGGAAAACACTAAAAATAGTTAAATCTTGGATGTGGCCTGAGATGGTTTGCATGCATATACACATTACACCTATTTTAAAGGCATGGTTTGCATATGGAGGTAGCGACCTCCTGGTGTTTTGGTCCAAGACTCAGTAATACAAATGGGAGTCTTTTCTCTGACTTTAGTGATCTCTGAAATATTTTTTTCCCTCAGTAACTTGAACTTGTTCGTAAAGGAACACAAGTTGTTCCTTTGGCAATGGGTTTGGCAGGGTCACCTTGCTGGAGAGCAGCACTTCGGCTTCCCAGCTGTGGGCATCATTAGAAGGAGCTGTGTGTGGGCTGCACAAAAGCATCCCTTACCCTTGGAGAAAGTGGGAGCTGCTGGGGAGTGGCTCCAGTGTGCATTGGTATCTTCATCTGTCCATCTGGGTTTCTCAGGCTTGGCATTGGGAAAGGGATATTGTTCAGCATGCCTTTGTTGCTGGGGGTCTTTGTTAGGCAAGCAGAAATGCAGTAAAGGGAAAACAAAGTGGTTTTTTATATACTAAGTTCTTGCAAATGTTAACGAACTTAGTCTGGAAATGTTTTTACTGGTAAACTAAGGTCAGTGAATATTCCTAATTTTAGATTTTAGTAATTTAGTATTTTAACTTTGGTTTATCACTGGATTAATTCTACAGATTATGTATATAGTTTACATTTTTTTCATTGGGACCATTTTAAAAATGGTGTTCTGAACTTTTTTTTATGTCTGGCTGAATAAATCAGTCATTTTCTATGGAAAAGGATACTTTACCATTTGCAGCTCAACAAAATATTTCTACTACATTATGATAAATATACAGCCCACCTGAAATTCTTCTTTTAACTGAAGTTATTCATGGCTTTCTTACTACTCAGGAGAGGAATAGCTGTCAGTCGTAGCCTAGGGACTGATTAAGTAGGATGTTTATATAGGATGTTTTGAGTTGGATAGTAAATTCCTTTCAATACTTGAGAAAGAGAGACATAATTAATTTAATGTATCAACCATTTTCAGTTAATAATGAGTTTAACCTTGTTTTAGGTGAATTAACATCTGGAGAATTATTAAATGGTTGGGAAATGCAGTGGGATTATTTTATGCCATCTCTCCTCTAGTTATTTCAGTATCCAGCTAAATGGTAGCTAGAGGTAGCTGTAAAACTAATCCCCTTAATTCTTTGCAGAAGAGCATTGAGTCCAGCAGTGGTCTCTATCCTCTTACTTCTGCTTTGTAGCATTGATTATTTGTAGCAAACGGATGATCTGAGTCTGCAGTAAGATTTTGGCCTATGAGGCGGTGATTGACGGTTTCTAAAAATGTTACCAATGTGCTTTTAACAATTTATTTTACCTCAAAAAGAGTTTATTTTGGTGATACTGATACAGCAAAGACGAGACTTTGAGGCATGATTAAAATTAATATAAAACTCCTCAAGTATGATGGGATTAAAGATTAAGTCTTTAGCTATCTCCTCTCCTAACCAAAACAAATTACCAGACTTTTGGGAGGGAATGGTTTTGTGTATTTCTCAATTTTACCATCTCCTTTTAAAAACAAGAGAGAGAGGGAAAAGATTCAAGATTGTTCTGGCTTGCTCTTGTAACAATCCAGCGGTATCTGGATTCATTGTATGTTACTTTCCTTCTAAATTCATTACCCTCAGCTACTTTCCTGCTAATTTGATTTTTCATTAGTCAGCTGTTTCAAAGCACAGCACAGAAACAGTAGTTACTTCCATTTCTCTTCTTCATCAGTTTGTTATGTTCAAGTCTGTAGACGAGGCACATTGGCATCAGCACTAGGAAGAATAGTTTGCTTCATAGCATGACAAAATTCTTTTCATACATTGACAAAAACTCAAAGGGCTGTGTTAGAAACAATAGCAAAGGCTGATGAATGTGATCTACTTGGAGCTGAGTAGGAAAAAATGGGGCAGTGATAAGTACTAAAAGCCAAATCTCTCAGACTGTATAGCATGTCTGCATTTTTCAGAGGGAAGGACAGGAAAGAATAAAAGCAGTTTTGCCATTTTGTATTTTCTATTCAGTTGTAGTTTCTGTCTGACTTCTAGTGAAACACAAAACAGTGAGAAGGTTGCTGTGTTTTGTGTGTCTCAGCTCTTTCTGGAAGCCTCCTAGTTCTTCTAAAGTGTGAAAGGAGGAAAAATATCTGCACTGCCTTTCCTTAGGATTTTCTGTACAACTCAGTAAATCATAAGAGAGTTTGATTAAACCTAGACTTAACTGCTGATCGGCTGGAAGAGATTAAATGAGTAGAGCATCACTGGGCTTTTGTCTCTGGCTTCTTGCTGCCCTCCAGTTTGCTGTTTCTAACTCCAAATGCATCAAAAATGCCTGGTTGGAATGAGCTGTCCAGGGAGGTTGTGGAGCCACCATCCTTGGAGGTGTTTAAGAAAAGACTGGACGTGGCGCTCAGTGCCGGGGTTTGCTTGACAAGGTGGTGTTGAGTTGGATTTGATGACCTCAAAGGTCTTTTCTGACCTCGTTGATTATGTGGGAACCAAACTATTTGGATGTTTATAAACTAAGAGAACTCCCATTTTCTCAAACAGAGCGCTTTAAACCTTGGTATTTTTGCATTAAAAAGCAAGGCAAGTCTGCTGTGCAATGTAGCACACTGTATGAGATCTGTAGCACACCCAAGTGTGGGTTAGCGAACTTTAATTATATTCTGTTGTTATAACATAGTTGGCAGGGCTATGCTATTTATGGAAGAGAGAATTTATATAGAACTGGTAGAAATTAAAACCAAGCAAGTTGTTATGACATTTGATCAAATATTGAGATCAGAGCTCTCTGTTATGGTTAGCTGTATGGTGCTTGCTGGGTTCAAAAGAGATTACTGCTGTATTTGATTATCTTCTACAGCAAAGCCTCTACAAAAGTAAGAGGTTTTTTTGGAAATGAGAAGTGTCTGTTCTTTGTATGGGTCTTTAAGTGTTTGTATAGTTTGGTTTTTGTATGGATACCACATTCACTAGTGCCAGGACAGATGGTGATACTGAAAATGGTAAGCTATTCAACTGAAATGTTCTAGATTCTTCTTTAACACAACTAATGCTGGCATGAAAAAGAAATACAGACATATTGTTCTGTAATACCTCTGCTATTTATTTGCTACACTCCTCTTATCTGGCAGCATCAGACCTAACTGTATATTTCTACTAGTGAGACTTTCACAGTTTGGTAGCTTGATATATTCTTTAGAGAAACTGTCTTGCAAATCCTATTATTTAACCTAAAAATAAGGTCATAACTTCAGAGAAGCAGAAAAATCAAGTGAGAATGTTTGACATAACACTTCTGTGGCTTTGCATTAGCAGAGGTTTAGTTACATCTCTTGCAATTACAGTGATTTTCTTGTTTTGGTCCAAAGTGCTTTAACTATGAGCTTTAGTAACAAAAGAAACTCCTGCACAGAGTGACAGGATGGGGTCTCAGTCTTCTGTATTCACAGAACATGGTTCTAGTTCACATAAAATTAATTGTAAAATATGCAATGGAAGGGCTAATGTTTTGTTCTAAGTTTGTTGTACTATATCCTTTGGGTTTGTGTATCATCTGGTGTTGTTGCAGTTTTCCATATCCTTTAAATGCAGTCTTAGACTCCCTTAGTCTCTAATTTTGTTTTGCTGATGTGTTGAAAAGCTTGTGTTTATTTCTTGCACAGACGTCAGGTGGTGTTTCAGTAGTAGCAGTGGCCTAATTACCATTTCTGAACACTGTGGCTTATAAATATTTTGATAAGATAAAGGTGTTATTTCATTAATATTTCTGCTGTAATTAAGAGGAAAAAAAGGTGTCAGGGAACTATTTTAGGTAACAGGATAATTTAAATATCTACATGCAGGTACAAATACATGCATTTAAAACATCCAGACTTTGCTGTTCATATTGTTTGATGTAAAATAAGATCTTTTCTTGAACATAAAGCTTTTCAAAATATATTGTCTAGCCTTTTCTTTTTGGGTCAACATAAAAAAGAGCATTTTTCATTTTTTTTATAACACCTCATTCTATTCCTAGTGATTATTAAAGCACATGTATATTTGAAGTGTTGAGCATATTTTATGGGGACTCTGCAAGGACTTGTCTTAACTGTGTAAAGAGTATCTGTTTCCTTAAATAAAAATTAATCTGGGATTCTGTATAGAAAAATAAATGTTTTCATGAGAAACCTTGATATTTAATTGACAATTTCACGACTGAAAAGATTTTTTTTAAAAATGCAAGTAGTTTAATTATGATGATTTTAACCTAAATTATTAAACTACAGCGTTACAATGCAGTTTTGACCATGTGTGGGGCAGGTGAAAGTTTAAGAAATGCTGAATGTTACAAAGTCTTTATTACCAATTGTTTTATCATCTTTAAAGCTAATTTGCTTATCCTTAACGCTGTAATTCTGCTCAGAAGGCAGACTGCGATTTTTGCCCCTCAGCTGAGCTGGTGTGTGTAACCAAGCCTTGCATTGTTTCTTTGCTGGGTGACTTGGTGTGAATTCTGGAGAGCTGCTGGAATAGCCTGTCCTGGCTCCTCTTGGGGTGCCAGGGCACATAACTGTGGGGCTTGGTGTGCTCTTGCTGCTCAGATTATTTTGCTTATAGTTTGTATCGTTGGGCTGCCACGTGTCCTTCCCTTGTGAAACTGCTGTCAGATGGGGGTGGGAGCTGTGTGTGCATCTGCTGTGGGTCTGTGCATGTTGGACTTGGTGCTAAAAGCAAACACAAAAGCCGCTTTTGCCAGAAGCAACTGCTGAGGACACTGAAATAGTTTTAACATTCTGGAGTTTGCTGTGTAAAGTAAGGATTGTGAAAAATGTGAATGCTTGTTAATACTTGTTATTATTAATGGGTTAATACTTGTTAGATGTTCTTTTGGTTGTGGTTTGTTGTTTGGTTTGGTTTTGTTGTTGGGTTGGTTTTCTGAGTGGTGGTAGCTTTATTGTTTGGAGGGGTTTTCTGGTTTTGGTTTTTGTTTTTATTTGACTAAGAGCAGTTTCTTGAAGTCGTAATTGCCCTGAAACCAGCAGAATTGAAAACATTCAATTCCCTGTCTCCTTTCTGTTGTGATGCTTTGGCTTACAAGATATATGTGCATTTTTCTCCTATTACAGAACAAAATAACAGTTGTTTTTCATTGTGTCTTGTAGATTTTGGTGGAGGAACACACAATAATGAACGGCGACCTTACGGGTTTTGGTTCCCACCTGAGCACTCAGAAGAGGACATAAGAAGGCAAAGGCTTCGTAGGTTTGACAGACGATGAAGTTGGCGGGTGTCGATGTAAATTGTAAAGTGCTTTTCAGACTTACCAAATATTTACAGATTTATTTGTAATCTGTAATTTACAGAATAATTTATAATCATTCTTCCATTATTTTTACTACTTGTTGCAAAACTGCAGAGGATTTTGTGAGTTCAGACTCAAAGTTGGAACTTGAATAAGAAATGTGAGATAAGAATCAAAATATGATCTTTGGCTGTCTCCATCTTAATGCACCTTAAATGGAAGAAGACTGATGGTTTTACCAAACTGTCTTTTCTTCCTTAAATTATTTTGTATAGCTTTAAGAATTCCTTGGCTTCTTGACTGCTGATATTATCAGACAACAGGTTTTCTTCATCCATTGCAGCGGAAACGTTGCATTTTCTATGTAACTTTAAAACTATGCAATTGTTCCTTACAAACCTTTCTCAGTTAGCTATGATGACCAGCTCATTTTTTGGGATTGCCATGTGAAATGACACTTGAAAAGATTGCTTGGATGGCAGTGGCTGGGTCATGTGAGTCTAGACTTAAGCTTTTGAGCAGTCTTCCAAACTGTGGGACAAATAGTTGCAGCTATCCTTCTCCTGCTGTCCTTACCAAAGAATTATTTAATACAAAACGTCAGTGTTGCGGTCATCTTCACACCATATTATCTGGAGCTTGGATGTGACAAAACTGGGTTGTAACTACTTATGATTTCCTAAAGCCTTCTTAATATTTATGTTTTAAAACAAAAACTGCTGGCCTTTACAGAGCTGAAATAATTTGTGAGGAGTTTTGTGTAAAGGTAGCTGGCTGTGCCATACCAAGCATATATTTATTTAGTAATATACTTTTTTAAAGTGTCTATTTCCCTTTCTTAGAAGGCTTGGAAATTTTATTTTGTATATGCTGTCCATGCAGCTTTAAATATTCCACTATTTCTTAATATTTATCTTGTTTGAAGACCAATATCAGATCTGACAGTTTGTAGACTTGTGGAGATCATGCCTAAGTACAGGCTACCTCGAATTCTTCACTTTCTAGAATTTCCTTACCCAACCAGAGGAGTTGAGAGGAGACCTGAGAGCTTAATTGTCCCTCTGGGCACAGCCTCCACACAAGGCTGTCCTGCCTGTGGCACTGCTGCCTGTTAATGTTAACTAATGAACCTTGAGGGGTTTGGTTCCAGTATCGCCCTGAAAAATCACTCCTTGTCCAGGCGTTTTATCCTCAGAATGAAAGAATTTGGGGTTGTTTCTCTAAAACTTGCAGTCTTGGAGAAGTGTGATTGCAGAAGAATAATTTGGTTTTTGGCTTTTGACACAGACCTGTTGGAATCTCCACATCATCACTGATAGAGTAGAGCATTAGGATGAGCAATTTAAGGGTTTCACCAGCATGTGCTTTATGAAGTCTACTTTTCTATGAGGTTATCTTTTGAATATAAAAAACAGTGCTGTATTTTTCATATAGAAAAATATTCTGAAAGGAAAATTTTTACTGTGTTCTTTAAATAAATAGTATCTCCCTTTTCTGTTTGTAGCTAATGTATGTAGGGGAATTTCTTGTTTGCTGGGAAAAGCACAATATCGGGATGCAGACTTTGGGCTCGGGGTTTTGGGACCCAGCAGACACAACTGCAATGGGACTTCAGGTACAGACAGAATGCTGATTTCTGGTGTGTTCTTGGGCTTGGTTGGTTTTGTATATATGCAATAGCCATGGAATAAAACAGCAGACACTTTTATAGAAGCCAATTTTTTTATGTTCACTGAAAATAAGTCTCAAGAACCTACATATTTTTCTCAGCAGGTAATAATTGGATGTAAAATGAGAAGGATATAGCATTGGTTCCTCAGAAATCCTTTAGTGCTCTGGTCAAAAGTTGCAGTGTAACATACTGTGTGTGTTAAGCTCTGATATTTTACTTATTTAAAAGCGCAGGGTGAGCTGCTAGTCAGGTGAAAAAAAGATACTTAAGGAAAATCAAAAACCTCGTTACAATTCTATAAGCACTTGGTCTTGTAAAGGGAGCTTAGAAATACATGCCATTAAATAGTGGCAAAAATTGTCAGTACTAATAAATGTTCACTTGTTTGACATTTTTTTTGTATACAGAATTGAAATAAATATTTTTTTAACATTTGAAGCTGTTTGGTTTTAATTGTAGTCATTAATAAGGTGTGTATTTTAAATGACAGAGCTTCTGCCATGTTGTTAGAAATGAAGACTTGTAATACCAAGGGGGCAGATTGATTGTATTGGAGCTAACTTTGTTTCTTTTTAATTTAGGGGAAGTTTGGAATTGATTATTGAAAATTCTGGTGCTTAGAGTATTTGGAAGGTTTTTTAACACCTGCTTGTTGCAGGTGGGTTGGACTGGATGGCCTTTAAAGGTCCCTTCCAATCCAAACTGTTCTGTGAGTCCTTAGCAGGATTTTTGCCATTAAAGCCCACATCAGTGTAGGTGTCAGAGCACCGCTGCGGGCAGATGTGCTGGATGAATCCCCAGTGTGCTCTGTTGTACTTGGTCTCTTCAAGGAGAAAAATTAAGGGCAGTTACCCAGGTGGGTGTTGGACCTTGCTTGTTCTCTGGCCCTGGTCACCGCCTGACTCCCTCGAGTACAGGCTCTTTAAGAAAATGTAGCTTTGTATGAAGTATTTCAGCATCTGCACTTTGGTTCCTTTGTTGTAGGAGCTGTGATTTCTTGAGAGTTTTTTGTACATCCTCTAAACTCTGTGATCAGGTACCATGTAAGACATTCCACTCCCTAATTAATCCTAATCAGCAGACTTGTTAATGGGCACATTCTTGAAATTTAATGGTTGAATGACCTAACGTATTACTGTTAATAAATAAGGGTTTTTCACCGCCCAGAATTAAGATGCGATGAAAGAACTGTGTTTAGCTTTTAAAGTTCTTCTCCCTCTTCCATCTTGTCTTTAAGCACAGGCAAATGCTGTGGTTTTGTGCCTGTGTGTTGTTTTCCCTGGCAGCACTACTTGTCCTAAGGGGAAAAAATGCTCCTTAAAATACCAAGAAAACAGTATTTGTACAGATATAAAGGGTGTAGTAGGAGATAGTGAAGGGACTGGCCACTTCAGGGTAGTTTTGCCATTTTTGTATCCTGCAGGACTAAAGTAACTTTCTCTGGCCATCCCTTGCTCTGTTTAATTATGATACTCCTGGGTGCCAAGTGTATGTATGCTGTTGATACAGTAACAGAGAAATGCTGAACGTTTGAAGCTGCTGCCTGTCTCCAAAGCTGCACTCCAGAGGTGTGAGTGTGGGGATGGCACAGCACAGCAGAGTGACATCAGGAATGGATGGCTTGGGAGAGTCTGGGTCCAGCTGCCCTTCCTGCTTGAGAGGGGATGGGAGTGGGGGTTGCAGTTCATTCTCCCCTCTGATTCCATGGCTGGGGAATTGTATCCATTTTGGTTCAGCACTGAGTGACTTGAGTGTGGATCATGCTTCCACACAACAGCTGGCAAGCAGATTCTCGTGTTTGTGCTGTGGCTTCTGGAGTGTGCAGACATAAAGGACAGAAGCATTGTATGGGTTTATTATAAGCTTCTCATTGTTCCCTGTATAAAAAAAATTTGGTTATTTCTTTTTTGTTACCAGATTTTGGAAGGCAAGAAAATATTAACACTTCTGAGCTTTCCGTCGTAGGAGCTGTTTCTAAAGGAGTGTCAAGCTTTCTAAAAAGTCTTACAATAAATACTGATATCCCTTTACTCTTTCAAGAGCTGGGAAAACTGGAGAAAGGCAGTTTTTCACACAAATCTAATATGGTTTGGGCATTTTTTGTTTATATGATGTGCTGAGATTGGCAATGTAACTGGGTTAGTAAAAGAGCAGATCAGGGATACATATGACAGCATTCTTCTGCTGCACGAGAACAGTGGTAAGCTCAGCTGTCTTGTCTATTTACGAGCAGAAATTGGCCTAATTTGCAGCAAAAGGAGTGCAAGCAAAAGATTTCTAAACATGTGGATAGTGAACTTCCCTAATAAACTAGAGATCCTCCAGAATTACCTTCTTCTGTCTCTTTGGAGCAGGTTAAACAAGTACCCATTCAGGGCTGTTGGGCAGGTCAGCAGTAAATGTGCTTGCCTTGGTGCAGAATGTTAGATTAGGTCTTTGGTCCTTCACCAAACCATTCTTTGCAGGGATCATTTAAGAGAGGTTGGTGTGCAACCACTTCTGTGAATCGCTGTTTTCCTTCCTTACCCATGTAACAAGTGAAAGAATGGCCCTAAATCCGTACAATATTAGTGAGTGTGGAATGACCTTTTTGCTGACTGTTAAAAATTATAAACTGTTTATGTATCAAGTTCTGCAGCTGAGAAGGCTGTTGTGTCATCATTTATGCAGAGATACAGCCTGTCTGTGGCCAAAAGTTCTTTAACGTCTGGTACCATTTATTGCATCTATTTCACTTTTTCACATGGATCTTAAATGTTTAAGCACAATAGAATTAAAACCTTCTAAAATACTAATTTGCTTTGTAGTTTTTAAAATCCAGTATGCAGTCTAACAGGCTACAGCTACAACTGCCTCAGAGTAGCCATTTTTAACTTTTTCACTTCACATCACAATTTAATTGATTTCTGCCTATGAGAGAGTTTAAACTCCACTTCAGTGAAAGCAGCCGTTAGGAGTGGTGTTTGTCATCAGTGCATGGAAGACTAAATTCAGGAAAAGATCTTGTTTTCCTGTCTACTGAAACTTTGTTTTGCCAAGCTGAACCTGATGTCAGTTTGGGGCTTGAGTGCTTCATTCCAAGTCTTGCTATAAACCAATCAGGAGTACCCCCCAGGGACACTACAGAGAGTCTGTAGGGTGGTACCTTACTGCAGGTCCTCCTTTAGGACTTGGTTAGGATTTTGTCTTGCGTGTTTGGCATTTCTGCTTCAGTGAATCTGTGGAAAACATTTAAATATGTGGAATTCCAAACCTCATGAAGCTCAAGCCTGTCTTCTTTTGTGAAGCTGTGGGGCAGTGTGTGGCCAAGCACACGATGAGCTGTGCTATGAGGTGCGTGAGCTGCCTTACATGGAGGAACTGTGTTTGTTGAACACATTCAGTGATAAATATGGAGTTGTTTTTACTTTGTACTTATAAAATATCACCTCTAATTGAACTTCCAGTACCTTCTGGAACATCTGGATGAAGTGACTAGGAAAGGGGAAAGCTGTTAAATATGAATATGGAGCAGCATCTGTTGGAAGGCTGAAGGGGATTTTTTTCTCCACCTGGCTAGTTTTCCAGATGGTTCAGGTGGGCAGAATTTCAGCAACTGTTTTTGTTGTTTGGTCAGTTTAAAATGCTGATTTCTGAAATCAGATCTAGTCATGAAGTAGATGTCCAGTTTGATGAAGCAATTGCTTCACCTGCTGGAAAGTTCTTACCAGAGCTGTCAGAATTTTTTTATTGTTTTGAAGACTAATGGGCTCTGTCCTTGCCTGACTGCTGCTTCTCACAGCTGGCTTTGGAGAGATCCTTTTTCTTGCAAACAACTGTTCCCCATTACAGATCCTTCCTGTGGTCTTGAATGGGTGTTTTCTGTCTTGCTCAGACAGTTCTAACGCAAGTCAAGCCTTAGAACAGAAGTCCTCATCTGTGCAGCATTTGTCTGAGTATGGCCACTGAGTGGAGTTACAAGTTACTTAAGGATTGCTTGTAAGCCCTGGACAGGCTGGGAGTCAGTCTGGGACGTCAGTCTGAAGTGGCCATGTGGAATAACAGAAACAAACTCGCAGATGGCTGTGGTTTGTGTTCTGAATTTGGATGTGGTACTAGTCAGAGCATTGCTGAGGGCTGCTGGTGTGGCCCCACATGCTGTGCTGGCACAGTCCCTGCAGGCTGGCTCTGTGTGCCCGCAGCAGGTGTGATGCAGAGCACATTCAGTCTGCTCAAGAGTGTGCTTTAAAGCTGTAGGGGGATCCTTCTCAAACAAGTGAGCTGCCTGGGTTAATGGGTAAAAGGTTTGCTTAATTTGCCTTAAATACAGGCAAAAAAATTATGGACTATAAGAATTCTAGGTTTTGACTGGTTTTTTAGTACTTTTGTTTTCCTCTGGTGCTTATGAACCAGCCAAAGCAGGAAAGAGCTTTTTGGATAAGACTTTACTCAGGAAGAATCCCTGGACCAGTTTTGCTTAAATTTGTTGCACATAATAATGTGATTTTGGGAATGACCCATGCTCGTGCAGGTATTCCCACAGACAGGCTGCAGCCCACAGAGGAACAATGCCAGAGCACAGGGAAAGAGTGAGAAGGAAGGTGCAGCACAGAGAAGCCTCTTTGTACCTGGAACAACACCAGCCCCCAGAAGCTTCTGGCTACCCCCGCCTCCCTGAAGGGACTGACTGGCACTTGCTGTGGTAGCAAGGGAGCAGACCAGGGCCTGGAGTGAGTTGACCCAAGCTTGGAAAGTTGGAGGAAAGGTATGTTAAGGTTTGTCAACTTTTTCCCCAAAATAATAAATTAAATTCCCTGAGCTGAGTCTGTTTAGCCCCCAACAGTATGTGGTAAGTGATTTCCCCATCTATATTCTGACCAATGAGTTTCTTGCTCTTTTCCTCCTGTTTTCTCTCCTGTCCTGCTGCGGGGGTGAAGCAGCTGGACAGATGTGTGGCTGCCAGCCAGGGCCAGCTCTCCACAGGAGCTCGACAGCTCCCAGGCAGGGGATGTTGCTGAGGTGGCAGCACATGACAAGCAGGGGCTTGGCGCAGCAAGGCCTGGCCATGGCCCCTGCACTGCCTCTGTAGGAGGCTGCGTCAGCTCACAGGCCCCAGCCAAGCACCACCTCTGTCTGGAGCTGAGGCATCTTTGCTGCCCTCTCATTCTGGTACCTGTTCTTTGCATGTGGATTGTGGACTCCAAATCCAGAAGCTCTGCTGTACACAGATGAATTTGAAGTACTCTTTAAAAATACCATTTTTACAGCGTAGCACCATTATGATAAAATGAGTGATACCTGTTGTAAGTTTTGCTTTAGTCTCTCCTTTTGGCATGCTCTGTATACATCAAAAGATGACATTCAAGAGATGTTTTCAGTATTGGGCTTGTGCATCTCCTTCCTTGTAATGAAAAATACCAAATGAAGCAAAACCAGCCACATTCCCTGTGAACAGATCAGGGTTCAGGCCATGCAGTGTTTTTCTTCCACTTGTTATCCTCTAGAAATCCTGATGCACAGGGATGTGAGGGACAAGAATTTGCCACCTGCCCTGAGTTAGAGCCAGGACCGTCCCTGTGTCCTGGCCATGGTTTGCCAGGGGGATGGGCAAGCAAATCTCCTCATTGGAAATCACTGGTTCTGAATTTAATTCCCGGGCAGTTCACCCCAAATGGTTCCAATTCCTGTGACATCCAAGTGTAGCCAGCATCATTTTCTGTGTTGCTGTTAATATCCTGCCTGCTGTTGAGGATAAAATTCACTTCTTCACCAGGCCTACACAAGATCCAAACTCTAGAATACCATAGTAAGGGTAATTTGGACCTTGGACTAGCACAAGGCCATTGCTGTATCAAAATGATACAGAAATATGACTGATTTGTGTGATGTTTTTAAAGCAAACAAAAGAGCAACATGGTAAAATGCTGTGAAATGACCTATTTAAATTATTGGTGAGGTGTTTTGTTGATGTTTTTAAGATTTTCTGTGCATTTGTTCAGGTGAACCCGTTTTATTCCCATATCTTCAACTTGTCTTTATGACCAAGTTTGCAGTAACACAGTATATAAAGTTTTGTTTATTGTTTACCTCAGTGCAGTTCATACCAAAAGCCCCACTTTGCTTTCCAGCAAAGCCACAGCCCCTCTCCAGAGTTTCTCATGCAAAAAGAGACTGCAGATGAGTGATGGGAGAGCTGGTGAGCACTGTCAGGTAAGGCTCGCAAACAAGACCTCAGTGTGGAATCACCTAAATCCACTCAGGAAAAGGGGCCATCACCTGAGCCATTGGTGTTCGTTCCTGTGACTGTGAACAGCAGCTTCAGCTCCCAGCCCCGTGGGGCTTTAGCTGAGGCCTTTTTGGAAACCCAGTTTGCACACCTTGGAGAACAGGTGACCTAAGCACTGGTGCTCATCTCCACCCGCTGCTTTCTTCCCACAGGAAGCTCCTGAGCTGCTCAGCACCTCGCAGAGTCGAGACTTTGGGGTTTATGTCAGACTGGAGAGCTGCTCTCCCCTGCTCGTGGGGGAGAGCAGCTCTCTCTGCCTGAATCAGGAGGGGATGGAATTCCTGCATACAGGTCAGTGGAAGGGATTGGCCCCTCCTCAGCAGTGTGGTGTCAGATCTGACACGTGCAGCCGGGATCACCCAGGAGTGATCCAAGGTGTGCCCTGTCCCAGCAGGCACTAGGACCAGAGGGAAATGTTCCCTGACACAGGTGAAAATGGGACATGCCCCAGGAGGGCTCCTGACCCTTGCTCAGGTGAAAGGGCAGAGTCAGTTGGCCACCATGTCAGCACAGCACATCAGAGAGGTCTGGCTGGTTGTGTCAGGAGGAAGTTGCACAGTCAGACGTATTTACACTCGACTAGACTTATCCTCTGACTGTTGTATTTTCCTCTGGCTGAAACTGGAATGTCTGTCTTTCCTGCTCTTTGAGTTTGTGTATCCAGCTTTTAAATTGGCTGATCAGCCTGTTGTACTCGTGATGGCTTCAGAGGGAGTTTGGTTTGAATTAGGACCCTTGGATGAGGATGGCAGTTTCCTTTTGCTGGGGGCGCCTCACTGAACACAAATTGAAATGAAAAGTGCTGGAAAAAGCATTTGATTCCATTCTAGTAAAATGTAGCTTATTTAACTGGTAAAAGGAGCATTTGTGGCCCTTCTGCACATGATGGATTCTCCATTTGCAGTTTGTGTTTTCAGATGTTTCCCCATGATAAAGAACCATTAAATAGTTCTGGTTTTACAGCTGAATGAAGGAGGTACAAATGTGTTTTCACTTTTTCAAAAGGTGATTAGTGCTTTAGGATATGAACATTTTTACAATCAGTGCTTTAAAAAATAAAAAGCATCTTCAGAGCTATCATTCCATAAGGATCTTAATGGTGATGGTTCTTTTTTTGGTGGTGTATTTACAAACAAAGAAGCAAAAAATGAACACAATTTATTGTCCTAACACTTCTTATATTCATCACTCAGATAAGTTCACCCATTTTATCACCATGCCACTGTTTCTTTTCAATTAATATTAGAAATTGCTTTTTTTCTTCAGCAACTTGGATTAGAGTTTAATAATTTAATGTGACTGCTCTTAGAAATTAATTGTAAATATAAATACCGGTTTTTAAGGATTTTTTTATCTCAGCTAATTTTATTTTCTTACATAATCTGCTGTTTAATGGATTTGCAGCTTTTTGCTGCTTATGAAAGCCCAATTAACAGTTCTTTCACAGTCTGGTTCAGTACTGCAGTGGTAAAAGACTTTGATCTTCATTGTTTTTATTATTAGATTATTTTTTAACAATTACATTTTTCCCTTCCCTCAGAAACAGCAAGTGCAAAGTTTCTTTAGCTTGGGAAATTCAGCTACAGGGCTTTGACATTTGTATGTTTGCACATTTCTATTGATATGAATAAATATTTATAATATGCCATATAAATGCACATGTTCTTCCTGCTGTAAATGCCATTTCTAACAGGAAGTCCATTCTCTTGTACAACAGGTATGGTGTCCTTGGAATTCCCAGCTTGACTCAATCCTCCAAGCTTGCCTTGTTCCCTGTACATTGCAGCAGTGGACTCCAGTGTGACAGAGTTTCATCTTTTCTTAATTAGTTATTTTACGTGAGATTTTACTGCCTGTAGATGTGTGTACAGGTGGATGAGGCTCAACAGATCCCTCATCTTACAGTCTCATATATCCATTCCAGCAAAGAACAAGGCTGCACATTTCCACACGTATTCAAATATGAGCTGCTGTTTAAACCTTTAGCATGTTGCTCATCCTCACTCAAGCCTCTCTCTCTAGCTGCCTGTTTTTGGTTTGCTTCTTAGCCATGCTTCAGGCATACCTGGCATCTACTGATTTTTTTCCTCTGCTCTTGTCCTTCTTTAAGAGTCCCTGATAGGGGCACTGGTGCAAACTGCAGCTCAGGCATCACAGTGGTCAGCCAGAAACTGTATTCATTGGCAAAGAACTGACACGTTCCCCGCTGGCCCTGGCACTCGATGAATGGTGCTGATCTGAAGTCTTCCAGGCAGCTTCCAGGTGACATAAGGGACTGTCCACCACCCTGGTCACCAGATCCAGTGTGCTGGAAAGAACAAAGAGAGAACTTGGTAGCTGTGCATGAAAAATAGGTAAATTATGTTCATCTGTCTTTTTTTCTATGTGCTTTTAACTGTGCTGGTTTTTGTAATCATAAATTGGAGTAAGCTGCTTTTGCTGGAGAAAATCTTAATTTGTTCTGTAATAAATTAATCTCAAAGTCTAGAGCCAGCTCACTTATTTTTCCAGTGTTTCTCAAACTGAAGGAAGGAGTAGTCTGGGTTGATTCTGGATGATGCCATTATCCAAACTGCTGCAAATGTAACTTGAGGATGGCATTAAAAAGACCTGGAGTTCTAATTCTGAAAATTATGTCTTTGTACGTGAAAATCTCATTGTTTATTACAGATAAGGAGGCAAAACCTCTGTAATTTTAAGAAATGTGTATCTTAAGGCTCTGAGTACAGTATATGTAGCTACAGCCAGGTTCTGCAATCTGGAACTAACCCTTGTCCTGTTTCTTGTGAATTTTCCTCTTTAATATTTGCTAGACATTGGATAATTTACTTTTTAGAGCTAAAAATCCTTGAACCTTTAGAATACCAAAGCTGGATTAAAGAAATCTATCTTTATAATCATGCACCCACTTTCTTACCATCAAAAAAGAGTATCCTATCCAAAGGCTCCTCCAGTTGAGTGGGCAGGGAGGAATTGACTGGTCCTGGCTGTGAAGTGCCACTGCCTGTGCCGGGGCCTCGCAGACAGCACATCTGCTGATGTACGGCTGGATCTCCTCCTCGGACAGCGGCGCCATCGGCAGGGGAGCAGCGCTGGACAGCCAGTAGGACTTGTCGTTGCGGCTGGCGTAGTAACACACTTGGTTGATGTTGCAGTAAGCAAATGGCATGGTACTGAACACAGGGAGGCAGGATCCAGCCAGGCCTGGAAATAACAAGTGATGCCAGTTACTCCACTTTCTAGGTAAGTTGAAAATAGTATTCTGGCCAGTGTTGCTGCAAAACTACGAATCTTAGCAGGATTTAGGTAATTCACAGATGTTAAACCTCCCGAGCCCTTTACCAAAATGGCTACATGAAAAACAGAGACCTTTTACCAGTCAGTATCTTCCTTTGACCAATAATATTTAATTGTGTCAATCTGATATTTAAACATGATGTAGTTTGTCACCATGGGAAACAGTTATGATAACAAATTTCTTAGCTGTGCCAACGCTGAAAAATAAATTAGGCAAGAGGTGGCGGCTGGTTTAAAAGGAGATCAGCTATTTACAAACTCACTAGGAACAGTGAGAAACCAAACGACAATGCTGATAAATAGAAAAATTTTGTGAAGTATGACAAGCCGTTGCTAACAGTGCATTAAGTTGAAATCTCAGCAGCTCTCCTACTGCCTTCCAGAAAGGTTTCACAGACTCCCAAAGTGAAATAAAAGGATTGAGGGATTTTGCAGAGCCAGTCGTGCAAAATTTTCATAAGGCAGACATCAGTGGGAACCAAGAAGTAACCAGTGCGTACTTCTGAGGTGAACTTCTTCCAGAACTGAATTTAGAACAGTTCCATGATGGCCTATTTAGTAAGCAATAATTACTGCACAAAATTCTGCCTTGAACTTGGTCTGCAAAGTGTTATTTCTGTAATGCCCCCAAAGCTAAACACCTTCATTAAAGACATGTGACATTTGTGTGCAGAAGCCAGTTTTGTTTATCACTGATAATATGCCATTCCAGTACTAATGAAGGGTGTGGAGCAGCCTGAGTAAGGTAAACGCCTGCAAAATCACACAGGAGGCAAGTACTCTGTTCTCTTTGAATCTTATTTTCGCTGCTGTTATGAGGCATTCTGTTAGCAACTGGCTCTCCTGGGGAATGCCAAACACACAATAGTGAAAACATTCTAAAACATCACTGCTATTCTAAAAATAGCTCTTTTTATTGCTCTTTTAAACACTTCTTTTTTGTTCAGCTTATTAGGTCCTTGATCTTTCCTCCTTGGAGACTTCTCTGCCTCTTGTATAACAAGTCAACGAGAATTTAGCAAACTTTTTCTGTGCAAATTGCCACCAATCAGTTCCTCAAGCTGCAAGGCAGGCGGCTTATTTAGACATCTAATTTTAGTCAGAATTGTACAAGACAAAGAAGAAATGACCCAAGGCACCAAAAGGAGCTCTCTCTAGGAGAAATTTGGCTTTGGCTTTTCCAAAAAACATTAGCTTCTGACTCTTAAAAGCACAGGATTCAGCTGTACAGATGATACATAATTTACTTGTAAAGCTTATTTATACTGCCCAACTGTACCTACCCGACTTAACCAGCTCTGTCTACAGTACTACCAGCTGTGTCTACAGTAAAAAAGGAGCAGATCCTCCAGGGAGTTATTTCAGAGTGGCCAAATGAGATTTCCGACCTAGGAAAATCTCTCCAGTGACTTCAAAGACAGCCTAAAATGAGCTGGGATAGATGAAATAAACCACTCATCTCTCCAACTTCGAGTCAAAATTACTTAGAGATTGAAATACTTTTTCATTCGATTGCATAGCAGCAGAAAGCCGTTTTAAATGGTGACAAATAGGTTAGCATAACCAAGTTCATTATCATCAGTGTAAATTAGTTTTGAGTCTGTAGAAAATAAGTAACTGGTAACTTATTGGTTCTATAGCTTGCTCCATGTGACTTGCCTTTCATTATATTGATAACACCATCTTACCCCTTAGCTGGAGAGCAATTATGTACAATACATACCAAGATCTTGATTATGAGCTTTCTCTTGTCCTTCCAGGTACAGCAGACTATAGCCAGTCCATAACTTTGGCATCCCCTGTGGGCAGAGTGGTTCTCTGTCTGACTGGCTGTGAAGGACAAGCAAGAATCCACTTGCAGATCTAATATGGGGGCCTGGTTGTCCTGGGACACCAGTCTGGCCAGGTGGACCTTGGAGAAAGGTAAAAGACATTTACTTGTATAACATATAGTAATAATCACACCAGCTGTGTTAAATGTTCAATAAGAAGTTCCCAGGTGTATACAATACAACTTCAAGGCTGTCATGGGCAATAAAGACACAAATAGACTTCTGTTATCCTTCTTCTGGGAGAGAAATGAACTAGATTGCCACTGAGTGCTTGGCACTTGGCTTTTCTGTTGTGCCTCTGTCTTGTGCCGTATGGATTAAGAAATAAACTGAAGTGGGCAATGATTTCCCAGACTTATTCACTAGGATGAACAGAACATCTGGACTGAATTTGAATCCTTGCAGTAACAGTCGACGCCCCTTCCTCACATATGTATTAAACCCATAATTTATTAAAGAGCAGTCACAGTTAAAATACAATTTTAATTACTGCCAGACAGTTGCCCCATTAGCCCTGGCTCAGACATGCATGCCTTTTGATATAAGCTGTCTGAGCATGGGTAGTTAATTGCCTTTCTGCTTAATAATGGATGCTGAGATAAATTTTCTTGTTATGAAATCATTCACAAATGTCATTGTCAGTGCTTGAACTGAGAGGGGGCAAGAGGTGTCATGGAATCTCAGGCTAGATGTGGATGTATCCATGTGGGAATTGGGGGAGCAGAGAGAAAACTGAGTCTGTGCATTAGCTCACACATTTCCCCCCCCGAAGTCGTGCTCCATCCTTACCTTGTGGCCCAGTGTATCCTTGCTCTCCTCGGCTCCCTTGGTCACCTGGTGGTCCAGGTACCCCAGGTAACCCATCTTGACCTGGCAGGCCATGTGATCCTTCTTCACCTTTTATGCCTAGATAAATACAAAGTATGTGCTTTTCCTTCATAGGGCTGCATTTAAGGTTCTACATTGTCCAAACACAAAGGGCCAGTCAGTGAAATGGACACCAGGACAGGGAGCTGCAGAGCTGCTTCTGCTGGGAATTCTCTTCACCGCTTATTCACCTTGTGACCACAGTCAGACACACGACTTTGGGAATAGCAGCTCCTGATAAGGTTTTCCATCCTCTCCAGAGATCTTGTGTGATTTACAGTTGAAATCAAAGCACTCCCCTATTATCGTGCAATCCTCGTGCAGAATTGCCATCAGGATCTGTACCATGGAATGAGCAATAACTCCTCCTGAGGCAAGCCAAGCTGTCAGCTTTGAGAACCCCATTCAGCAAAGTCTAAGAATATGCAGTGAACTCTCGTTGAAGTAACAGATGTATTGGAGTACTTAAAGAACAGGGAGGGACTGCAGAACTGGACTACATCCAGTGGGGAAGGGTAAAGACATTTTTAGGCTCCTGATGGCCTCACCTTTTTGTATTTCTCACGTCCATGCATTTTATACATTAGCAGGGAAGGTGTGGCCACGACAGTAAAAGATACATCTCATGTAGTGTGCAGATAATGATGGGCCTGCTCACTGGCTACTTAGAACATAACTTGAATTGAACCAAGTTACACTTGTCAGATATTGCTGCATTTAGAGGTGGTTTTCCTCTTTTGACAAACACCAGTTTTCAGATGAGGGTGTTTCTCTAGCACCCACCATGGCTGTTTCTCAGTTAATGGTGTTTCATTCCTTGCAGATTTTGCTATTTAACCTGCAGGCTGAGTAATTCAAGGTTGTCTCACAACATTCAAATTTCCCCGTGTTACTTTTTACTAAGAAAACCTGAACCAGTCAAAACAATTAACAGCTTTTCTATGTTGGTTGCATAGTTATTCTGCCAAAGCTTAAGCACATTGAAGGGTTTTAATAAAATCCATTGCTTTTGCCAGTAAAACTTCCAGATTGCCTTCCAAGCCAGGAGAAAATTGGATTCTCCTATCTTAATGAAGGAAAAAGCATTACTATTTCTTTATTTATTTCATAAAACCAGTGCAAATATGTGTATCACTGTATCACCTGGTTTTACAGAAACCCTTAATGATGTATATAATGGAAACACAGCTGTGTAACCCCAGAAATTCCTTTTAGCTGGCAAATCAACTAAGATACATAAAACTAGAGAGTTAACTGAAAATTGCATTGTTTCCTTTCATGATAGGAATGACTGCTGCAGGGAATCTCCTGGGACACAATAATGGATTTTTTGCTCTGGAGACACTGGATGTCTAGAGCAGCCAACACAACAAACTTTGGTTTCCCAAGTAGGAAATACCTTATACCACAAGAGGGATTCCACCATCTAAACTGAAGACACTCTGCAGATGGGCTATGCTGTATTTCTGTGAAGGTGGCCTCTCTTTTGGGATCACCAGTGCCAGCATCACTCTTGTTTTCTTCTGCCAGAAGAATGTTTCAGTCTTTTATCACTTCCTTTTAAGATCTCTTTGGTCAGTTTTCTTTGGTGGTAACTTTTTCATGTTCTAACAGATAAAGAGCTCTATTGTAGCCTCTTCTCTGAGTTCAGTGTCCTTTTAGGACTTTGGTTAGCAGAGCTTTGAGATTCATTATTGCTAAATTTTAAAGCATGCGTATTTTAAACATGCTCCAAATAGGTCTAACCCACAGGGGTGGTTTGAGGCATTGCTTTATAATTTGTTGGGGAAAAAGGAAAAATACCACTTGAAGAACTTTTTTCTCAACAGTGCCTGATGCTTTTGCTCTCCCTGGCCTAGGAAAAGGGAATGTAGCGCAGGCAGGCTCAAACAGCCTGGTTCAGCTACATTTATCCATCATCCTCAGCATTAACCAACCCACTACGTGTTTCTGGAGACTGTTAATAAGTGTTTAAGGAGAAGAGAGAGGGTAAAACAGAAGAAACTCTGACACTCTGACCCTTTTCTACTTGTTCTCTAAATGGCTGAAAAGAACATCCAAGCTTTCAAAACATGAGCTTACCTTGGGGTCCAGGGTGGCCTATTGGCCCTGGTAATCCTGCAGAGCCATCCTCTCCTCTTTGCCCTGCGTCCCCAGGAGGCCCTGGGATTGTAGGGCATGAATCATCTACTTTTCCTGGTTCACCAGGGTCACCTGGAATGTGTAGTGGCAAAGTGAATTGGAAGACTGGCTAATAGCTCCCATGCAAAAAGTCACCATAAATGTTAGCTGATTTTGGTGTTCTAGAGTATACTTTAAGTATTTTAAAATCTTGAATTATTGAGTCCCACTGCTTTTAATTTTACTCTTAGTCTTTTAGCGCAGTATTAACAGCATGGCAAGCCAGTGTTAGCAAGTGTGTGTTAGCTGGTCTGTGATCTTGCCCAGGTGGGCAAGAAGGCTGATGGCATCCTGGCCTGTAGCAGCAATAGTGTGGCCAGCAGGACCAGGGCAGTGACCATTCCCCTGTGCTCAGCACCGGTGAGGCTGCACCTTGAATCCTGTGTTCAGTTTTGGGCCTCTCACTGCAAGAAAGACATTGAGGTGCTGGAGTGTGTCCGGAGAGAGGCAGTGGAGCTGGGAAGGGTCTGGAGCACAAGCCTGGTAAGGAGCAGCAGGGGGAACTGGGGGTTTTTAATCTGGAGGAGGGTCAGGAGAGACCTTATTGCTCCATTACAGTTACTTGCAAGGAGCTTGTAGAGAGTCTCTCCTCCCAAGTAACAAGAGGAAATGGCCTTAAGTTTCATCAAGGGAGACTTATATTGGATATAAGGAAATATGTCTTCATGAGAAGGGTTGTCAAGCCCTGGAACTGTTCAGGGATGTGGTGGAGTCACCATCCCTGGTGTTATTGAAAAGACATGTAGATACGGCACTTGGGTTTTGTGGAGCCCTTGGCAGTGCTGGGTTAATGGTGGGATTTGATATCTTGAAGGTCTTTTCCAACTTAAACTATTCAGTGATTCTATATTTCACATATTTGGTGTACAGCTTTAGTCTTAATGTGCCCCAAACTGATTTGAGTTAAAGCCTAAAGTCTACCTACCCAACTTCAGTGCAAACACCTTAGCACATGGAAAATTTTGCAGTATTTTGCCTATTGTGTTGCTGCAAAACCATCAATAGGCAGGCAAAAAAACCTAGCCCATAATAGCCATTTGAAGTAATTCTAATTTTAAAAAAAAAAGCTACATTTTATATATTGAAAGTCACTGGGACCTCCTGCCTGTTTGCATTTTAGATCAACATTTAGTCAGATGGAGAGTTCAGTGTTTGTAATAATCCAGTGGTAGGATTCAAGCTTTTGCTATGATTTTGGTTAGAAAGAAAAAAAAAAACCCAAATAAGAACTAGAAACAAATGTTTCACAAGGCTAATTAACATCCTAGCATGAGACTTCTCAGCAGAGCATTCTCATGACATTGGTGCTGTTTATGTGAAACATGTATTAGAACTATGTCTGGCTAGCAGTACCTACTACTCCTAGAACCACGCCAAGGATACCTTCTAATAAGAGCTGGATGTTTCTATACATAAGGGAGCTCCCATGCAAAGAACGATAATCAAGAGCCATGAACTTACCTATGAAACCTGAAGGATTTGAAAAATGGAAAGCAGATTGTGGCCATTGTGGTGCAGGTGGAAGCAAGTTTCAGGCATGTAAATTAAAGAATGGAATGAGAACTGAAATCACTTACATGAGGTGACATTAGAAACAAATAAATAGTTCAGAAATTTTTACTCAAATGAGAAATGAGTTAAGTTGGCAACTGCAGGAGTCTTTTTTCTGAGATTGTTTAAATTATCTGCATGCAAGTAAACATTAGTATGATTATATATGAATAGAAAGATCACGGTTACAGTTGAATGACAATAAGCAACAGGTTCATAAGTACCTGTGGGACCTCTGGGACCAGGTCTTCCTGGAAAACCTTGGTCTCCTGGTTGTCCTGTAGCGCCAGGCGGACCCTGTGGGCCACGGATCCCCATAGGACCTGGAAATAAAACCAAACATAAATAAAATGAAGTCTGGATGCTTAAGTAACAAAAAATTCTTGGGAGTCCTCAACTCTGTTGTGTCACAGAAAGAAATGCACATTCCTTCTTCTTTCCCTGCTCTGGATCTGACGTATAATTTATGACTTTTCTTTTTGTAGAGGTTGGAAGTGGTTGGTGTAGATGGGATTTCTCTACAGTGTGTGAAAGAAGCAGAGTATGTAGATTTCTGTTTTCAAACTAAAGAATCTGTTGAAAGCCCCAAGCTATTGATATGGGGCAGAGGTGAGACTCTGTTAGGTCAAACACATCTGCATTTCCCAGTTTCTCACGACCCTTTAAGACAGGTCACGGTTTGCTTATCTGGCGAAATCAAATGTTTTTTTGCCTTAGGTTGGCAGGGGTGTTTTCCAACAAGCTGTTGGAAGCAGCGCATGTGAATCTGCCTCTACTCTCACCTTCTATCCCAACCCCATCATATCTGTAGGTAACCAGGCAGAGCTGTGGAATGTCCAGCCTTCACCCCTTCTGCCCGGCTGCATCTCCAGTGGCAACCCCCTGGGCACAAGGCTCAGTCGCGGAGGCTGGGCATAAATGCACACAGAACTTAAAAACATCTCTGACCATACCCTTTGGGCCTTCTCTTCCTGGGCTCCCTGAAGGGCCTCTGGCTCCCTGTTGTCCTCGTAGCCCAGGATTACCTGGTGCCCCTCGAATGCCAGTATCACCTGGATCTCCTTGCACAAAGATAGTCTCTCCAGGAGGACCAGGATTCCCAGGATCACCTATGGTAAAAGAACTTTATTTTTAATGTATGCACAAAATATAAGCATCTAAAAACAGCCATGTTCTGCTGGTAGGGTTTTTTTTTATTTTATTCTAGGTTTTTGGTTTTTTCTCTAGGATGTTGGACAGCCCTTGCATGTTTTTGGAAATACTAGTGTTAGCCTTTGTCCAAGGCTTTGTAAGGAAGACAATGAGAGGAATAGTTCCCAAAGTTACTTGACTTCTATGCAAGCAGAAGGTGGCAAGGTACTGGTACCTTCACTGAAACACTGTTTCTCTATATTTATATCTTATAGGTTAATTACTGTGTTGCTTAGTCTGGAGATCTGCATTTTGTCTTTGCTCTGGTGATCTACACAGTGTTCACTTATCTTTGTATTCACTGAGGCATTGATGGGTGTCTTTATTCCACATGCACTTCTATACATTGTTCCACAGACAGTAACCCTGTTACTCCTAGTAGCCTCAGGGGTTTTTTACGTGATAAAAATTGGTATTTTTAGTTTTAATACCTCTGATGCCATCTAAACCAGGTAATCCTTGATCACCTGGAGGACCAGGGGAAGCACTATCAGGAGATCTTCCCATAGGTCCAGTGGGTCCAACAGGTCCTCTTCTACCTAAGGGATCACATTTAAAACAAAAAATTAAAAAAAAAAAAATCTGGATTTTCTTTAGATTACAGACAGAAGGTAGTAAGTAAAAGAATGCTGACATGAGAAGTCATGGAGGTAATGTATGCTCCCACTTGTATACCAAACATACCAGTCCCCAGGCTAATGAGGCCATCTTGTCAATGTGAAAATATTTGTTGTCTTTTTAAATTTTTAATTCTCCCCATAAACTCTATGTAACCTTATGAATACATCATCACATGTTGGCACATTGCCACGGATAGCCGCATTTTCCTGAATTCCAGCAATGGGAGAAATAGTAACAATGTAAGGTAAGTGGGGACTGTGAAATGATTCTGCCTAGGGCAGGGTAAGTATTCACAGATTGTTCCTGGCAAAAGAGAGTTACACCAATTCCTAAAAACCTCAGTGAACAAGATGAATTTACTAGCCTTAAATGCATTTTTTTTTCCTAATCTTTAGTCTGGATTTTTACACAATAAAACATTTATGCCCTTACTTGTGACAGGCAGAGTTGCAGGTTACTATCCTCTGCATAACACTTTTGAAACAGTTGCAGCTTGTTAACATGTGGGTTGCATTCTGTTGCCTTCTCTTTTCTACAAAAAAAAAAATCTAGTTCCTTCAGTCTTGCTTTTGACCCCATCCTTCAGTTTACTTTCTGCTGAGCTTTCCCTTATTTGTCAAAGCTGGTCACAACCATGGGAGGCCTCACCTGTCCTGTGTCAAGCAGTGTTAATACATCTCAGAATTAAACTTTCTCTTTTTTCCTCAACAGCACCATTCTGTTGACTCCCCCAGTTCCCAAACTAGTAACCAAACTAAGAAAAGTGATTGTGTCTTCATCTTAGAATAATTCACCTCACTAGATTTCACCTCCTGCTATTTTTCTTCCGTGTGTTATGTGACTGTGGCAAGGTCTGTCAGTGTAAAGCTGATGTCACTTCTAATCACAGAATTGCTGAGGCTTGAGTGGGCCTCTGGAGACTTTCTAGTCTAACCCTCCCCTCAAAGCAGGATCAGCTAGAGCAGGTTGCCTCAAACTCTGTCCAGCTGGGGTTTGAGTACCTCTAATGTTCCCATGTTCAATTCCCTTCACAGGGAAAATAAAACTTTTCCTTATATTTAAGTAGAATTTCCTGTATGTCAGTTTGTGCCCATTACCTCTTGTCCTGTCTCTGGATATCACTAGGAAGGAACTGTCTCCACGTCCTTCCCGTCAGGTACTTACACACATCAATAAACTCCCCCTGAGCCTTCTCTTCTGGAGCTGAAGCAATTCCCCCTCCCTCAGCCTCTCCTCATAGGACAGATGCTCCAGTCTCTTCACTTTCTCAGTGGCCCTTCCTCAGACACTTGCTTTTTCCCATTTGTGTGCAATTCCTATATCACCAAGCTCTAAAATAACCACTGCAATCTTGTGAAGCAGTTCTATCTTGCACTTAGATCAGAACAGTTGATAGATTTACTGTAGTTCTGGGACTGCCTGATCTTCTGCACTCTTTTTCTTCAGGAATTTCTTCCCAAGTGGCAACCCTACCTAGCAGTTCCCTGAGCCTGTTCAAGTCCATAATTTTCTATTTTCATTCTTTCCTCTCCTATAACATAAACCAGAAATTCTGGAGTCTCTGTATCTCTACACAGGAAACATCAGCATGTTAAAACAAATGTTTTTAGGGAGAGAATCTTCTGAGTAATGTTCATATTAAACAGAGTAAGAGCCTGTATGAGCTTAATTTCAATTCTGCAGAGCAGCACTTTGGAGAAGACCTAGTCTTACCTGGAAATCCTGGGAATCCCCTTTCTCCAGGGGGGCCTGGAATAGAAATACCAGGCCATCCAGGTTCACCTCTGTCTCCTTTTGGTCCAATTTCTCCTGGGTATCCTGGGGGCCCTGTCTCACTCTGACCTTTATATGAAAATAATTATGTACATAAAGTTTACAGCGAGTACAAATACAGATGTGCAGAACAGAAATACCAGTTGCAGATGTTCCTCCTTGCAAGGGTTGCCTAGTGCTGTTTTTCTGGTTCTCTCTTGGAAGCTGGATAGAGTTTTGTTGAATCTGGCCCTAATTCATCACTTTCAAAGAAAGTAATCTTTTTGCTTTAATGCTCTTCTTCAGGGGTTATTTTATATGGTGTCATTATTGTCTGTACCTGAAATGTAAACTGATTGCATGGTTCTAAATTTAATTTTCTATCAGCATATATTTGTAATCTTTAGATAGATTATAAGCATTGTTTTTTAGTAGTGCTTCAAAAGCACCTTTTGAAAGTTGCAAATACATCAGCATGAGTGAAATCCATGTTCCTCTTAAGTTTGTGCAACAACTCGCACGGACTTTAAATGGAGCTGGGATTTCACAAGTCTCCTTTTAATTTGTTAGTTTTATCTTTTACATACTAAAAAAAAAGATTTGGCTCTCCTTTGAATCATCTGCACTTAACTTTTTAATTTTATAAACAGCCTTGAAACGTTCCAACAACATTATGTGAGTAATGGAAGTTTGAAAGTTTTCCCCACAAATAACTGCAGGTGTGCCATTAGGCATATTTTAGATTCTGTTTAAAAGTTTAGTCTGAGCCTTAATGATATCTTCTGGGCAAGGCAAACGTCAAAATAACATGCACCACTCCTTGCACATTCAGTCATTTAGGAGAAGATTTTCTGTTCCAGTTATTTCTCATCTTTACCTGGAGCTCCTGCAGAACCCTTTTGACCTTTCAGTCCATCCAAGCCATCCAGTCCAGGCGGTCCAGGAAGACCTGAGAGGTGTTACACAGGTATGATTGGGTGCCACAATAATCCTTTACAGTCACAATTAAAAATCAGGCCTTTTTTTTATCTGACAACACGTACTGGATCAGGATGGGGTATTTGCTGAATTTGATTACTGGCAACTGAAGATGAGACCACATGGCAGTGCAGTCTTTTTAGAAAGGCAAACATGAAAAATTTAAAAATAGTCATAATACAGTTTCACATCAAAGCAATCAGAAAGCACAACTTTTAATCCTTTAGGTATTTCCATACTATAGCTAGCAGATTATGGGCTAATCTATAGAGAATCTTGTGTCTGTGGCTGGACTGCTACTGCTACATGTGCTTGCTACTTCAAAGTTTGCTGTGCTACCACTTCGTGGCCACTGATGGGGATGCAGACACTACCTAAGATATCTGTAAAGCTGGAACTTCTTTACAGCTTCTGTTCAAAATAGAAATGCAATTTTACCCAGCTGCACCAAAAAGAGGCTAAATTTTCACCTGGCTTCCTTTTGCTGGTCCTGCAGATTTCACACAGAAAACTATGCTTTTTTTGTGTCACTCTATTACAAAAGTTCTTTGAACTGAACAGCACAAAGTCTTTGAAGACAACAAATCTGTAATTGAGACCTATGGTGACACATGGTAGTATACAGAGCAGCTCTGTCACTAGCGATGTTCCCTAGCACTGGCTGTTTGTGGTAGTCAGACATAACTTTTGCTTTATAATCTGTGTTTTTTGAAAATTGCTAAAATGCAATAGGTAAAGCCATAGATGGCACCTTTTTATAAATTTTTTTAAAAGTTGAACTAATCTGAGGTTGTTGTTTGTTGTTTGCAGTGGAGAGTAAAAATATCTCCATGTCATCAGCAGTTTATAGTTCCTCAGTTGTATAAGTAAACTATCAAATGTGAGAACAAACACTTCCTTAGTGCAGACAGCAGTCTGTCACCTGGTGATAGCAACAGGTCTGGCAAAACTGATGGGTCATTTGGTGACAGGTTTCAAAGAGGTTTCAGAGAGAGGAACAGATTTGGGACACCTCTTGCTCCAGAGAGGGACACTGATCATCAAGGAGCTGAATGATACTGTCAGTGCCTACTCCTGTCTCTGTTCTACTTCCGCTGCTCATCTCTGCCTCTTTTCCTTCCACGTCACTTCCTCTCCCTGCCATGCAGGTTTCCCAGTCTGGTTGCAGTGGTTTTTTCCCACAAGTCTGAATTATCTGTGTGTCTGTCTCCTTTCCTCTGGCTCTTTCCTGGCACAGAAGATGTAGGTTCTCCGTTGGGTGCCAGTGCTCGATCCCAGCATGTCCTGCAGCTCACCAATCTGCCATATATCCAGAGCAGGAATCTTGGGAGAATTTATTGCTCTATTTAAGCACATCTGAATGGATATATTTTTTAAAGCTTATAAACTGGTCAAACTGGGCAAGGACAAATTGCTGTAGGAAGAGCAACACGTATACCCTTCATCAGCTTCTTCACCTGCCAAATTTAAATGTCCCTAGTTCAAAGATGGGTCATCTGAGAAAGAAAAAATAAAAAATAAATATAAAATATATAATATTTTAAAAAATCTATATTTTATAAATATTTAAAAAATAGAGTTCTCTAGCGGGCACACCAAAACTTAAATAGCTTTGTTCTCATAAACTGTTGAATTATTTTAGTTAAAATTTACAAAGGATAAATTGAAAAAAAAACCAACAGTGTGTAGCAAACACCAGTCTGGAAAAATTTTAAGTCCAGAAGATTGTTTGAAAACCTGCAAAACATTGATAATATACTCTCTGTGTAATCCGCTTTATAATATGAGATATGAGTAATGCAACCTGTAATATCTTCTGTGACCTTAATTAACTGTTCTTTAACTTTTCATGACGTTCTAAGTTTCATTCCTGCTTTCTGTAGCCTTCTTGTGCTTTGGACATGTTCCCATTTTAAAATTTATGTAAGAGTTGCATTTGGGGAATTTAACAGTGGTATTTTAAAATTATTATGAACTCCTAACTTATTTTGGTCCCCAGGTCACTATTTAAAACCTTTTTGATCTTTGGCTCATTCAGGCAAGATTGATGGGTTGGTTTACTTGCTTTCCAGGGAATTTCTGACACATTTGCCAACAATCCATTATAATATCAGCACTTGTAATTCTAGATTTTTGGATTGCTATAGCCCCATATTTCTAGGTACAGCTGAATTGGCTGACCTGAGCATGAACCACTGTTTCTGTATTGTACAGCCCAATTCAGCTTCTACTCATACAGGTCATGCTGCGGATGGTCTGAGTATTACTTGCTCCATCAAGGATTACTCACACAAGTAAGGCTTGCCAGGCTAAGCCCTTAACTAGTAAAACTACTGTAATAAAGAAAATGGGATTATGCTTTGATAGATGATGTTTAACTTATTTTTTTAAAATTTAGAAGTTCTTTAAAATCTTAAAGTTCAGGCACAAAACCTTTAATGTAACTGAGAACCAATGAGACTAATGAGGCCATGTACTTAGCTATAAATTATCCATTTAATTTCTAATGCTTGCACCAGCACTTGTTGAAAACAGCACCAAGATCTATATATCCAATTGAATTGGAATACAAATACCAGTCACTCTTCATTCCTGGCTATAGTTTCAAAGGTGTTAACCTTTTTTCAGCTATGCTGTCAATACACAGAATCCTCATCTTCGCAGGCAACTTGGTCTCTAATGAATTGCCATTTGGGACTGAACTTCTCCCTGTGCAGGACGTGTGTTAATTTGTTATGTTCCTGTGCAGGACTTGGGATAACTTCTGCACAACACACTAAAGAAGTGTCTTATGACAAGAAGGAAAGAACCCATCAGCTATGAAGAAGTTTTCAGCAGAATAATACTTTTTTTCTTTTTTGACCCCTTTCAGACATCCCTGCCACTGCAGATCTCTGCCTTTGTTACAGCAAATATTGTTTGTGACACTGAAATGTTCTCTTGCACATTATGCACCAGCAGGGAATCTGTCATGACAGTTTAAATCAGCACTGCTTATTTACTGCAAGCAATCATAAATTGTTTCCATTTTTCATTTGAATTTTCAGTAGTTTATAAGAAACCATCTCAATTTTTCCTTAAGGTGAATTTGAAAAAGTGGATCTATTGTCCTCTTTAACCATTTTTTATACCCCCAAGTGTTACTTTACTGTGGTTTCTGTATAGGGGTCACTAATCTTCTTCCTGTTTGGGAATTGGTTATGAAGCACACTATAACAGGATACAGAGTTGATAACTTTCTTTATGAAGTATTAATAGCTTAAAATTTCAATTCTAAACATAATAAAAGTTAATAATGTTCTACAACAAAATCAACTGTGTAGATGAACTGATGTTCAATCTAAACACAACAATCATTGTGAGAAGTGTAAATTAGGGTTTGGAGGAAACACTTCTCTGTTAAATCCACAAAAATCAGTTTTGGGAGAAAACAGTGCAACAAGAAAACAACAATATAACCCAAGTTATCGCAATTTGTTAAAACAAACTTGAAAGACAAAGCTGTCATAGCTGGGTTTATAGAGTAACAGTGGCACTCCATGGTGAAAATGTAGAACACAGCATAACTGAAGTGAAATAACTGAATTACTACAAACTCCTTTTTCTTTCCTAAAGTTCTGCTATCAGTTACACCAGCTAAGCCAGACTCTGTTTCTACCCTCCTCCTTACTCATTTTAGATTGTAGCCCAATTTTCCAAAGTAGCATTTATGTTACTTCTCAAAGGTGATGGGAACTGGCTTAAGTCTTCTAGCAGCTAAACCACAGAGTCCAAATCACAGTCACAGTTAGGCCTTTTCCATTTTCACTACTAAAAGGGTATTTATGTCTGGTACTGTCACATTACCACTAGAATGGCACTGTATATAGTGTTTACCTTTTCTGCCTTGGGATCCAGGTAACCCTTGCAATCCTGGGGTTCCCAAAATTCCATGTTTTCCTTTTTCTCCAGGTTCTCCTGGCAATCCCTGAGGACCTGTAGCCCCTGAGAGTGAAAAAAAACAAACCTTGTGAATATGCAATTCTATTAAACTGTTGATTTTTTCCCCATGCTATGCAGCACACTGTGTTAACAGCAGTACCTGAAAGTGTTTGGGGATGTAGGAAGAATTGATGGATCTTGCTCTCTGAGACTGAGCAGACAATTGCTGCTTTCTATAGGTACAGAAATAACTTTCAATGCCCCCCTTCACATGATCTCTGATTTCTCCAGCCTCCTCCACAGAGATGCCTCCTCAACTGCCTTTCCTTGCTCTGTATCTCTTTTGAGCTATTCCATGGCACTATTTTTTAAACTTTGGCATTACCTGGTAATCCAGGTAGCCCTGGATATCCAGGGTCACCCTTGGATCCTGGTCTTCCAGGTTGTCCTTGGATACCTGGTAAACCCTTCTCCCCTGGGAATCCACGAAGTCCTTAAAGAAAAGAAAAAAAAAGCAGCAATTGCTACAGAATGGCTCAAGATGCGTAGGGAGCAGATCTCCCTCTGCTAACAAAACTGAGAGAAAAGAATTTCTTAAGTCCAATTTTTTCTTCAATCAGACAGAGGTACCTGGTAATCCTGGATCTCCTGGAGGCCCTTTCCGACCGTGTGTACCAAGCAGAGGAGTTGGGTCACCTCTCTTGCCTGTTGAGGTACAATGACTTCCATTTTATACAAGCATCCTTTCCATCCACAAAACCAAAGCTGTATGCTTTTTTAAGACCAGAAAAGTCACTAATAGATATAAACAGCTATAGAAGGGGCTAAGAGAACACAAAATGAAAATTGCTTTGGCACGTGCAAATTATGACAGTTCACTTTGATTGCATTTTCTCTTCTTTGATTTGGCAAATTTTCTATATCCATAAGAATGGATTTATACATGGTTTTGATGGAATTTTTAAATTCTACAAAATTTGACAGGAGTTTATCTTCTAAATTAGTAATACCTACTTTTAAAGGAACAAGCTGTTAAAGAATATACTGAAATGCAACTTTTGCCTTCAGGTAAGTGAGACTTGTTTCTAATTACATTCATGTTTTATGGGAAAACAGGACAGAAGTGAAAATAATTTCTTAGTTTCTTCACCATCTATCCCACATACATCCTAACAATATTGCTCTTTTCAAAGCATATCTATATAAACTCATTACCTTTACATCCTTTGGGGCCAGTCAGTCCTGGATATCCAGGGTTTCCTGGTAAGCCAACATCACCCTGATTTTTAAAAAAAAAAAAATAAAAATGTTTGATATAGGATATGTGTAGCAGGAATGATCTGCAGGAACATTTGGTTCTCTTAGCAGAACTGTATCTTAAGCTCAACTGAAAAGCATCTTGTCTTTGTTACATGTCTAACACTGGCCACCAACAAGAAACTGTAGGTTAGACTTGCTAATAATTTTGAATTTGTGCTTTTATAGCTTAATCTCATTCTTGGCTCAAACAGCTTAATTTCACCACAGATGGCTTGAATAATTTGGTTTAAAGGTACCATAAAATATATATCCAATACTGCTGTATGTTACCCAAAATTTACTATAAACATTAACCAGAAATATTGTGATGTAACAATAAAAATGTATATTTCTCTATTTTTCCTTTTGAATAATGACCTTTAATCAGCAAAGAAATTTAATAAAACAAACCAGAGCAAAAGTATGTCCCTTTACCAAGAAAACAACTGTGCTTTATGCTTCATGTAATCTCACTGCCTACCTACCCAGCATACAGTGAAGAATTGTACCTTGCATGTGATGTTTGTGTGGTTTTGTGTGTTTGTTCTTGAGCAACGCTGCTTGCCTAGGTTCTGCTTGGGGCAAAGATGACTTGGTTTGTCTTGTCTGTTGCCTCGGTCACTTCACACAGCAGGATGTGAAGAAGCAGCTACATACTAACTTCATAATTGTGCTGCTGCTATGTTATGGTCTCTGTGGTAAGTAGTTTGTCAATCTGTTCTTAGGAATAATGTTAAAGACTTGATGGTGCATCTGATTTTTGCCCCCCTACTTAGTGTAGTGGAGCCTGGACTTTAACCACGTGGCAAAGAGCTACATCGGAACAGGTAGCTAAGAGAGGCCCCTTCCTAACTCCCACCACAGTTCCTGCTGAAAGGTAACCAAAGCACAGAGGTGTTTCCTTACAGAATTTACATTTCCTACTACACTGGCTCTCTCTTCTCAGAGGGAACATCTAATGGGTGAGTACAATACAAGCACCCTTTATCATATTTCTTGGAGGCAGGAGATAACTGCAAAGTCCAGGACTCTTCACTACCACACTGTTTACCTGGTCACCTGGTCCTCCTTGAAAACCTGTAATTCCTTGAAAGCCCTTTGGTCCAGGCAAACCCCGTGATCCTGGAAACCCCATCACTCCAGCGTCACCTTGGCCACCTGGCAGTCCTGGAACACCATTCTTCCCTGGAAATCCTCGTGTGCCTCTGAAACCAGCATTGCCTTTTTCACCTGAAGTTAATTGCAGAACAAGATAATGACCAGTCAAGTCAAGCCAGTGTTTGACATTTTCAATACGGCGATGTTTTCACTCTTGGTGTATTGCCTTAGTAATAATCCAAAGAAACTGTGCAGCCATTTTAGGAATCTGTAAACATGGTGTGGTGGCTGGATGGTACTGCAGCCCTGAGTCCACACTGTGAAAACCACTAGTGATTTATATCAGAGGAATTGTATGCTGGGCTTTCTTTTATGAACTTACCTCTTTCACCTCTAAATCCATGCTCCCCAGGAAACCCTGGGTCCCCCATTTGTCCTTTCTCAAGACGGAGGTTAACACAGCCGCTGTCTCCTGGAGGCCCCCTTTCACCTTGGAAGCAAACATATGGAATGTAAATATCTCCTCAGGAGTGACGTGTCCTGAAAATCAATTTGAGTGATGACTTTCCTAATAGAGAAAGCCTTCAAATACTAATGTGGTTCTCCATTGTTTCAGCAGGCTCACTGCTAACAGAATTTGCAATCCTTCCCTTGCTTTTTTGTTACTTCAGTCGTAACCCAGGTGATGTTAAATCAGAAGAATTAGGAAAGATTGTGAAATTATGAAAGATAGCAATTTTGAACTGCCTGTGATTGCACCTTGCAGATGATTATTCTCTTTCCTGTAAAAAGTAAACAGGTTTTTAACACAGTAGTAAAAAAACTAAACGTAGCAGCAGTATAACTACAGAGTGAAGTGGATTTTTACAAACCTTTTATTCCTATATCTCCACATTCTCCACTAGGACCAGGTAGACCCATTTTTCCTCCTTCACCTTTTACACCAAAGATTCCCGTTAGGCCTTGTATTCCTGGGAGTCCTGGGAATCCTTGGGGTCCTTGAATCCCTTTGCTTCCTGGTAATATGAAATGCTTTATTTACATGTTAAGTCTGCTTATACTGTTGCTGTCATATTCTAAGGAATAGTATAAAGCAAAAGCAGGATGTTTAGAAGGACTTCTTAAGAAATCAGAAGAACTAGAGAACCAAGAGTAGGAGCATGGCTTCATGGCAATATCAAACTTCTCTTGAAACCCAGATTCCACTGAAGCAAATATCTTCCCCCTACCTGCTGTCAGCCCCTGGAGATTTACACTACCCTTACTCCTAAAGCAGTTATGCCCAAAACATTGCCAATCTTGCATGTGGCTACTGGACTGTGGGGCTTCGTTCTGCTCCCTGTCCCTGCCCTCCTGTACCAGCTCAAGAGGCTGGTACCCAGAGAACAGCTGGTCTTACCATTAAAGACTGAGGCAAAGAGGCCTTCTCCTCATCCTTTGTCACCATGTTTCCCCCACTCCCGTCCGATAAAGGATGGAGACTCTCCTTACCCCTCCTTTTGCTGCTAATGTATTCATAGAAACATATTTATTGTCTTCTACAGCACTAGCCAGATTGACTTCTAGCTGGGCTTTGGCCCTTCTGATTTTCTCCCTCCATAACCTTAAGACACCCTTGTCCTCCTGAGGTGCCTGTCCCTTCTTCTGAACTTCATACAGTTCCAGCTAAAACTCTGTTCAGCCCAGCTGGTCGTCTTCCCTTCTGGCTCGCCTTCAGCACATGGGGATGGCCTGTTCCCATGCCTTAAAAATTTCCTTCTTGGAGAATGTTCAGCCTTCCTGGACTTATTTGCCCTTCAGGACTGCCTCCCAAGGGATTGTTAACCCTAAACATATTCCTTTTATTATAGCATATTACAACCATTACAAATAGTCAGGAAATAATACATAGAAATATGTCAGTGTTGCAAAACAACTAAAGCACCAGGATGCACCAAGATGCATCAAACTATTTCCATTCCTTTTTTTTTATCATAAGAGGGGAAACAAGGGATGGTTCTATGGTTATTGACTCTACCCTGCTGCACAGTCTTCTTCTTGAAGCTGGAAAAGGAGGTGGCTACAAAGTACTTCCTAACCTTAACAGCAGTAAAAAGAGCTCCCTCTATAAGAGAACTTGTAGGTGAGGTGGTCTGCAGTATATTTAACATACCTGTTTCTCCTGGGAAGCCAATGGGTCCTTTATTGCCTGGAAGTCCTGGGGGACCTCGTGAACCTGGAGGACCTGGGAGACCTTGTGAGCCCAGAGAGCCTTTGAGACCTTTGATTCCAGGTGGCCCAGCCAGGCCCCTGTCTCCCCTCTGACCTTTAAAGCCTGGTAAGCCTGAGAAAGAAAGCTTTAATCTATGTATGTAAATGCAGGCAAAAGTTCAGCAATTGTATCTAAAAAGTAGAAAGTGATAGATTTGGTATAAATTTGAAGATTATCAAACATGGCAAAATAACTTGAAAACTTTTTTTACCATGTTGGAGTCCTGGCCCTGCTTAGATTTTTCAATTGGAATGTTTGTTTTCTTGTATTTCGTTAGTGACAGATAGTGGAAGAGCTCTGGGAAAAATCCTTACTAATTTGTAAATATTTTTGGTACATGTGTCTCCTTGCTCTTCCTAAATAACACTTCCATTCAAGAATAAGGAAGATAAAAGTATCACAGTAGTGACAGGAACTCAGTTAAGTTACTCAGGACAATAGATAAGGGACAACTCTTTGTTTATTACTTATAGTGAACCCACTGTGATTTGGCCAGTTAAGGAACAGCATGGGACGGGAAACTGGGAAACACCTGAGATGCAGAATCTACATTCCTTGAGTTTAAAGCAATGTGCAAAACATTATGTACAACCCCAGTAATGAGCCGCCCCCATGGAAATATTCGTCTTGCCAGCCACAAAAATTATGTGATGAAATCTGGCAGAAAATATGTGCAAAGCTTAGAGCTGTGAGGCAACCTGCTGGATGTTGCATACCTTGAGGTCCTGGCAGGCCCATGACACCTCTGAGTCCTGGTGGCCCTGGTAACCCTGGGACACATGGTGAGCCAGGGAAGCCTGGACACCCTGGTGCTCCTACATCACCTTCTGGGCCTCTAAAACCTTTGGCACCTGGAAATCCTGGGGTGCCAGGTTGTCCTGGAAAAAAAAAAAAAGTTAGTTCCATTACTCACTGTCCCTCAAAATTCCCAATTTTAATTTTGAAATGTATATGTTCAGTTACTTATCTTACGTATCCTCTAGGTTTTGCACAGTTTGTGAAAAGTGATGCTTTTCTGCAATTTATAATTGGCTGTTGTGGAGAGCTTCTTTCTTTAAGGAACAAATACAAATTCAACCCTCATCTATAGGTACAGAAGATAGTTTCTGATGTGTAGGAGCAGAATGGGAGTAGCTCACTGGCCTGCACCAGGTGCACAGCACTGGCTCAGTTCTATAGGTGTTCCCTGCACTGAAGGATGGGTGTATCTGCCTATGGCCAGGCAAAAGGAAGGCCTGTAAAAGGAAACAGCAATATCCTCTATGGGGTGGGAGGTAAGTGGTGCTGTGGAGACATCTCTGCAGCAAACAGCAAAATGTAAATGTAAAAACAGGGAGTACTGGTCACAGTCACCATTATGGATCCGAATGAAAGGAAGTTTTATCTGAACCAGGAGCACCTTTGCTCACATTTTGTCCTTTGAACATGTAGACGTGTTTCATAGGAACTGGCCCATACCTTGAAGTCCAGGAATGCCTGGATTACCCCTTGCTCCTTGTGCACCAGGGGGTCCCGGCAGTCCCCTGTTGCCTGGGATTCCTGGAGGGCCGTACGTGGTGTCACCTGGAAGACCTTTTGGGCCATCTATGCCAGGTGGACCTGGAAGGCCGTTTTTGCCATCAATTGTAGATCCTCTTTCACCTTCATCACCAGGATCACCAGCTGTGCCTCGAAAGCCTGTTGATACGATTTTTAAATTCAAATAGAGCATAATTCATGAGGTGTTCAGGGTTTCTTGTTTTGTTCCACCCCCCCCCCCCCAAACTGTGGAATACTGTAGTCCAAATTTAGCCAGATTTAAATTGTCACCTTGCAAAGAAAAATAACATCATAAATTATATTTCATGTTTCTTATTTATAGCTAAGGATACATGAGGGTTGAAGGAGGTAATTCCTGTGGGAAGTGACAGGGGTTTTTTTGGGGGCAGCATCTGTCTTGAGTACTGTCACTCTTGTCCAGTTCAGTGCCTTTGCTAAAATGACACTAATTGTTATCAGTTTTCTGAAAATATTTCCTCTATGGACACTGAACTATTCCATTCAATTCAATTCTACTTTACCCTACCCTATCCTACCTTTCCCTGCATGTATGCATTACGACTTGACCAGCCGCTCACCCAAATTAGGAAAAGCACAATTCACCTTCTGGCCCTGGGATTCCTGCTCCTGGCCTCCCTCGATGGCCTTTTTGCCCGTCAAATCCATTTGGTCCAGGATGCCCAGGGAGTCCTTTTAAACCCTTTTGTCCTGGAAATAAAAAGGAAATACATAAAAAAGCTGACAGAGCAGTAAAATCTGTGATCTAAGGATTGTATCTTTATCCCATGCAAATTCATATACTTTGAAAACAATCTGCTTCTAACTTTTTGGGCAAGAGTCACAAACAAACGCAGGGGTGCTGTTGTCCTAAATGAACGTGTTCCCTATTCCATTAACAGCAGACTGCAAATCAGCAGAGTCAGTTAGAAAAAAATAATTCCTACAACATTTTAATGTTACAGGCCATCAGCAGTATTAACCTGGTGAAGGACAGGTGTCGGCTCAAGTTCTTATACTCTCCTGTGCTGTGTCCTGCTTCAGGAATGGTGCAGATGAGCCCAGTACACTCATCCCTATTCTTTCATGTCCGGGTAAATTTTGGCTCCCACCCATAACATGGATGCCAGGGAGCTATGTAATACCATATTAAGCAGCTTGAAAATTCACTATCTCCATTTCTTCTGAATTTTCTGGGATATTTCAAATGTCTTGGAGGCGATCACAAGCAACATTTTGCCAGTTCCCGGGTGAGTTCTTTGAATTTAAGATGAACGAGCTGAAGTAATGGGGATAAGTATTGAGATTTTAGGGCTCAATTGCAAGTTGCCATGAGCAATGTAGTTTTAGAAATTACAGATTTGCAGTATATCTTTGCCTTGCACATCTCTTTTCTCTGGTATCCAGATGTACATTCTCTAGGCCTTCTCCAACTCCAGCCGTATTTTACAGACTCTCTCACGCATTTTAATTGAGGCAGGACAGAGTTTAAAGCTACCTTGATTTAATTATTTCCAGGGAGGCAGCCTGCCTACCTTCTGATGTTGCAAACTGCACCTGTCTGGCCCTTGATTCTATTAGAGAGTACATTCCTGTGTATTTGCAGTTTTACATTTTGAAACACATATTTTGTTGAAAAACTAGAAGAATGTAGCTTTTTAGGATAGCCTCTTTTCTTTAATTAGCAACTTAAAACTCCATTTCAGTTAAAATCAAAAATTCTCCTGTGTATCAACATACCTTGAACACCTTTAAAACCTGGGGGACCTGGATTTCCAGGATATGGTGACGTAATGCAGACAGTTTCACCTGAAGCAAGAGGGAGAAGAAATTGGCATATTTGATTTTAGATTAAATGGAGTCTGAACACTTACTGTAATATTTCTGGGGAACTACCCAACCAGATGTACATGAAGTGAATGTTTATGCATTTTGTTATTTCCATATTACTGAAATGTTGATGAAGGATCTAAAAATATTTATTTCTTGATACTTTCTATAGAATATTGGTAGTATTTCAAATTGTTGTAATACAGCTGTATTTCTTAAAGACAAAGATTTTTTTTTTTTTAATTGTCATGGCAATTTGTTTTACAATACTCTCTATTGCAAGAAAGAAACAGTATTTTCATTTCAATTCGATCTACAGCTATCAGTGTAGATTTTTTTTTGCTAAGCATTTTTTATAACCAAAAAACAGTCCAAGCTTTAAGTATAAATTGTGTTTTCCTATGAATTAGTATTTTCACCATAAATGAATGGCACTGTATGTATACACATAGATATACATATAGAATAATACATATTAATATCATATATAATACATATTAAACCATAATGGATGCCACCAAACATCCAAACATGTATTTTGTTGTTTCATTCTTAACATAAACATTCAAAATTACCTTTCTGGCCTTTTGGACCAGGTGGCCCAACATTACCCATATCACCAAAGTCTCCGGGGCTACCTCTGGCTCCAGGAGGGCCAGGAAGCCCCAGACCAGGCAATCCCATCTGGCCTTTTATGCCAGGAGGTCCCGGGAGCCCAGGGAATCCTTTATCACCCGGAATTGCTACTCCGGAATCGCCCTGAAATAAAAGTTCTCGGTAAGAAGTAACAAGATATAATTTCTCTCCTCTCTCTGATTATGAAAAAGCATTTTAGAGAATTATCTGGAGAAACACTCTTTCACAATGAAAAGACTACATGGATAACATTAGTATTTTTTGTGTATCCCATAATATTGGCACACAGTATATGCAGAGATTATAATCAGGAATGCCAAAATAAACAATAATATATACAAGAAACTAATTTTTTAATGGATAAAAATTTTCATAACCTTTCATAAGATAATGTGTTAATTAAAATGGAAAAAAAATCTGGGGAAGTCAAACATACCTCAGCTCCTTTTTCCCCCGGCAATCCTAGTTCCCCATCTCTACCATCAACACCTCTTTGGCCTGGAAATCCTGGAACCCCAGTAGGTCCTCTTTCACCTTTTAATCCTTAAAATATTTTTTGGGGAAGAAAAAAAAGCATTTGCAGGAATTTTGAGGCATGGAGGTATTTCTGCTCAAGGAAATGCTGGGTAACCATTGACCATATCTTCATGGTAATTCCCAGTCCTTGAATTCACATTCCTTAATGTGGCATTTTAGGCTTAGGAAGGCAGTTTGTAGCTGGATACCTGATGGAACAACTTGGTCTCTCTGTAAAAGACATGTTCACAGGCACCACATGAATGTGGCTTTTGTCCATGCTATACATAGAGTTAAAATATTTTACTATTGACACCAGTCACAGATTTATTCTTGACTTCAGTGAAGTCAGGATATAGCAGTGCTGTATGATGTAGAATATTTGCATCAATATTCCCCACAGGTTTTTATTTTCTTCCCCTCCCTTGATTTCTCTTGCACCAATATTTATGAAAAAGTAACTTCTGCATAAAGGACAGTAAAACTATTCTAACACAAAGATTCATTCTGCTGTGTCAAGAAATCCTTTGCAAATAAAAGCAAATGTTTTCCCCTGCGCCAACATCTGTAAAAAAACCCACAGGCATCCAACGCTAAGCTAACTTTTTATAAACAATAAGAAGGACAATCTTTTGTTTGAATAAATATTTTAGCCTTTCTAAGTTGTGCCATCAGATTGCTGTAATTTATTGTTCTGTTTCTTTTGCTTTTGCAAATCATAACCGTAACTGTAGAGATGTTTTGATCTATTTAATTACAAGAATTCCAGTTTTGCAACTGGTGGCCTATTGTTTCTCTTCAATGCCTTGTCAGGAATAATTTTTAGAAATAGGAGAGGAATCTGAATAGTCATTGAGACTGAGGTTTTCCCAAGAAGGATGTTGGTGGCTTAATTTGAGATAACAGCTATGATACTGGTATATGACACTTCAGGAGGTGGCTTCTGTACAATAATATTTCTTCATGATTTCACAGTATTTGTACTCTGCTTAGTCTTTGCTGTACAGACCTCTGGAAGACCCCAATTATCAACTGCATGACATGAAAAGTCATTTGTTGGCATTAATAACATGCTGTAAAAACTGTTTTATGGCTCAGCTATAGAGAAAAAGCCACAAAACACTGTGTGGATCGTGTGTTTAGCAAGAAGAGATGGTACCAAGAGAGCAGTTTGGATATATATGCCCTCTAGTTTTCTGTAACTTACGGAACTAATGGATTCAGTAAAGAGTAAATTAGTATGTTTTTCTCACACTATTGCCTAGACATTGTATAGGAAAACAAAAAGCTGAATGGTAAAATGTGTGTTTACCTTTTATCCTAACTCTTCCTGGATCACCCTTCTCTCCTTTTTCCCCATGCTGTCCAGCAGAACCAGGAGTCCCCTTATCATTGACAAAGAAAAATGAGTTGTCAGTTATCTCCAGCAAGGAATCTCTTTTGATGATCAAAAAGAGGAGTGTGAATGGCACATGGCCTTTCCAGCCTGACTCTGTCTGCCACATGCACAGATACACAACTAAAAGAGACTGGAATGCCAGACGCACTGGGCCCATGGCTGAACAGATGTGGGACTGCAAACATAAGCATATGAAGAGAAAAATGATTCATTAACTCTTCCCACTGCAGACTTCAACCCACAATCCACTGAAGAAGGAAATCTCTGGAGGGTGGTGACTGCTGGATGAGGCTGTCCTCCCAGAAAGGAACACAGCAGGAAGTAAGTGATGCTTGTTTTTCTGAATGAAAACCCAAAAAGCCATCAATAAAAAATTTCATCTGCCTTTAGTTAGGTACATGGTATTCTTAGATGAATATGTGGCTTGACAGCTTTAGAGGGGAAAAGAAATACTCTTCTATATTTTTACGCTGATTTTTGCTTTCAGCTCTCCAAGCAGAGTGCAGTGTTCATATCATCATTGGCCAGGGTCCAATCTTGCAACAGTACATGTGGATGAATATATTTAACCATGTGAAATCTACACAGAAGTAAAAGGCCAGTAAGGTACAAAAACTGGGGTATTATTTAGGCAACTTCCTCTGTGATTCAAAATCTTACCCTTAAAAATAGGTGGAACACATACTGTTTATAATGTGATTGACAATTTTAAATCAGGCAGGAGGCTTCTGAAAAATGTGTATCTGAAACTAGAAGTGACTATTTGTTACAATGTCTAGATCTTCAAGTAGGCAGTGATGAATTATTAGTGTCTGAAAAGCAAAAGGAGATATTGGGGAAGAGAGCAGAAAAATGGTCCATTAGACCAAAACACTTCTGCATTGAAGTGAATTATTTCCTTCCAAAGTGATTACTTTGTCCTTGTTTCTCAATTAAGTAACCTAAGAACAGCAAAGTTCAGGACAAGGCTTCAAGGCTTACTTCAGAACAAGTGCTACAGCATACTCTCAAAAGTAACAAAAAGATCAAAATCTCACATATACCGCTCAGGTAATAGTGTTTTAAGAAAAAAAAAAAGGAGAGAGGAAATGTAAACCTTGTAAAGAAACTGTTGGAACTTGAATGAGAGCCCTTCCACCTCCTTCTCTCAGACTCACAGTGGATTTGTTCTCTTTTTTTTTTCTTTTGAAAGAAAATGTTCTGGAAAGTTTTAAGCAATTCCTTATGTGAAAAAAAAACAGTTCTGCTATTAAAACAAAACCAAATCTCAAAAAAATAAAACAAAAACCAACAAAGGAAAAACAAAAAAAGGCACAAAACCCCCTCTAAATACACCCCCCCAAAACAACCTAAAAACCCAATCATAATGCAACAGTTATAAAGCAGGGCATATCTATCTCTATTTTCAAAAAAAATCCTCTCACACACAAGAAAGTTTATTAAAAAATCCTTCTATTTGGCATCATTTTGCATGCAGCATCCTGGATGTACATTCCATATGTCAGACCAGAAGAAGTAGATCAAAATCACAGCAAGAACAATAAATTATCTTATAATGTATTCCTAAAGCAGTTAGATTAGGTGGTGTTGTGACTTTTTGCTCACTCTGGGGAATAAGATAAACTATATGAAGCACATTAAAGAAAGTAAGTCTGTTTCCAAAAGTAAAAGCTTGTTTCACTAGATTGTAATGAGCTAAAGTAGATAAAAGTTTCGGGTACTTTTCCGGGCACTTTCTCCACCAGTCTGCTTAAATGCCTCCTGAATTGAGAGGTTAACTTGGTGTTATTTACTGAAGCTCATGAAAACTACTCACAGGGAGCCCTGGTGATCCCACTGCACCAGATATGCCTGGGTCGCCCTTTTCTCCATGTCTTCCAGGGTATCCCATTTGTCCTTTCTTTCCTTGAATACCTGGAGGTCCTTGCATGCCACGGGGACCAGGAGGACCAGCACTACATGAGCAGAGGCCTTGACTTCCTACATGAATGTGTCAAAATTACACTGAAACAGTTGCAAAATTAATACACAAAAAACAATGCTGTCCTTTTTCTTTTCTGTGTGAGTAGTGCACAGACCATTTTATCTCATTTTATCTCACCTTGAGAGGATTATCAGTCTCCCTTTACAGTGCTGAGTCACTAACAGAACTCTGCTGACTCCAGCCCCAATGCCAACAGGCCATGTAACTCTGCACTTTGATGGGCCTCATCCTCCAAGCTGCCACAAACTTCTTGCACATTTAGATCTGACATATCCGGCAAAGGTTTCATATTCAAATTGTTGTTATCCAGGCCAACTTACCCTTCTCTCCTTTTGCACCTTTTCTTCCTGGAAGGCCTATCTGACCTTTTGCTCCAGGTTCTCCAGGGATCCCTCTCTCAGTACAGATTACACCTTTGAAAAGGCAAATTTTACAGCCAGTGTAAATCAGGTTGACTGTTTCCACAACTTAAGTCATGTGTCCTCCTCTCCCTTATCTTGTTATTCTCATGTGAAGAGTTAGAGATCTCATTAAACGCTTTACAAGTTGTTGTTTATAGATTATACTGCAATAGACAGTATAGCTAGAGTTGATGTTGACACATTGCTTCTCATTGCCTCTACTAATTTTTTCTACTTAGAACTTTACTTGTTTCTTTTCTAAAGGATGCAGATTTGGGTTTCCTCCTCAGTATTTTTAAGTTCAGGTAGTATATTCTTAGAGAATTTCAATGCATGTGTTACTTTTGTGGGTTTGAATCACCCAGAAAACTACAAAAATCTTGAAATCTCACTGATCAAAAGCTAATAGGAAAAATGTTTTCAACATCCCACGTAAACTTTGAAATATCTGTCAAAATGCACTTTTCACTTCTCTGTTACTTGTAGGACAAACAAGAGCAATGGTTCTAATAATCTGCAGAATTTTATTCTTGCTATATGAGTTGCTATTGAACCTACTGGGTAGTCCAGGTAACCCTTGTCTTCCTGGCTGTCCCGGTAGGCCTGGTGGTCCAGGAAATCCCGGTCTTCCTGGGATTAATTCACCTGTTCCAGGCAAACCAGGGTCCCCTTGAAAACCTTGAGGTCCTGGTACCCCACTTACTCCTGGCATGCCAGGCAGACCTGTAAAAAAAGAAAGGTAAACAGCCCATACAGCTTCACAGTAATGAGAGACACCAAGGAGGAAACTGCAGATCATTCAGGACTGTTCTGAAAAACATCTTCTATATAACAAAGGCTTAAATCCAAATCTTTAGGTTTTCCAGGATCCACAGGAAAAGAGGTTCCTGCTGTAAACCTTCAAATGCTTCTTTTCCTCCTTCCCTCCATTATCTCTTTTCCAGAGATCCCAGTTACACTAGCTCCGCATACAGAGCAAAGCCATCCTCAGCACTTTCCTTTGTATCTTTTTGAGATGGAGAACAGAAATTTTAAGCACAGCACTCCAGACACAGTTTTGTCCATCGATTTACATGGGTTTACCATGGTAGTATTCTCTTTAGTTTTCTGTTCCTTTCCTAGTCATTTCTAATGTTCTGCTTGGATCATTTTATGTCTTTTTTTGGCTATTAAGTGCTGAGTTAATATTTTTACTAAACAGTCTTTACTGTTGGTGACTTGTATCAAGCAAGAACAAAGAACAGTTTTCTTTCAGATGCTTTCTTTCCTTCTGGTGTATAGTTCACATTTGTCCTCTACTTCTCTTACTTCTTCCGTCATATCCTGGTCTTCCTTGAAGGCCTGAAGGACCAATTGGTCCAACTGAGCCCATTTCACCAACAGGACCTGGAACTCCAGGATCTCCTCGTGGACCTGCAGAGAATTACAAAACCATGTGAGTTGAACACCTTATGGAATTGACAGCTTATATCTAAATTAAACTGCAACCAAAATTATAATTTGAAAATGATACAAGAGTAAAACAGTTTATGAAACATTTTAAAATGTGTAACAATTTAATTTTAAGGTGGGAGGATTTGGTTACTTTTCTATGGATTCCAGCCCACTTCACAGGCACATTTTTAACTCTTCATCACTTTGTAGAAGTATCTTTGTGCTATGTATTACAAAATGCTCAGAGAAATGTTTGCCCAAAATAAACACATGTAGCATTTAAAATAAATATGGATTTCGTATTATGTGCTTTGGCAGTGCACACAAGGAGGTCATTTCAGGATCACCTTAGTTGAAATTGTGCAGATTTTTAAAAGTGTATTTTCAAAAATGCCACAAATAATAAAATTTTTAACTGCAATTACATACTGATAAAGAAAACCTGAATCAGATGTAAATAGCTCCATTAAATTGGAAAAAGAAAATATTGGCAGTAGTTCTGCTCCCTGTTGTGCTAAAGTCCTCTTTCTCTGAAGGATAGTATCCACTCACACACCATGCACATGATTGAATGTTACTTGGGTATTAAGCATGGGGTTGTTTGTTGTATGGGCTGGAAACCACAGAAGTTTGTGGAAAAAATTTACTTTATTTTAGGGTGAGGCCCCTATCTAAGGGGGAAGTTCTGCTGAACTGGGGTTTTGTTGTAACTTACTTCTGTGATCCCAAGAAATTTCTAGTGCTGCACTAGAAATACAATTTATGATGAGTTCTCTGGTGAAATGTTCTCACAAGACAAACTCCCCCAGTATTAGATGCAAAAGCAAAACCTTCCAGGCAAGCAGACCCAGCTGTTCCCCACTGCTTCCTGCAATGAAATAAGAATTTCCACACATCTTTTCACCGATTAGATGATAAAGATGGGGATAAAGGGAGCTGGGATGTAAAAACCCAGCCTGAGGTTTAGGGAGGAAGGTAATAACATTGACAGGTATTCTGTTGGGCATACTAGTCCCAGGATTTTGCTCCTGCTATGCAATAGGAAGCTTGATTGTAGTCTAAAATCTGTGTGTTGTGGCAATACTGAAAATAGGAATCCTAAGTTACAATGGGAAGGCAGGTGTTCTTATTTGCTGTCCATTATCCAGCACAGGCTTATTTTTCATAGCTTTTTTGTAAATATGCTTAGATCCAATAACGAGAGTCCCTCAGCTCTAGTTGTGACTGTATGCACAAGGATCTTTCACACAAACATTTAATCTGACACTTGTATGTTTAACAGAGTTCCAGGGACATCAGCGAGACAAACAAACACACAAAAATGTGGCCAAACACATAAACACAGCGTGTGGCCACTCGGAATGTTTTAGGATTCTGTCCCCTGCACCCCTACTGACCACTTTCACACACATTAGCAAAACATCCTGCACTTTATACAGCACAAAGACAAGTCAAAAATAGATATAACCTTTTATAGGAAGCAGTGGAGTTCCAACAGCTCCAGGAGGACCTGGGGGCCCTTCTTCTCCTGGATCCCCCTGTAAGAATCCAACAATAAATTTTTTTTATATACAAATATATAGTGTACTAGAATGTAACTGAATATTTCAGCAATGGGGAGGTATGTAAGGATGTGACACACACCACCAAGGAAACTTGATTTTGACAATTTACAACATTTAAAACCAAGCAAAAAGATTTAAAATGATCATTATCTTTCAGTATACCACTGACTAAACAGTAATATACCTATCACATGTATCTGATTCTTCAGAACATGCGACTGCTGTATTTGATTTCATTCATTTATTGTAAAGATGACTCAACCACAGTAAATCAGTATTGATTCAATCGAGATATTTTAACAACCAATCTGTAATTAAAAATTACAGAAATTCTGTATCAGAATTAGGAAATTACTTCTATGACAGATAAGCATAAAGAAAAACACTTTCACAGTCTAACAGCTATTATCAATGGTAAGAGATACTCAAAGCTCTTATAAGAAATTTAAAACATCTGCATTAGGGAAACATAAAAGTGCTTACTAATGGTGAGGAAAATCACTTCTGCTTGGAGGATTTCTAAATTAACTTGGATTTTGACACTTAGAATTGCAAGTGAAGAGGACTTTAGGGAAGTCTTTTATGTGGCAAATTGTATTAGACCTTTTGCTTTGTAGATTAGGAATCAGGCCTCCTTTTTCAGCAAATGGGAACTGAGAAAACAATAATGTCAATGTGGGAACTGCGTAGTGAGGCTGCATTCCCAGGATTGGACTCCAGGGCCTTTTAGGACACAGACAAGGAGAATTGGGATTGCAAAACTGGATACACATGCCTCTTTCTTGGCTTTTAAAAAAAAAAATTGTTGTCTCTACAGTAATTAGACAGTTCTGTCACTGCTGCCCTCTTAATCTCTGGCCTGTTTCCTTTGACTGTATCTTGCAGAATGAAAAAATATCCTTGTGTCATCTTTGGTTCTTTTGAAAAGGAACATAAATTTGTCTTCCCTAATGACACAGAAGAGCCTTCTGTGTGGCAGGAAAGAAAATGTAAATCTAGCACTTTACCTCCTCTAATAAATTTAGAAAGGATTTTGAAATTTAAAATTAATTTAATGATGATAAATAATCAAAGATTTGTACAATAGATGTCTTTGGCCCATGTCTTATGTAATTTTTGTGCTGATTTTAAAATTACACAACCAGAACACAAGAAAGAACTGAAGAGTAATGAGCCAAGGTCAAACATTTCTGTTCTTGGTATCTCAAGTGAAAAATTTCTGTTGTGGTTTCTGAAAATCTGGTTTTAGGCTGTTAGGTCTAATGACCCTCTCTGGATGGCACCTGCCTATTTGCTTTGTTTTCACCGTTGGTGCACTCCTACATAATGGCATATATCTGTTTGGATTATTTTGTTGACTGATACTGTTTTCTCTTCCCATAGAAACTTCAGGAGACTCAACTTGCCAACAGTTTATTAAAAAAAAATTGTGTTGCCAGCATCCAAGCTTAGGGGTCAAAAGGTATGGCAACAATTCCTTGAAGTCCATTTTTTTGTTTTTAGCAACAGTTAACATTTTTTAAAGACAAAGTCTACTTTCAGTGCAACTGGGTTTTTTTTCTGAGTCTTTACACCTTAAATCCAAATGCATCTTAGATTTTCTTTGAACGTGTTTGTTTCAGAAAAATCTACACAAGGACAGGCTATTCCCAGGAGAAGTTTTAATCATATTCTTGTTCCTTCAGTGCATGTAATTTTTAGTGGTTCATAAGTAACAGCTGGTGAGACCAGCTGAACAGTTGATGCAGTCTGGATAGATCTGCCTCTTTCAGGAATAATCAGATTTCTCGAATTGTTTCCCAAGCAAACCTACAGCATCTGTGCAATTACTCAGGATTTTGCATGTCTGTATTAGTTAACCTTTTTTTATTAAGTTGTGTCTATACTTGATTTGATTTCTTTTGCTCTGTGCATTAGCAACTGTGATTTCATCTTTCTGATTCATTACTGCAGGGCTTCAAACTTTTCCCTAGCATAAGCTACCAACAATTAATTACTTTTTTGTTTACTGTTTGTAGTGTTAACTGATGGCTATTCAGGCTGTGGGCTAATCAGTGGAGTCGGAGGAATGAACTATTCTCTTTATGAAATTACTTGTCTCAAGTTTGTTAACGATGCCCCGAACTAAAACAATTTGTACATCAGGGTGAGAAATTTTAAACAACAAAACACTTAAGATTTGATTCTCTGTTTCGGGAGTATTGGACTGCAATGAATTTTCTCTTTATATCTGACATGCAATGTTTCAGTTTAATTAGTATCTAAATGATATCACCGTGTTGTGAAGCTGATAATAGCCAAAGGGGAGGAAAAGTGACATCTGTGGGCAATTTTTCCCCCCAGGTATGACCACATAATTGAAATCTTGGCTGAAGAAGCTGGTCTAGCATTCTTCTGGCAGTCCTAACTTTGAAAGTAAGGCTGTGACTAAGCCAGATGTTTTTATTGTACTTTTACTTATTTACTTCATGTGTTTGTCATTTCTCATTTGTAAACATGCTTCTTGAAAACCTGTTTGTTGCTTTATATTTGTGTGCTTTCAACTGTCTTTAGCTGTATACTCCTTATGACAAGTTTGCACCAGCCACAGTTTACTTCTTTGTCTCGCCACAGATTATGTAGAGTGTGTTCCAATCTCGACCTTTCGTTTATAACAGAGGTGATTTTTATGCAAATCTCTTGAAGAAAATTTAATGGCTTATATGCAGCTTTCAAAAAAATTATTTCAGAGGGAAATAAATACTCCTTGACTTCTGTATTCCAGAATATTTAAGCCAAGTTCATTAATGTTACAATTTCTGCAATATTGTTTTTGTCCTCTGTACTGTGGTAATAACTTTGATGAGCTTTTTCAACCTTGATGTCTCTACGGATGATTCTGTCACCCACCTTCTGCATTGCAGCATTTCACTTCTCCTCTTGCTCATACACTGCTGGCCACTTGGACCCTATCCCAGGACTCCTTAGGCCTTCCCCCCTGGCTAGACTCACTGCTGCTTTACTCCCTCTAGGGTAGCGTCCAGAACTGCTTTTTTCTTCTGAGTGTGCTTTAGCATTGTAGATTCCACAGGAAATATAATAATTCCCTTCATTCAAGTCTTTGTTGTTATTTAGAATTACAGTATGATCCAGTAGTCAGAATTTCATTGATTCTGAAGCCTGCAGAAGAAAATTCCATAAACTTATGTCCTGAAATGTCACTAGACTGACACCTGGGTCTTCTGAAATTATTTTAAGCATCTCTTCCACACTTTAAATATTTTCCTCTTTTACCATTTAGCCCTGGGATGTGACACCTACACTTCTAATCCCTAATGGAAAGCAGCATGTACTGTAAAATAAAAGACAGTTAGTGTCATCTAAGTGAGCCAAGTAGGAAATGTTTAAATACAGCTGGTGTGAAGGAGTCCAACTTCCTTACCATTCCGGTAAACATCTTGGAACAATTACTTATGTGAACGGGTTGAACACATGCCAAAAGATTTTGGTAAATCATGCAAACAAGCCCATCTGAATGGAACTTTGCCTCCTCATTTGGGGCCAATTTTCATCCTGGTTTATAGGATCATACTATTAACTAAATAGCAGCTTCCTTTACCTCACATACCTCCCTGCAGAATGCAGCTCAACCATGAATACCTTGCAGAGTACTACAATTCATGGATTAGGTAGCTATCCTGGTATATTTACAGGTAACTATTGGCCATTGGGATTAGCAATTCCTATAGTATGTAAAATAGAATTCCCACTCTCACATGCCCCAGCTAGGAATTTTCTTACATTGTTATTTACTACCACAGTGATGAGTAACCATCATGAAAACAGTAAATCTTTAAAGAAATTATGACTGTATAAAGGGAAATGGCCTGATAAGTGGGACATTTGGGAGGAAACACTGGCACAGAGGGAAGTGGGGTGTGAATGTGTGGTCATTTTTTCACCTGTATGCCTGGATAGCCAGGTTGTCCAGGAAAACCAGCAAATCCTGTTTCACCCTGGAAAGGATCACATAAATACAATTTGATTAATCTGTAAAGACATAATTAATTGAGCAAAACCCAGTAAGGCAACCATGCAGTACTGTTATGTTATAATTGTGTCCACGGTGTGTTTCAGAGAAATCACCGGGTTCATACAAGAGGTGGTGTTTCATAGACTCTTCTGTGTTAGAAAATTCACAGCATGTACTGCCAGGTTATTCAGACAGTGGTCAGCAGATTCAGCGAAGCCGGGGCACAGAATCAGCTGGAATACATATCAGCAGACTCTGATAGACTGTCTGCTTAGTACAGCTTGGTTTGCTGCCTGCTGAATGACCCTCTTAAACTACTGCATGGAAAGGAGCTGCATATCAGCTCTCTTCTCTTTTTATGATTTTCTAATATACTCATCCAGCCAGTACTCAAACTCTTTAGGTAGGCAGGAGTGAAAAATAGAGTGAAAAGTATTTTTGCAGATAGAACAGTCACCTGGAACATAACTCTAGAGACAAATATTTGTACATTAATGTGATTTATGAATAGCATGATCACTACCTTAACTAGATTTGGGCAAGATATAGATCTATATACATACATCTGTTGTTCTTTATTCCAGTAAGATGTTGTAAGTTCATAAGTAAAATTTAGCAGACTTAGCATCACTGGAATTTCTCAAGCCAGAAACATGAACAAAACATGCATGCACCACAAAATTGCACAGTGTCACCATAAAAAACAAAGTTAACATGCTGCATAACTTTTCTATTATGCTGTATGTGTGTCCCACTGACTTTTCCTCCTCCTTGCAACTTCAGATTTCATCAGCAAATTTCAGCCAAATTTCAAAGACTGGCAGAAATTCAAAGACACAGAGTTCATATAGCTTCTGTGGCAACAGGTAGCAGAAGAGAAAGGAAGGAATGCAATCTGAGCTGTGAAGTATGTGGAAATTCCAAATCTGCACAAATCCACAGAAAACAAAACCTCACTGATCCCACTGTTCAGGGAGCTGCTTATACTTTATGCCTTCATACCTTCATTCCAGGAAAACCTGCAGGTCCATAAGAACCAGGTTGACCCTAATAAAAACAAGTAGACTGTAAGCTAAAACAGTAAAAACTTACTCAGAATTAAACCTGTTCAGAACTGCTGACAGTTAATGTTACACAGATCAATATTACTTGGGATATCTTCCAAAAACCTTTGCAAAGCATTGCAAATAGTTTCTATGAGAAATGAACGTGAATTAGAACTATAGACCAAAGCAAGCCCGTCAGGTTTTCACTTAATTTTTTTACCATATTGGATCAAGCACGGTAGTGGAATGCTGCTCCACTTCAGCACTGTTAGGCAAATCAAGCACAAGTAAAGTTGCTGTAAAAAACTGCCATCAACATGTATGGAGAACATTAAAATTACTGTGCTATTCCAGAGCAGCTTTGAGCAGCTCTAAATATTTAGAGGATAACCCTACAGATTTACTTTCTTTCCAAGGAAAGTCTGTATGAGCTTATGTTTAAGTCTGAGACAGGCTAAGTCCCAGGGCAAGTCTCCTAAATATTCTATACAGGAAGTATGACAGATTAGTTTAAAAAAATCCTTAAAGTCTTTCTTGAAATTGCAAACTTAAACTGCCTAATTATAGTGAATTTGTGATATAATTTGTAGTGCGACTTTCTTACCCGCAATCCAGGGAATCCAGGAAGACCTTTTTCACCCTTTTCTCCTCTCCCAAGTATACCCTAGAACAGTCAAAATAGTTTTTTTAACCAAGATGCTCAGTGAAGTGTGCCGTAAATTTTTTTGTTTATGTTTGTTAAATGTTGTATACATTATGTCGATGGATCTTGTTTCATTTGCGAGGCTCAGTCACTGGGGCTGACTTCACACATCATCACCAGCAGTGCCTACGTAGCTCCAGTTATTTGAGGAACCTGTTCTGATCTCTTCTCTAAGCTTCATATTCTTTCAGCAGTTGAATTTGTATTTTCTTTTTTAAGTTCTGGGCATCATTTGAACTGCTTTAGCTGATTTCTCTGTTCCTGCTTATGACTAACAAGTGCATGTATTATCACTTACACAGACAACTAGTACTGGAGCATGCATCTAAAGCCCATCTTTTTCAATGTAAATCTGATAGAAAAAGATTAGGTTTGTTCTCTTTTCCAGTGCCAAGTAACAGTGGTCCTTCTATGATGGAAAATGAACTTCTGAAAAAGTGCTAGACTTATGACTCAGAAATGTGATGTTCGTGCTTCTAGTTTCTTCTCTTCTGCTACAAAGCTAAATAAGTTTTTAACATAAACTAGAGTCATTCTTTTTTCTCCACTTATCCTCACATATTTTGTGATATGGTAGCTTCCTGCCTGTGGGTTTTCCTCCTCTGGCACATTAATGTTTAAATTGATCATGTTGACAGAAAGAAAAGAAAATGTAGAATAGACAGTAAAGAGCAACTCTTTCTCCAAGCAGGGGGCTCTGCCTTCTCTACCCTTGGGGATATCCACCATGTGAAGTTAAAATCTTTCCCTAATCTACTGTGGTAAATATACATCATGCCCCATTAAGAACACATTCAGATCATCTCTGTTTCTCTTCTTGAGGAAAAATAATCTGTACTTGTATTTTCTTCACTGTTCCAATCCATTATGTCAACAGCCCAACTGGAAACAACACTGACCTTTTGCTGCCAGGCAACACTCAATAGGTATGTATAAAACAGACCCAGAAAGATTTTCCAAAGGGTTTTGAAATAGTTTTGCTTTCACACTGATTTAGGTGGTGATTAAATTTCACAGCAAAAAATGCTGTGCTTTAGAAGTTTAATACAATAACCACAGAAGGACTTTGCCAGCACCATGGAAAAAAAAAGCCCCATTACTTACTTTGGGTCCACGTGGCCCTCTGTATCCTGTTACCCCAGGTAATCCTTTTTGGCCCTACATATAAAAGGAAAGTTTTTGTGTACATTAATATGCAGGATATGCCTATGTGCTGGTTAACTTTTTTAAAGTCCTGGTCTGAATTAGAATTGTTAAACAGTATTTTTTTAAGCACTGGTTGTGTTTCTCTAGGTGTCCTAGACGCAATAAAAGCAAGAAAAACATTTATGTACTTATCTTTATTTCTTTTAATGCTGTCAAACTAGCATAATGACTGTGGAGGGAGATACATCTATCTTTTCACTTGCAAGGACCTGCTGGTCAGGGTTTGTTTCTATAAACATGCATGACAGTAGTTCTTTTTTTACTTTGCTGCTCTTCTTGGTTTGATATAACTATTCACAAGCATAAATCTAAACTTTTGAGCACAGCCCCAGTCTGAATGGGGGTGCATGCTGCTTACATGGCCATGATTGTGTCATGTGTTGTACAGCAGCAAATGTCCTACTTCCCAGTAACGTGGGGAGTTTATGGAGGTTCTTTTGGTCCTTTCTCTCTTCTTCGTACACCTGTATAGCAACCATTTGCATGATCAAAGCCCAAGATCCAACATGTGAAATCTACTGGTTCCCTGAGTTGAGGCTGCAGGAGCTGGAAATGCCAACTTCATCTTTTCATTTTTGTATTTGAGGAAATCAGACTTGAAGACACAGAGGCTCCAATATGGGCTCTGTAACACAGTTTTTGTTAAAAAATAACGAGGGGTACAAACATTCCAATGTTCTAAGCCACTCAGCTGTGGCTATAGTAGGTGTGATGTTGAAGAAGTACAGGTTGTCCAGGAAAGTTGTGGATGCCCCATTCTTGGATGAGTTCAAGGCCAGGTTGGATGAGGCTTTGAGCAACCTGGTCTAGTGGAAGGTGTCCCTGCCCATGGCAGAGGGATTGGGACTTGCTGATATTTAAGGACTCTTTCAACACAAACCATTCTATGATTCTGTGATTATAAAACTTGCAATAAAAATTGACAACAAAATCACACTTAATTTTTATATTAAAAAGGGCACCCTAGGAGGGTTAGGGTTAGTTCAAAACGGTAGATTGGAGTACAGTTGCCAGTGATGTCCAAAATTTAAAGTAGTAGTGAAGAGCCACAAAAGAGATTCAATAGCACAGTAATCAAATTTGCCAAGATGACTGAAATATGATTTGCTAATGACAAAAAGTGAAGAAAACCAAAGCAAGGGCAGTATTTCTTTTCTGCATCAAGTTACTCTTCCCTTCAGGACGTGAGCTGAAGCATACATGGGGTGTCCTCTCCTGAAAGCTTGTAGGAGGGGTGCTGAACACAGGATTCTGCTGCAGCTGGTGTTTTCTTACAGAAAGATAGGTTTGTCTTATGCCATCCTTGCATAAATTACATCACGGAATTGCACTTGCCAAGTTGAGCACTGTTAAATACACTGACAAATTAATACCTTTTGTCCTTTGAGCAGATGAGCTCCAGGAGGTCCAACTAGCAGTGGTGACCCAGGCAGCCCAGGCAGTCCAATGTCGCCCTGTGGAAGCCAAAGGAACAGCAGAGACGTTCTGTTCCAAGCAGTGTTTCAGTGACACTCAGCTTGTTTTCCTGTTTACTACAGCATTGTATATTTCTGTACTCACTGAAAATGTACTAATTACCTGCAGATAAAGGTTTGCACTGACATCTGTAAACCTCTTTACCATCTGCCCAGATGAGTAAGGTTGGCAATCTAATCTCCTATTCTCCTGAGTTATTAAAAATAATGTTACGGCTAAGGAAATAAATGAGAGCTCCTGGCTCCTGCCCCAAATCTGCTGTGGAGATGATAGTTACAGGACTGTCAAATGTCTTATGTGTACATACAGTCTCATATTCTAGACCAAAGCCTTCGAGCGCAAGACTTTGGGAATGTGAAATGAAACTATTGATTTGCTATGGAAAGTTGTGTATATTAGACATTTGCACAAATTCTAAGAACTGACTGGACAAATTCATAGAAGAAAAATCAAATATTCCACATTGGTTCTGTATATCCTGAGTATGCTAGCGTAGGTGGAGACTGGTAGAGGAACTATTATTATGTGCTTGTCCTTTTCTTACACCCTTTCCTTGACATCTGTTCATCTCATCTTAGCAAGAGATGAGATTCAGGGACTGACTTGGTCCAGCCCCTGTCACTAAGTAATTACAAATACTGTTGTGATTACCTAGGCACTATCTGTCCAGAATGTATGTAAATGCTAACTGACATTGATTTTTGCTTTTAAAAATCTTCAGAATACAGCTCACTAAAGGAATAATTTCTGCTCTGAATTAATTGATTCAATAAATTGTATTACTAATTCTGTTCTAAGACGATTAGCAGGAGACAAAGCCAAAAATGAATGGGTTCCAGGGAACCCAACAAGACTATATTATTCTTCTAATTCTACAGCAACAATATATTTAATATTATTTGTTTTCTTACCGGCTCCCCCTTTTGTCCATCCACTCCAATCCCTGGATTTCCCTAATTGATAAAGAATGTTCACAGTTTCAGCATGATCAGAAAATACTAACGTTAGAGTTTAATCAAGAAACGTTTTTGAAAAACTTGATAACAAATAAACATAAGGAATGTTTAAAATAGTTGTATAAATTATTATTTCACTAACAACTTCAGAAGTCATTACCTACCTGTTCACCTGGCAAACCAGGGTAACCTGGAATACCCTTTAAAAGAGAATGAAAAGAAGTTAATATGTCTGATTTAGAGACAGCTTGTTTTGAAAATTATTTCCTCTTGCCTGTAGGACCTAGAGGCAGAATTTTCTCTTGGGGTATACCTATTCCAAAATGCAATTTACTTGGTCACTACTTTCAGGACAGCTGAACTCTGATTTCCCCCTTTCCTGTCTCTCACAGGTGGTCTTGGGAAAAGGGATTAAGGAGAAAGCACTTGGAGCATTTCTCCATGACCACAGATTGCCGGGATGAAACTTGTTCATGTAGACATGGGAAGGAACAACACATTTCTCAACTTCCAAACTCATAAGGTAAAGCAAACATCTATCTTATCAACTGCCTCAAAAGTTACTTTTAGGCTTTGATTCACATTAAGAAAAGTTCTAAAATGGGTAGACAAGAATTAATGCATATCCTAAGGCAAGGCTGTTTAACTGTGGTGATCTTACAGGCAAGCCTGGATGGCCTGGGTATCCTGATGGGCCCGTTGCACCTCTTGACCCTCTAGGTCCCTGGAAAAGATGGCAAAAGGTCTTTTTGTGAACACAGCAAGAACTTGCCCTTTTCTACACAAAACCAGCCCCTCCAAAATGCCTCCATCGCTTGGACTCAGCCTACTGGCCACTGGATTCCACCCAGAATCTCACACCAGCTTACACCATGCCTGAAACCTCCCTGTGACTAGAGCAGCCCAGCACCAGTTTCTGCGTAATAGTGGACAAGGCACAGTTATACATTATTAATGCATTGAGAGTATATTTGTCAGCAATTGTGCTGCAGTGTGGAGACTTGACACAGTTCATCAGTGAACACCTTTTTGAAGGGCATAACAAGAGGAACCCAAAGCCATAAAGAGTGTAATTCAGCAACAAAATTAAACTCTCTCTTCTTCTTGCATGTTCTTATGGCCAGAATATGGCAGAGTGCTACATATTCTTGGGAGATCCATCAGATACTGTAAAAGAAGGTGTTACATCTTGGATTTCATAGAGAAAATAGTCTGTGAGTACCAGGGCATCAGCTGCTCCACACACAGCTAATGCTAGTGGGGACAGATCTGTTTGTGCTCCTTTTCAGCCAGCGCAAACTGGCCGTGGGAACAGACTATAGAGACTTAATGTTTCTCCGACTTTATTCTAGAATTTTGCTATTTAAGGCAGGCAGGGAGAAACCCCAATATTTCTTACCACATTAAGGAGAAAAAATTGAAAGATCTTCAAGACAAAAAGCAGGTACAGAACCCGCTGACTGTACTTACGGGCATGCCAGGGGCTCCAGGATCACCTCTCTCTCCCTGTAATGACAATTATTTAGCAAATGAACCAGCTCAAGATTTCTTGTGTGTACTTTCTAACTTTACAGATATTAAGATCCCAAATGATCTGTTATAGTTGTATATATGTTTTTAATTTTTTTTTTTTTTGCATCAAGTTTTATTAACTAGTGTGGAGTAATGGAACAATTACATTTACCAGACATGTTCTCCTACAATAGATGATTTTTTCACAATCAGATACTTACTGGAGGTCCTTTTCCAAAATATGAAATATACACTGAATTTCCTTTTTCTCCTTTCTGCCCCGGAATTCCCTTTAAAGAAAAAGAGTCTTTTAAAAGATGATCCACTTACTGATATCCTACATTTCCATGGAGACTGTATGATAACTTCTCAGGCTGTGACTTTCTGGTGCCCCTACATCACAAGGTAATCCACTAGGATCATGAATGATCATTTTATCTAACAAAACCTTCTGTACAGTTGAGCAAACCAGCCTACCACATCTTCTGGACTCCTGCTTTGTTAAGGTGCTCCTTAGCACTTGGGTCCTTTAATTTTCTACAATCTTCACAAATCTTGCCTTTAGTATCAATATGCCTTCTTTTTCTTTCAGGGAGGCAGTGGCTTTAAGTACTAGCACTCTGCCTTCTACAAAAGGTCACTTTGTGATTCAGGAGAATTTAGAGTGATACTGCATACAGTTAAAAAAATGAAAGTATGGACTGTATTAAATGCATAATATTCAATATTTCCATCTATTAGGAAACCAGTTTCAGTCTATAAAAAAAACCTGATACCTAAGAGCCCTGGATTTTGAAAACTAAGTTCCCATGGTACTTGCTGTGGGGTCCTTTATAAAACTCTGCTGATTGTAGCACCCTCAAAAACTCAATCTGACTTAGCAGGAACAGATGATTTCTTTTGCAAAATTTAATTGTAATGCTCAATTTACTGTTAAGAGCATGATATGTACATATCTGAAGAACAGATATATAAAGACATTATTTCTGAACTTTTTCCATTTGAAATCCAAACACAGTGGATATAATTTAACTAAGTTAACCCCTTGACTACTGAGTTCAATAAAATGGGACACTGTCAACCACTTTAAAACTGTACTGGTACAGTGTTCATGATATCATAAACTGGCTGTCCAAATCCTGCAGTCAGAATGAAACAGGAAAGGTCTTTCTCCCTGGAATAGTACAATAAAAGGAAGAACTACACCTGCCTGCAGCTGGATATAGCTACAGTAGATTGGATACAGATTACAGGTAAACAACAGCTGCTAGAGAACACATTAAACAAATCAAAAGTTGTATTTATCTTTAGTTATTTTACATGTGATCTCTTGTATAATAAAACATCTTCGTTAGATTTAGTTTGTTGTCATCTCTATGACTTAGGCAAGGCCTTACAAATAGAAATTACCTTCTTTTCCAGCAGGGTAAATGAAGTAAAGCCGATGAATATGCACATGGTGTTAAATAAAATTATACAGGACAATGTTATAAATAAGAATAAGATAAAAGCGTTGGCTGTAAAGAACAGTCAAGTTAGTACCTGGTGCAACAAATCAATTTTAAAATAGGCAATCTGCATAGAGAGGTTGGAAGAGCATTCTTGCCCACAAGAAAACATGGTTACTATGTCTTGTTTTTCTGGGTAGCTAAATTAATTTGCACTGGAATTTTAGTATGCATACCCAAGGCTACATGCCTATTGCGTCTCCCTGTTTTTGTAGGTTGTGAATACTTTTCTAGGCCTGCCAAAGAGCATGCTCCTGAAATTGGTAGGATTTCTGCTGTAATTTGTCCCATGTCTCATTTTTCCTTTATGTCATTTGGCTAATTAACATAAAGTAAAACTATTTTGGAGGCCATAGTAAGTAAGAAAATACAGGTGAAATTAGAGTTTCAGCAGAAGTAATGAGTTACTTTCAGAGGTACAACAAATGAGGTTATTAGTAAGTTTATCATGTTGTGTATTTCATAGCATTTATTACAAGTCCAAGATTAAAACTGTATTATATTCTAATTGCTATTATCTTTAATAACATCATTACACTCTGGCACCCTCTCCACATTTTTCTAGTGGCTGAATTCAGCATTTATTTAGCTCTCGCTAAACACATTTGATTTTTTGTGGAAAGTGCAGTTGTTTTTATTGTTTTACTTAGAAAATTTCAGGGAAGTTGTTAGACCAACTCATCAGCTCTTATTCATTCAGAACTAAAACTTGTCTCCACAAAAAGTCAAAGACTGGTGACAAGATCTGTTCAGCAAAATTTCTTTGGAGCTACAGTAATTTATATCCCTTACTGACATGAATCTCTTTATCTGCAGTAGTCAAGTACTTCTAACACAGCTACTTAAACATTTTTAATGTGCCTTCCATTTTAACAGCAAAAGTAAACAGATATTAAAGTGCTAATTTCAAACATTTTAACTGTGAAATAATCTCTGCATATACAGATATATACCCAGGCAAGACTAGGAATGCACAGAGCACATATGTGTAAAAAAGTGGTACAAAATCCTTGAGTGTGACAGGACTTAGGCTTGTTGAACCTTCCACTTATTTTTAAGTCATCTCATGTATGTCCCTACTAGTAATGCTTTTAAGAAATTTCAAGTACTGATGAATGGCATGGTAGTTTCGAGCTACTCCTTCTCAGCTGGCATGGTTACATTCTGGGGAAATAACTCAGAATTTAACTCTCAAGGTGGCCGTATGTACTTCAAGGATATAGCAGCTTATTTCACATTCAAGCTTAATCTGTTAAGGCAATGTGTTTCACTCCCTTTAACCTGAGTAAAAATGCCAGGGAATTCCCTGTGCAGCACTGTAAAGCTGATGCCATAGTCTAAGAGTCATTTTAAGAGCTCTATCTTGGAAAGGAAATGCACGTGTACAGTGGGAACGCCTTTCACATACATAAGGACCTCTTGGTCCTATATAACCGTTTTCGCCTGGAAATCCTGGGTCTCCCCTTGAACCATTGCAGCCATCCAAACCATGCTTGCCTCTGGGTCCTTCCCTTCCTGGGAGTCCCTGAAAGACAGTTTAATATTGATTAGAAATACACCATGATTAATGGGGAATTACTTTTTAAATTAACAGAACAGTTCAGAAACAAATAGATCTGAATCGGATGACATCTCACAGTGATCCTGGTTTCATACTCTTTTGCATAAGAAATGTTTTCTCTTCTGAATAGCATTTTTTGTGGTGTAGAACAAATTATGTAAGTCTTTTGTTTATTTGGGGTTTTTGATGCATAGCAAATAGAACAGGGACAACGCTGGTTAAGAAGACCAGACTGTGTTTTTCACTTGAGTGAAAAAGTAATGTTCTGTCTTCTCAGAGAATACAGACTCTTTGCTCTTTGGCTATAGTCTTTCTTGTGGCTGTAAAACTGGAAAAAAACCACAAAAGTCATCTCTAGCAGCTTCACGTTTTTAAATTGTTAGGATAAAACAAGGGAAAACAGGACACAGCTTGACTCAGGCACACAGTAGTCACAGAGATTGTGATTTTTCTAACCTAGCAAGAGCTAACCAGTGTCCATATAAGGATTAGTTCTAGTAAAAATTAGGAACTGGGCAATGAAAACAATGAGATTTTCCTTGGAATGATCTTCCTGTTGGAGACAAAAACTATTTTTCACAGAATTAAAGATTTTTGTGAGGAAAAAATACTAATTTTGACCCAAAACTATTTTTTTGGGGGGGAATCTGAAAAACCATCAAGAAAGTATCCTGGTCATTTGCCTGAAATGCTTTTGTCAATTCTGCCTTCTTCCTGTCTGTAAATTCTTCATTCTAATTTGTGGACACTGTTTTTAAATTAACGTTTTGCAAAAAAAATATACATTTCTTGGGAACACTTCTTTTTTTCATGCCAAATTTTGGCCTTGTGACCTCTACATTATCCAGACATTTTGGCAACAGTCCCACTATCAAATGTGGACAGCTGACAAGCAGATGCTGCAACACCCACTCAGCTCTTGGTTCTGTTTTCACTTTCAAAATTCAACATTTTAACTTTGTTTGATCCATATGAAACTAGTAACATCACAGGCATTAAGTTCTAGTAGAGTATTTTGAAAAATGCAGTATCTAACATATTATTTTACCAATTTTCACACTGAAGAAGACATTCATAAAAATACATAATCACATCCTTATAAAGATATATTTAGGACCCACTTTGCTTATTCAGTCCTTATTTAGTTAAAATTACTGGACTCAGTGGTTGGAGTTTTCCTGCAAAAGGACTACAAGCAAAAATCAGAATGTTTGAACAAAAACCAGTGCATCATTTGAGATATTTTCAGAGATGTTAAGAATGCACCAAGGAGACCACAGTCTGCTAGAGAGCCTGAGAAAAGAAATACACTGCTTTTAAGCCTAGCTCTGATACATGCTCCATGGCCATGGTAGTCTCTGCCTTCACTGCCCCTCTCCTGCATGAACATTCTGTACTTACCTCACTGAGATTTGGTGGCATTTGTTATCAATAGTAAACACAGTTGAAGTTAACCTAGTTATTTTACATTTTTGCAGTACATGTAACTCTGTGAGAGAAATGATATCAATAAGTATAAAGCCAAACAATTTAGGGAGTGTATTATTCTGTTAGAGGATTTGCTATGAATTTATAGGAACTGTAATTTTTATAAAGAAATATTTGTTTAATACGTACAGGAACACCATCTAAACCAGGAAATCCTGGGACTCCAGTTGGCCCCTAAAAACAGGTGATATGAAAAAACAAAGTTGATGAGGTCATTAACTCTAAAAAAGAATGAAAAACAAGAATATGTGGTACTATATAGCAAGAAACAAAAAACTAATCTTGTTTGACATATGAACCAAGAGCCATAATTTTCAGAAATTAAGTATCTCAAAAAAACTTCTATGGGCTTAGCAGAAAACTAGTGCCAATAGTTACCCATGTAACAGGGGGTACAGTGCAGGACAAATGTTTATTACTCAATAGCCATTCATTGTCCAAAGATTATAAAATTACAGAGAAGGGGAACTTGCCTGTAACTTATAAAATATTTCTGTACATAATTTCACAATCCTGCTCCTGTTTTGATAATACCAGCAGCACAATTTTTGCTTACAGCATTTACATTTCAGTTGTGCGAGATACTGACATTAGTGATTTCACTCATCCTCTGAGATCAGTCAAATTAGACTATTAAAACTAATATGAAGTACCAAGACCAAGGGATTTTACAGATATGAAAGATATGAATCTGAACTGCAATTTATACTCTCTTAAGTGGTAATAAAATTCTTTTAAAAGCACCATACTGCTCCCTCCAGCTCTACATTTCTACACTTTCTTTGAGGTTAAGGAGGATGACATGGTATGTGACAATCAGTTTATCTGTTCATCTTATTTTATGTCTTCTGACAATTCTAATTTTGCAATCCATAGCAAAAAATCTCCTAAAATATTTTTTCAATAATTAATTTTCTGTAAGTAACTTCTGTGAGAATTTTGTGTAAGCAAGAGTAGAGTTTGGCAAATGCTTTTTTGGTCATTCAGGTTCTGTTTCACTTATCAACATTTAACATTACATACTGTATACACCTAAAAGAGCTGTCTGTGGTGTTTCCTACCTTATCACCTTTTTCTCCAGCTGGCCCAGGCAGCCCATTATCACCTCTCTGTCCTTTCTCCCCTGGCATACCAGCTGGTCCTGTAGATCCCAAGGGCCCAATTGGACCTTGAGCTCCCAGCTCACCAGGCTGACCCTGAAAAGAGTCCGAAGTGAATGACTACTGCTGTAAATGCCACAGCAATTCAGAGATGACTCTGTGGATAGAACAAGGCTTACAATGTATAAATATTCATGATTCAAAACAGCTGCTGGACAGCCTGCAGAACTGTCCTATGTGTTAGGTGCTGTAGGAACATGACTTTCAAGTTTAACAACTTGCTCAAGGTGATAATTTCTTTTCACCTTCATCAGATCTCCAAGACCACCTCTCTGAGATGCCTGGGATAAACTGCAAATCTTCCTGGCTCCACCAATGTAAGTACCACCTTTTGCAAGCCTAGGACTCCAATGAGCAGTGTGTTTTCCCTCCAGAAAAATGATGACTCATTTTAGACAGATGCTTTGTATACAATTACAACAAATCAAGATAGTTCCCGCTTTCAAGTCACGATATGCCAATTATCTTAAGTTTTTCTAGCTCACATTTTTCATAATCACTCTCATGTCTTAGTGCCTCATTTAGAACATGTGAAGTTTCCTGGAGAAAAAAATAATAGTCATTTGCCAACATATTTACAAAAAGTATCAATTTTAATAGATTGTGTTAAAATGGGTTGGGAGGTTGAAGAATGTAACTTATCTAAAAAGGCTCTAAATTGAGTATTTGTACCTTCATTACCATATAGACGACCTTCACGGATTTTATTAACTTTTCCAAGGTAATATATATTCTCCTGAAGCAAAATTACTTCCCATGCCAACTGGCTTTTTCAGTTTATATCACTGGTGTGGAGTTGTTTCAGATTTGTTTCAGTTTTTGTTCTGTGATGCTAAACAACTATTCAGTCATAGATTCAAAGTGCTGAATAAAGCAACCTTTCTAATCAGGCTTCCCATGTGAGCTGTCTACACTTCCACCCTACAAAAATCTACATATTAATAGGACTTTATTTCTCTTACTCATCTTTTTCATTTTATATCATTTTCCTGGTTTACCTATAACTTGTTCTGTTTCCAAACTGAAAACTGTTCTGCTTTCTTTTCAGATTTCATTCATGAATTATAATAAATTATTATAACTATAATTATATTAGTTAAGTATTATATATAATCAATACATAGTTAATAAATTATTATAGTATAGAATTAATTATTATAATTAATACAGTATAATACAGTATTTTAAAAGAGAGCAAAACGGAGCCCCATGCATTCCTGAGAAAACCATATGGCTTTAGGACCACTTGAGGGCAGTAAAAAATATTTCAGTATTCACAGAAATAAAACACTATGTCTTTATTTCTATGAATGGATTGAAGAAAAAAAAAGATGGAAATGAAAGATGATTGTAAGAAGATATGTAGCTTCAGGAAACAAAAGAACTGAATGCTTGCTTCTCAGTGTAAACATTTCAGCAGGCTGAATCTGTCTGGACAAAATATTCCCTTGTGAACTACGTGAGGAGACCTAAGCCTCTTTTACCTTTTATTTATTTTCTAATTGTCTTTTTAAAATCAGTGTGATTTTACAGTTGGACAAGAAGTGAAAAAATGCATGGTATGCATCATTCAATCAAATCAGCAAAGCAACAGAGAAGGCAATTTCCTACATATTTGGACAGGAACATACTGTAGGTTTATGCCACAGTGGAAGTAGGACTGGATGACCACTGGCCCTTAAGGTATGAACAGGAACTTAGTCCAGAGGCTAGGAAAAGAAGTCCTTAGAAATAAGGACTACCTGAAAAAAGAATCCTCATATGATTCATGTTCCATTTATCTTTACTCGCTCCTCTCACTTCAACCTCGATCCTGCTTTCAGAGAAGTCACTGGCAAAAATTCCAGGGCACAATCAGCATGTTGTCTTGTCTAACAGTTACAATATTCTTGATACCAGAATTTGAGCAGTGTAAAATATTATGCAAATTAAAGGGTCCTGGTATTAAAAGCTGATGATTCTGCATCCTTGTTAAGAGTGAATGGACAGTCAGGATTCTGGGTATTGAGTGTTTGCTTGCATGAACAGTTGCAGCCTGTCTACTAGCAGTGCCTTGGACATTCTCTGTTAGAATGAATTTATTAATTGAAGTACTTTTAAAGCAGCTATTATGCCCTTTAAATACTTGACTGAAAAAAAGAATTGGACAACCATTTTAATTAAAGCATCATTTTGAGTACAAGTGAAATGAATGAAACCAATAATATAATAAAATACAACTGCTTGAACCATTAACTTTACTGGAAGTGGTATGGCTTTTTAGTACTCTAAACTAGCTATCACCTTGCAAATGCATCATTCATCAACAGGAAAAGAAAAGCATAAGATGTTTTGCACTGATTTTTTAATGTCTTTGTCTTTTAATGCATTTTGTTGACAACAGGTTTCTGCACCAACTACAAGACTTTTAATTAATAGTGTATGTGCTCTACATTCAAGAGTTGAGAGAGAAAATTTTCAAAATATGTTATAACCTTTGGACATTTAAGAAACATGATTTTTATTGCACTCAGAAAAAAAGCTGAGACACTGTAGGCATTCTATGGTAGTTATCATAATTAACAAATAAACACTCCCAGGACATGTAGTCCTTTAGGTCGATGAAATGTCTTCATTTGCTGCTACCCTGTGAATTTAATTGACTCCATGGTCTTCAGTAGAAGGTAGTGAAGTCATAGAACAGAGTCACTGAATTCAGAATTCACAATGGGTTTGGCAGCTGATACAACTTTAGCATGCCATGTGAAGCTGATGGATTCTCTCTCTTTCTTTCAGCTCAAAGACTGATAATGACTGGGAGCTTTGTTAAGACCGAACTGATACCATGTCATAACATCTATTATCACATCTATTATTTGTGCCCATCCAATGTGACTACCACAGCATTACAGTCTCAGCACAGCTGTAAAAATAAAGAGGATGAAGGTAGTCATGCTCATGTGGAAATGACAAATTAGCTCAGATAAAATGAACAGAATATTATGCCCGCTCTGCCATCTGATGCCAATAAATTCCTCTAGGTTTTCAGTGCCTTGTTAATTGTCTAGGTCAGGAGCTACCCATGCCAAGACTACAGTCTGTTATTTTAGCATATCCTGGGCTTGACCTGCAGTAAGAAATTGACTTTAGGCAAAACAAGGCTATATTTTTTTTTAATTAACTATGCTTCCCAAGCCTAAGACTGCAAATACTTCAGAATCATGCAACAAAACATTTAATACTGTTTGGAAAAGGCAATGGCCAAGGTTATCTGGAATTACTTTTTTTTTTGATGCCTGAGACTGAAGAGTACCTGATTTTGAGAGTGCCTTGAGCACTTAACCCTCTCAAGCACAATGTTTTAAAGGAGTCTTAATTGGAAATAAAAAAACTTTGTGCTACTTGAGTGAATTCTGCCTTGCTTCTTATTATCAATAAAGTCAAAAGAAGCCCAGTTCTTGCCTTCAGTTAGGGCAGTACCCTATGTTACAGGCTATGGAGATATACTAGTGGTATGTGAAATGCACTTACCTTCTGTTCATAAGAACAAAAGTGAAAATGCCCACAGATTGTAGGCAAATAATACAGCAACCCTTTCCACTGTGCACTGGTCTCTGGCTTGTGACTGTAACCAGTCTTTTTCATTTCACCAGGAGCGGAACAGAGCAAGGAAGGAAAGTAAAGCAGTCTCTGGGCAAGAGAGGAGTGCTCACAAAGGCATTTGGAGAGATGTTTTATTTTGTAATTTGCTAAGTGAGGTGGGGGCATCTGCTGCTACTCTAAGCTCCACCCATGTCCTCTCCTCTTTTGGAAGAGCTGGTCAATTACACAGCAAAGCCACAGCTTCCAGGGCTTGGAGGGTTGTCCATTCTGGGAAGATTCTACTCCTCACTGTGTAAGACTGGGACCAAGCTCATTTTCACTATAAGTCAAGGCTCAAAAAACCCCAGAACAAATCCTCTTCTAAATATAAACTTGATTAAGATGAGATAAATCTGAGAAATCACATAATTTGGTATTAAATCCAGTCTCTTGTCCTTAATAGACCAAATTAGATAATTTCTTTTTCATAGCTTTTTAGCCAAGCAAATGCAATAGTAATACTTAGAGCTTGAGTTTTCATAGAATGGTTTGGGGTGGAAGGGATCTTAAAGATCAAGTAGTTCCAAACCCCCTGCCCAGTAGAGCAGGTCATTCAAAACCCCACTGAACCTGGCCTTGAACACTTCCATGGATGGGGCAGCTACAGCTTCTGTGGGCATCCTGTGCCAGGGCCTCACCACCTTCACAGTAAAGAATTTCTTCCTCATATCTAATCTAAACCTAATCTCTTTCAGCCTGAAGCCACTATCCCTTGTCCTGTCGCTACAGGTCCTTGTAAACAGTCTCTCTCCATCTTTCTTTTGAAGAACATCTGAACCATGCTGTAAACGATTGGAAAATTTGGCAATTTTTCATCATATTTTTCAATGATATAATATGCTACAGGAACAAAATATCTGATGATGCAGCTTAGTATTCACAGTGATACTTCACAGAAGCAAGACAAATCACAATGAAGTGCTGAAAACATTATTCACAATGTATACTTGGGTTTGTGTTTTAACCCTCTGGGACTATGAAAAGAAAAACTATCCAATAAGCCAGTGGGTGTCACTGTTGTGTTAAACAAACGCAGCAAATCGTAATTTAGCACTGAAACTCTTAACTGCGAATGGCTGAAAGCAGAGAGCTACAATTAGAGCATTGTAAACCACAAATAATTAACATCAGATTAGCTAATAAAATAAAATTGAGTTTTGCTCTGAACCATTTTATTAAAACAAGTCACTGATTGATAATTTTTGGTTGATTTAAGTTTTTAAAAAAGAATGGTTTTGTAGAGTTTTATCTTGCTTGATGTGGAGAAGTTTGGCAATCTGCAGCAACTGAGAAAAAACACATTTTTAGTATGGTAGGACAGGGGAAACAAAAGTATTAAGAAAACAGAAATGCTCAAGAACAAAAGGAGGGATAATTTAAAGAGATCAATACTTTTGAAAAATTTGAAAAATGTCTAATATGAAAAATGCTAATTTACAGATGCTGTAGCTGGGCATCGTATATGAAGAACAACCTCAAAGAGACCTTACAGTGATTGGTGTCATTCTCCTTACAGACTGGAGTGGTTCTGTCCCTATTCCACATTCTGGTAAGCAGGATCCATTCCCTACCAGTTCAAATCCTAACTTCTGGAGTCAGAGAGCTGCCTATTCCTCTGCACAGTTACAAAAAAAAAAAAAAAAAAAAAAAAAAAAAAAAAAGTGTGGTCTGCTTCAGATATAGATTTAAGGGTCTCATTTCTCTGAGTCTGTTTTACAGAAAAACATAAGATGGTTATCAGCGAATGTAAGTGAAATGCAAAAGAAATGTTACAGAAATGTATAACTGGTCTCAGGAATCTTCTGCTTTAAAACTTACAACTAATGTACTAGGAAAAAAATTATCAGCAGGTAAAAGGCAAATAATGGGAGAAATCTGGATTTCCTCAGATGCTAGTGTACATACATCTCTGATAGTGGGTTTGAGACCAAGTAGAAGGATTTTACGTATTTCTTTCCTGAGTGTGTAACTTGAAGATTCAAATACAAGTACTGGATATTCCATGTGAATGACAGACTGACACTATATACTGACATGCAAGAAAAGCGTGGTTTAATAAATGCCTCATACTCCCTGAAACAGGCAGGATTTGCACAATTTTCACAGTTAGAGCATTTAAAATATGTTTACACTGTGCTGTAAATTGACCTCACATAACCCGTGGAACCTACTAGGGGAATTTGGCAACTCACAAGATCTACTGGGGAGATGTTACAAGGGAAGCAGTGCCAGAGGATTGACTTACAGGTAACTTTCCTCATTCTTACCCCAGGGCAGTGCATTCTTGCCCTGCAGTGACTGACTGATATCAGCTGACTTCCTAACTTACCTGTGGCACCCAAGTGACTCAGCATCTGTTGTGAATGCGTACTCCTTATATCTGAAATGTCAGAAAGTGTAAAACCCTCCTCTTAGATGCTGCATTCTCCCCTACACTAGGATGAAAATAAGCCTCTTGCTTCATCTGCAAAAGAACGAACATTGGTCTTGCTGAGTTATATTTATTATTCACTTTGATCCAGGCATTTCACATGATCCCATAGAAGCCAGAGCAGGTTGGGTCATGAATAGATGCTTGCTTCCCAAATCTACTTAACTAAAAACAAAGCCAACGGAATTGAATAGGATCAAATTCTGGGGTCAGCACAGGACAGGTTTACAATCAGTCAGTGCTAACTGCAAACATTTTTTTTAACTATCTAAATTCTATTAGAGCAGCCAGCATTTTTGGAAGCCTGTGATACAACACTGCAGGAGTTTTCTAGGAAACAACTTTCCAACGTAGAAAAAGAGGGTGAAATGGTGGAAGGTTTTACTATGTCTCTAATGAAAATTGAAATCACAGACTTTATGGCCTGCCAAAAAGGAAGAGGGGGAAAAAAGAATCTAAAAAGTCATGTAGAACACTTACTGGCATATATACTTTCACCAGTGATGTTTTGCCTCATTTATCTGTTCTTCAGTTCTGGAATCTCTAGATACGGTACCCCACAGTATGGGCAAAGAGATTTAGCAGCACATTTTAATGGTGTTCTATGGCAGAAAGAGTCATTTCGAGTTGTGACATAAGATCAAAAGATAAACAGTATCATGTAAGACTAACTCCAACAAGACTGTAATGCCAGTTGAACAGAAGTCAAAATTTCATTGTGATGTGGACAGTTGTAATGATATAATAATTGTAATGATATAATACTGGCAGTAGTGACTAAAATGTTTTTTCAGACAGTGATTTCTTGCTAATGACTGGGAGTGCAAATCTATTTATTGCACAGACTGATATATGGGTGAGAGAATTAAAAAGGACAGATACACAAGCTCTTCTAAAACCCAATAGAGTCACTGATGTATAGATAAAATGGTTTTATTTGAATATTAAATGAAAGTTCAGCTATTTGCTTCTACTTTTCTTTCAACTTGCCCAGTATCAATACATTCAAGTCTGGCCACTGCAGTTTCATTTTCTTATTCCCACGGTCAGCTTTTCCCTAGCTAAAACATCAATTATCATTATCATGTCCACTTATAATTAAGAAGGCTTTTGACATTGAAATTTAAAATATTTTCAAATGGGCAAATGGAAGTCAAAGTCGTAATGCCAACAGTTCTGAATATTTAGGCTTGTGTACTGTACAGCGCCAGAGGCTCTTAATGATCATTTATTTCTTACACTTTCAAGATGGGATTGAGGAAGATGTAAAATTCTGAGGAACCAGCCTGAGAGCAGGATTCAGACAGAAAAGCAGATAAAACAGATGTTTTACATTCTAAGAAGCTAACAATGAGATAAACAAATCTTTTATTTTGTAATGAATAGTCTCCACAAAAGCTCAGAGAGCAAAGTTAGTGTGTCAGAGTGTAAAAGCAGAACACGGCAAACTTTAAAAACCAAAAGAGTTGTAGGATGAAAGAAAAGACTAACTAATCCTATAGAAAATTATTCAACACCATATATTAGTATAGAAAATATGTGCAGTAATCTATGTGAAGCAGTGTTTAGTTAAGCCATGTTTCATGTAGGGTCTGAAGAATACTTCTGTTTCTAGCATATGGATTTATATAAATGACTACATGAAATATAAATTCATATTACATTGGACATATTTTACCCATTATTCATCAGGGTACATGTACATCCTTATTTCAGGGCTTTTTCAGAAAATGGTACAATTCTCAGACTGACATTTGCATGACAACATTAAATTTATTTTGAAATATTTATTACACTTCTATTTGGCACTTAGGTCCAGTTCCTTGGAATTATTTAGAAATCTAACTGCAAATGCATGAATCATAGTACAGTTTATCTATGATGAGGACACCTTAGGAAAGAACCAGAACAACTGCAGGAGGTATTTATTACTGACTGATTATGGGCATGTAATTCAGAACTTCCAGGCTACTGAATGAGAACCCAGATCAGGGGAATTCCCCCCAGTTTGAAAGTCAGTTGTTTTTAAATGGCACTTCAGATCAGGGTTTTGGTATCCAAAACAGTCTATTCAGTAGCACTGAGAGACACTGCAGTGGTACCAGTCAAAATACTGTTCCTGGGATGCCCTTTTGTTAGCACAGTGTTACAGAGATATACGCATCCTAGGCCTCTATTATGAAAATCCTACAGCATGGGGGACTTTCACATAGACATAATCCTGGAGGATTAGGATAGGATCCAAGGACACCAGGGCAGTGATCATGACACAGCAAAGCGTGCAGCTAACTGCAGAAGCACAGGAAGAAAAAGGTGTGTCTTGCTTTTCTGGCAACTCAGGTTGTACACAAAGAAATGGGGCATGTGGCTCTTCCAAAACTGATCCACCATGTTCAAGGTTTCTAAACCTAAACTTAACCATTAGTACTTTGGTAGAAAACAATTTTCATCATTGACAATTTTTCAGTTGATCACCAATCAGGACATACATACATATACATATGTATATAATTTATATATATATAAAAGTTTTTTCCTCACACAACATTTAAATTATTTGCTATCTCTATATAGAGATGTATTCTGAGAAAGAACAGCCAAGATAAAAGTCATCACTGGACATATTTAATTAACAATTACCAACATGCACAGTTACTAATTTTAGCATGTAATGTGAAAATGCCTTAGAGTTGTTTTATAATTATTCCTAAAACAAAGACAATTCAGATTTTTTTAAAGTTAGTGTCTTAAGTGAGTAAAATAAAAAGTCTGCAAACATTTTCAGTCACCTAACCCAAATAAGAAATAACTAAGTTCTCAAAAGCTAGAGAATGGTATGGACATTCTCTCTTAACCAGCCTCTTAGTAGAAAACAAGCATAGATTTCTATACTTTACATGTATTAGGAATTACATCTGTCCAACTCCTACAGTGATCTCATAGAATCCTTAATACAAAAAAGGCACCATAATTAGTACCAATCCCATTTACAAACAAACTTCTTTACAAACAATCTTAACTTTCTTCAGTGACAGCTCTACTTGATACCAGTGAAAGAATTATGCTAGTTTGTCAGATGTGTTTGTGTCTGAATATTGGTTTATTGATTTATCAACCATGTTGATTTTCAGGAACAACAATGTGCACAAAATGAATAGTATTTACAACAGTAATTGTCATTCTTTCTAATCATCACTTACCCTTGATCCTTTTTCTGGAAAGCACCGACAAACTGAACAATCCTGTCCCCCACATGGATCAATATATGCATATCCTCCCTAAAATTTAAAAGTTTATGGATTTATCAATGCACAACAGACAACAATTACTTCATCAAATATTATCAGCTGGACATATTAGCTAATTAGATGATTTTCAAGGCAAAAGATCTCTCATCAACATAAACATGCTGGCAAGGTAGAAGCAATAAGTAAAAGCTTATTACTGTTGCTGTAGAAGGTGGAAGACCTTCCCTACAAGTTATGTTACATAACACTAAGTATTACAGACAATATGACTTAGGAAACCAGCTGCACCCAGAAATAAATTTTTACAGAATCAGAATTTTATTTGCAATAATGTGAAATTTGTAACCCATCATATTATTTTGGGAGATTGTTTAACTACAATGCGATGATAAAAGGCAAAACAAGGTGAAGGAGCAAGAAGTTCATTCAGAAATAAAATCTCAAATTTAATTCTTGTCTATTAAATGAAACAAAGTATACACATGGTGTAATTATGCATTGCCTACTATGAATTTACTTATTATTTGTATTAAAAACTTCTGTAATTGTCCTCTTAATAGCAAAGAAGTGACTGCTTTGTTTCATCAAATTGCAGTGAGAAAAAAAACATATTCAAGGGGAAATGAAAGCACAACAAAACATAAATTCAGTAGATTTTCTCTGTGGTAAGTGAACATGATTTCATTACTCTTTTCTATTTCCCCAAATGTAGTAATAAACACACATCACATGCACTTTCAAACTTAGTTGGAATGTCCACTAAATAACATTATTTTTTCAGTAAAACTGTAAATTATAAAAGATATTTTAAAAAATATTTTAACAAGGAGGTAAAAGATTTAAGAATAATGTAGGTAAACAAGTAAATGGTGATAAAAGAAGTATTTCCTCAGTGTGGGTTTTCATTATTATGAAGGTCAAGATTGTTTTGTTACTGGTTTAATACCCAACAGAACACAATAGGCTCATACTTCAATGTTTCAAGGAGTAAACATTGACAAATATTAGATAAGGAGGAAAAGTTCTGTTCTATCTATAACATTTTTAAAATATCTGGAATTCCCAAACCTCAGAACAAGAGGGTATGATGGTCTCTCTCACAGACTACTTGTCTTTCACACACTGCACTTCCCATGAAATTACTAATCCACTCCACGCTAGTCTCCCACCCAGTTGTTAGAATCTTGCCTCTCCTGGAATGTCAATAGAATACGAGTTTCCAATAACAGAACTGTTACCCTTTCTTATTGAACACATTTATTTTTAAAAAGTATGTCCATTTTCAACATAAAATAAAAAGGCATGAGTTTGGGGATAAAAAAAAAAACTCTACAAAAAAGGAGCTTCTAAATATTTGAAAGAATACAAAGAGGGTGGACTTGAAAGAAGTTTCAGTGAGGGCATTACAAACATGAAGGTAGTATGAAGGCCAGTACAGAGAGGATAATAAAGTAGATATTGAAACTATATTATATATGAAATTTTGGCTTCAGAGAGATGGGAATGTCCATGAAAGCCACTTCAAGATCTAAGCTAACATACAGAGCAGAGCTTGAAAGCTAGAATTGACATGTACCCTAATGCAGAACCATCAAAGAGACTTTATGAGGAGGGAGACAGACTCAGTGAACAAGGAGGGTTTTCTACATGCAGCTTTCCAAAAGCACCTAAAGATGCCAGAATTAGAATCTAAAAAAATCCAGAGCATAACATTGCAAAATAGATAAGCTGAGTAGCAGAAAGGAAAGTCAGAATTGCAGAAATACAGAAAGAAACATCATGGTTTCCCCACAGAACTAGAGGTCATTTTGGTGCATTTGGTGCTACTTGTTTGAACCAAGTACCATCCTATTGTTCACCTCTCTAAAGTAAGTATTAATGTCACTTACCCCATCAATTTCTTGAGTTGAAAAAACAATCAGCATCCACCTGATTTAAAAGAAAAAATTAAATTAAAACTAAACTTATAACATCAAATCTTCACAAAAATTTAGCCTGTAGAAAGTGAGAAGTGATCAAGTGAACACACGATTAAGTCCTGTTTCAGGTGGCTACATAGCATTTTTATAAGGGGTACACACCATCAAGAAATGGCCAGCCTGTGCCATAAATAATTGTCTTCTTGGATTTGTGAGACAGATAGGCATGAACAAGAGTACGCAAAAGTCCTTAGAACTCCCCCTTGTAACCTACTTCCAATGCCACAATTACAAAGGGCCAGGGAGGAACCATTCCAGACAGATTTCTCCATGGACACCATGAAGTGAAGACTCAGTAGAGATGGGGATGATCTGCATCTACCCTAAAATGAGTTAGCTGGTGCTGTTTTCTTTTGCTCAGAGAGGGAAAGAGAAAGCAGAGCGCAAAGCCGCCTTCAGAACAGCCACATGACTCCAGAGCAGCTGCTGGGGAAGCCCAGCTCCATGCTAACCATTGCTAGCGATGGATTGTAAAGTTGAAAAAAAAAGAATAAACTAAAATAAAACATTAGCCCAAAATTTCTGCAGCAATACAGGAAATAAACATTCTTTTAAATTATTATTAATGCTAATATTATTTTTACTAAGAGCTAAGGTGCTGACTCATTATATGAAAAGGTAAATTAGACACAACCATAGCATACAGACTGCTGTATACTATTCTACAGGCTACAGTGAAGCCTATTTCAAAATTACTCCAACTTTGCAAATACACTAAATTTTACTAAATAGGCATTTAGTAAAATTCCCTATTGAGATCAGCTTCTGTTCTTTGTTAGTCATATGGTCAACTCTTAGAAGCACAGAGAACTGTGCCAGCAAACCCCCAATTACTCTCCCTGATTATTAATTATTCATAATTTCAATTGGAAATAATGTAACCTGTATATGCTCTGATATTTACTGATAAATTCAATACTGAAAGCATTAAAATATTTTAGCCATTTATGTACATTTTTTACACCTATGTTGCATACACTTTTTACACCTATGTTGCCTGCTACTCATTTTCAAATACAGATTTTACTGAAACAAAATATTTATGAAAATAATTAGTAGCAACTGAAGACAGAAGATGCTGTCCCTTGCTAAATATGAAATGAAGGACTAATTAAACAATGTGAAACTGCCAGTTGATCAGCTACAGCAGTAAATGGTGAAGAAGTCTTCTGCATACCAGTGGTTCATCTTTTAATGGATCAAGTAAGTTTGTGTTGGAAGGATTTAACTTCACAGGAACACTTCAACCAGGTAGCAGATAATACTGTTGGTTTGTTCTGTGATTGTTAATAATTTAAGGCCCCTTTTTCTTCGACAGACAGTCCCTGTAAACATTTATTCCCATACCAAAGTTGACCAGCTGTGAGTTATTTTTTATTTAGGAAAAGACCAAGTTCTCATGAAGCTTTTGCACAAGTGAAATAGAAATCTGATGATGTTTTTCTTGATACATGGTGCTGCAGTCCCCCCTTTTTTCAGCCATATACAGCAGGCATGTGTTTACCAGATTCTCTGCGATTTCCAAACCCCTGCCTCCTGAAGCCAGGCAGATCTTTCCTATGTATTTGACTCAGTAGAAACTGTTAGAGGTAAGTCAGTCACAAATAATGCAGAAAAAAGGCAAGAAGAGCTGCCTTGGAGAGTCAGAGTTACAGTCCCTGTTTCCTACCATTTAAATAGCATAGAGCATGAAATTTAAGTGGTATAAACCTATAGACCAGTAATTGAACTCAAATACAATAAATTATCACACAGGCTTATCAAATTTATGACAGGTCACAAATTATTTAACTGCCGATTTCTTATTACTGTTAAATTGATAGCTAAGAATATATCTCAGTGAATCTGGTTAAAAAATGTAGTGATCTGTAAAACTCACCAGGCAGCTGTGATAAGCCACTTAATCCGTTCAAATGAATCCTTTGTTAATGCCATTCCTGCTGATTGAGGATTTGTATATGCAGCACTTTTTTTTCTTTAAATGGCAGGTCTTCTCTTTCCTTCTGTTTATGGATGGTCTATAAACACTATTCCATACTGGTGTTGTTTTCCCCTCTGAACCTGTTTATATTAAAATATACATCCAAGGTATGCACATGAATAATTACCGGATAACCAAAAATAAGTCTTAACCATTTATCTGTGTTACACTGCACAGCTTTGTGTTGGCACTACATTATGTTCTTCCCATTCAGGCCACATTTTATTTTATCAGCAATCCAATTATTTCAAGGGGACTATAATGAAACTGCAGATCAACATTAAAAGGGGTACAAGATTTCAGCCTAGAAAAGATAGTCCTCATTCTGTGTTTAAAATAATGAACAAAGAGCATCTTGCGTCATTATTTCATAAAAAGCTTTCATAGCCACCGTTTTACTTAAAGGCATTAAGACAAAAGATGCAACACCCATCTATAGTAAAAAACCTAATGAACTTCAAAAAAAAAAATCCTCAAGAAAGTATTTGCTATAGTTTTAAGACTAGATTTAGCAGCAGCAGCTTTTGCAAACTGGGCTGGACCAGTCTGTGCCAGCATCTGAGCAAAGGAGGACCACTCTGAATGCAGAATAAGCCATATATGTTTTCAGCTAAGAGTTCTACCCATATGCATGGACAGATGACAATCATTAGCTAGAGTTTTTTAGCTATATTTTTAGAACATTTTTTCTACAGATTTTTCCAGGATTTAGGAAGCTGGAAGCTCTGTGTGCAGGACTGACCAGTGGCCTCCACAGCCCCACACAGTCAAATTTTGCATACATAAATTGCAAACATAATACATAATTTGTATACATAGTGCATCCCTGACCTATGACTTACGTCCAACAGCACTTTTATGTGCTGCTCCAACCTTTTTGTAAACCCAAGATTCACAAATCCAGAGACATGGCCAGGTCATGTACAAACTTTTATATCTCCCAAATGAAAAAAGAAGCTGCAATCCTTTGTAATAAGGCATGTCTGGCAAATGAGTGACACTGGTTATTTCAAACTGAGGGTTTAAGAGGCTGGGCTTCTCCTAGGTTAGCACAGATTACCACAGGCTTCTGTTTTTTAGTGGTCCAGTATTCCAAATGTGGGGAAATAATTTTGAGGAGACTGAACACTGACTAGAGTGAATGGACAGGGGTTTGCCTCCTTTGGAGAAGTCTGCTGAGTAGGCACAGACAGTCCGCTCCTGAGCGGGGAGTAAGGATGTGAAGTGCAGCAAACTGGCTGCTCTCTGATAGCTGTTCAGGCAGCAGCCATGTGTTCGTTAAACATGTGAGGGTACAGTTCCTGAAACATTACTGTATTGCTTTCTATTCTTTAGATAGTGTAGCATCTTTCTAACCAGAACTAATCTATAAATAATATTGACTCCTGTGTGTATGCACAGTATCCAAATCCCGCAGTATGAAGAACAGACTTTGTAAGCTGCTGTGCACTGACTGATGAATAAATAGCCTAAAGGCAGCCACTCCATGCTGCAAGATCACTCTCTACATGTATTGTACAGTACTCCATTCATCTGTCAAATTCTTACACTCTTGCTGTGCCCCAGTTCCCCATCTGTAAAAAAAGAAAAAAATAACAACATCCCTAATAAAAAAATAATATTCCAACAGCATTCCTACCTCACTGATTTTTTACATTAGTAATATAAACAATATAAGCAAAATTGTGAGGCAATTACAATATTGCAGGGACTGATTGCCTCAAATGGAAAATCCAAGCCAGTCATAAAGTGTTAGACTTTGCAGAAATAAGTTCCTGTTGCCCATTAGCCATCTCATTATTTAATTATCCAAACAGCTTCTGAAAATTAAGAAGAAAATAAAAAAGAAAATTATATTTGGTACATTTGCTTTGTATTAGCAGTGAAAGTTTTATTTTCAGATTAAAATCCATTTTGATCCAACCCATTGACACAGTTTAAAATAATACTTAATGCATGAGTGGAAGACTTGCAACCCTCTGCTTGTTATTTTGTCATGGCTATTTAAACCCCATCATTTTCCGAACAAGTTGAAGTGTTCAGTAGCTAATACAATAACAGAAAGAATACAAGGTGTCATCTACATTGATGTGTCAAATTGTCATGTTTTATATTTTTGAAGCAATCACAACAGTTACCTCAATAAAATATACCCAGGATAGCACACTCACTGCCACCAAAGGAATAGGTTTCATATGAGATCACCAAACCTCACCTCAGCCTCAGCAAAAAGAAGGCGAAAAGCTGGCACTATAACATAATCTAGATGTTTACTTTCTAGGCAAGAATCGAGAAGCAAGAAAATTTCATTCTCAGTAACTCTGCTAAAGACCATGGGACATGAACCATAGTTTGAGGCAGACACACAGCTACAGTTATTGAGATATAAAAAATTGGAGCAGTCCTAACTGTATTCTCATTATATCCAAAGGAACCAACATCATGAGCTGGGGCACTCTGCATTGAAATTGTAATAATTTTGGAGGACTGATCACCTTCTTCCACTGCTCTGACCTCATTGTCTTGTAGACAGGTTCTGCACCTTTCGTTTTCGCTTTTGTATAAATGAGTGTCTACTACCTTCTCTCTAACACCAGTATGTCTCATGTTAGATTCCAGTAGTGAATACTATTTCTTCTACATGGTCACCATCAATCTGGCCAGAAAATGGGGGAATTCTTTTCCTGTCTCTCCGTACCTTGCTGTCTATACCAGCTTGCTCTCACAGATGTTGGATATTTTAGAGTCAAGTTGTTTTAACATGATTCTGTGTACAAGATCTTTGGTACTGAAGATAATGCTCACCTCTTCCCAAGGCATGTTCTTACTAGTAGTACCAAACTTTTTGGAAAAGTAACTTCTACTAACCAGCTTTCACAGCAGATTTCATAGGTTGACAGTATGGTCTACTGAATGGAGATCCAGCTCTACTCCTGTGCCTGTCAGAGAAGCTGTTTTACAAAGTTCTGTGGCTAGCTTTCTGCTCATGAAAGCCTTTAGATTTGTATTTCATGAGTACTCCTTGATTTATATACATATATAATATACTTGCTTTTGCTGTATCACTCCTAGTGCTAAAAAAGCCTGTAATCTGGGATTTCCTGTACAGCATCCCTGAACGCTACAGACAAGGTAAAGTTGCTGTGGCTGGCACTGCCAACATGCTTTCTAAGTTTGCACCTTCTCAGAACAGCACTTTATTTGGTAAAAGGTCACCTTGAGCATGCAGCACTTCTATCAATAACATAAATGTGATAAACTTTACACATTGCCAACACTTTACAAATCGCAATTCCATTCGCAAAAGCTTTATATCATATTACGTGGAAATCCTGGGGAGAAACCTTTCTCGCTGCTTTCCGTTTATGCGGTGGGGCATAAATCCCTATGGGAGTCCCCTCTGTCTTATTAAGAAAACGCTCGAGGGAGCGGAAAGCGTTGCTGAAGGAACTCCCGTCCGTGCCCGGGAGCGCCGCGGCAGCGGCGGGACGGCCCTGGGAGCCCCGGGTTCTGCCGCCGCCTTTCCCGGTACCGCCTCGCTCTCGCCCGGTTTCACCGTGCCCTTCTCCCCGCCGGGACCCAGGGCCGACTCCGCTCCGTGCGAGCGCAGCCCGTGCCTTGTTCGGGCGGTGCCCGGGGCCGGCCCCGGCCNGTTCGGGCGGCGCCCGCCACCTGCGCCCTCGCGGCGGCGCGGGCGGGGAACGGAGCCAGCCGGCTACCCGGGACACCTCCCGCTGTCCCGGGACGGGGCTGCCCCTCAGCGCGCTGCCCAGCCCCGTCCCGAGGAGCGCCAGCTGCCTCCGCCCGGGGCTGCCCGTCCGCGGCGCTCACCTCAGCTCCCAGGCGGGAAAGCCCCCGACACCTCGCTCACTCCATGCCCGCTGAGGACGGACGGACGGGCAGGCAGCGGCTGCCAGCGGTGCCCAAGGCAGGACATGCGGGAGGGGTGAGGGGGTGGAGGAGAGGCGGGGCCGCGACAAGGGAGCTCGCAGGCGGGTGCGGAGCAGGAACCCTCAGGCCAAAACCCACGGGAGGGCGGGCGGTGGGCAGAGTCGAAGCGCCCCGGGACACCGCTCAGGCAGCGCCGAGGAGGGGGGGATGGCCGGCGGGGGCTGCCCCGGCCGCCTGGCGCCGGTGCTGCTGCTCGCCCTGCTCTGGCCGGGCCGCGCCGCGGCGGAGGTGAGTGAGCTCCGGGACGGGGAGGTGGCGCGGAGTGCCGTGGAGGCTGCGGCAGGACGTGGGGCAGAGCGGGGCTCGGCCCCCGCTCCCCGCGCTGCGTTGGCCGCTGGTGAGGAAGGAAAGGTGAATGTGTGTGTTTCAAATAATGCGCCTCCTCCGCGCCAGGTACGCGCGCCCTGGCAGGGCGAGGTGAGGCGGGGTGAGGCACATCTCGCCCAGCCGCGGGGCACCGCTACCCGGACACCGCTGCCGGGCGGGGATGAGAAAGGGAGAGAAGGCCCTGCGCGAGGCGCTGCGTCCCCCGCTGGCCTCAGGAGCTTCCCTCCCTTCCAGCTGAGGGGACGGCACGGGGTGGGATGGGGGCTCCGTCCCGCCACCAGCCCGGGAAGGGGCTGCGGAGGCCCGGCCTGCGGGCACAGGGAATGTGGACGGCCAGGACGGAGCGGTGTGGGGGTCCATGGTCCCCGAGGAAAACACCTCCGAAGCTGCAGTTACTGTCTGGACCACCTGTGCCACCTTCATGACAAAATCATTTTACAGGTTGTCTTTCAGGCTTAATGATGAGTGTCCATCACCGTTTGGTTAATAAATTCTCCCAGATCATATTGTAGTCTTTCTGAGCCTTTCTCCAGTGTCTGGTTATAACATTTGGACTGTACGTTCCCAGCTGGGAGAAGAGCAGTCAGCTGTGAGGGTACACGGGTCAGTGTAGCTCTCAACATTTCTGGCAGTTACCAAACAGAAAACTGCCGGTTTCAGTAAATTTCTGGCAGACATCAAACACATGAAACTGACAGTTTTAAAATTTCTGATAGATCTAAAACACAAGAAACTGCCAGTTTTAGTAAATTTCAAGTTCTTTCTCCCGTAATAGTCAACAGTGTTAATTTTTCCTTGCATGTATGAGTAAAGCTCTAAAGCTATACATGAAAATCTTTACTGCCTATCAAAACATTTTGAAGTTCACCTTTATAAGGAAAAATAGTGATCTTTAACTTTGTTGTTGCTAAAGCAGAGCCACGTTCTGCGATAATTATCTGAAGCAGTCTAATTAGTAATTACGTTTCTTCTAAACTCATGCAACTATTTCACTCACCCATTCTGGGTAGAGTGTCTGGAAACAGCATAAGCACCTCACCCAATATGCTAGGTTTTTTCATGGCATTCTAAGTTGACTGGCTGTAAAGTTCAGTCATTTAACAAAGATCTAATTGTTTTATTTGTAATGGAATTAAAATACCTCTTAGTTCTTATGTAGAAGAGAGGTACCAGATCTATTTGCAAAGTGTGTGTTTTCTGCCGAGTTGTTTCAGGCTCTGTCTAGATCTGGTGCTTACTGTAAAGCAAGACGTGGAAGATTAACGACTCAAGACCTGTCTCAGTTTGCTGGTTTTAGTTCCATTCTCCTCTTCCTCTGCTGATACCTGCCACCCAATGCCCTTGTTGCTCTGAAGAGGTGGATGTCATCATATGGGCTTCTGGATGGCTTTTAGCAAGCACAGGCTGTGTTCCAAGAA
>VZTI01003805.1:4272754-4353532 GCA_013397865.1 Struthidea cinerea
CTAAGCCTCTCTTCTGGCAGTTTTGCCTAAACTCCTAATTAAATATTAGTTGCTACTGTAATTGACATGAAATAATTGATAAATAAATCACTGCATCTTTGCTAAACTGTTCATTGCAAAGAAATAGGTATAGTTAATGTTGTAAAATCATGCTACACTTTCATATGAAAATAAATTGATGTTTGACCAGCAAGCAATACTTTTGCTGTTTGCATCAATTAAAAAACGTTTCAACATAGAAAATTTTAGGTGTAGCTTATTCCTGAAGACAGGAAAGCAAATTATTAACCTGTGCCTGCTACTGTTTATACAGCAAATTTTAGTCCTTGCAGCTCTTCACAACTTTCTGGCACCTGCTAGGGAGTATTATTGTCTGCATTCTTGGTCACTGGCATGCTCTAATCACATCTTCTGAAAACTCAGCAGAAGTAGCATCTTCCCATGTCAAAGGCTTTTCAGCTTCTTTGATGTATTCCTTGGCTTCAAATACTGGTGTTATAATTCTTCAGATTTTTCCACTGTTCATTTAAATATTTTAGAATAATAGTAATCGTCATCATCATCAATATGTTTTCACAGAGTACAAGATTCTTCCTGTTCTTCATCTTTTTTTTCTCTCAGAAAAAAATGGATTTAGCTTTTTCAATGCTTAATTTTGTCTAACAGCACCTGGAACTGATAGTGTCTTGATGCAAATGTACAATTCAATTAATTCCCTTAAGTGTGTCCTGTCTTTTGATACCATTTAAGTACTTCTTGTGTATTTTCAAATTAAACACTAATCTAAAAATGTTCCCTGAAATTTGTTGTTTGAAATGACATGTTGTTTCAGTTTTTCCTAATAGGAAAAGTATCTTGGTCAAGTTCATTAGTACCTAATCCATACTGCTGCTTTGTGGCATTGATCATTTTTATGTTGGCATCATGTTAGTATTTGTTCAGAACAGAATAAGAGAGTTTCTGCTTGAGCAAGATTACTTGCTTGCATCTCATCTTATTACCACCTTTTAATTTGTATTATAAATACTGTTGCAGTGTTTGTTAGCTCACAGGATAAAATTAAGTGCACCTTATTATATTTTTGCCTCCATTATGACACTTCATATTTTTCGTTGTGCGCTGGTGGCAAAGGAGGGGACATAACAAGCTGGGTGACTGTAGAACTTGGGAAGATCTTGCATCCTCTTTCTCACATGTGTTGTCTCTTACCAGATGCAAGGGTTCATATTTCACAATTAATTTCATTTCTTAAAAATGTTAGAATTTGCATACAAGTACTTAAAACAATTCTTCTTTGCTTCCTAATAGCAATATTTTTTTCCTAATTATATGCGATCTATATTGCTATCACAAGTAGATCTTAATACATGGCTCTGGAAGGAAAAAATAGTGTTCTAGCTCAGCGAATGGCCATCTCCAAGGCTCATAAGAATGTAATGCAGGCTTAGTTTAACCAGGAATCAAAGTGTTAGAGGCACCAAGTGTCATGGTGAGAATGTTCCTTCTCTGGCAGCCTTCAGAAGCACCCAGGTTCTTTGTTGCACAAGCAGGTGAGAAGGGAAGATGTGCACCTGAATATACAAGGGAGTTCACTGAGTGTGTTAGAAAAACAAGTCCTTTGTGCAGTGCCCTCTCTGATTTGGTTAATGTGATCCCAGCTCCAAAGTCAAGGAGGCTGTTACTCTGATAACTGGGTCCAACTGCTAGACTGTTCTGCTCCTGATTGCCTCTACATTTATTGTAAGTCAGCCATCACCTCCATAGGGAAACAGGCCAATGTCACAGCACTGCAGAGCAAGGCTTTTCCTACTGGGCCAAGAGAGTTAGCATAGATTAGCAGAGTTACCCTAATGTTTGTTGCATCAAAATTGATGGAGTTCTGCTGGTTTACAGCACGTTGCTCTGATGGCCAAGAAATGTGAAGTGTGCCTATGTGTGTGCTGCATCATACGACTGAAAGATGAACCTTCTTAGGTGACCTTAGTAAATAACTGTGAAAATTGAACTGTTGACACTTGATGCCTTTTCTAGAAAACCTACAAGATAAATACATTTAAGCAAAAGCCTATAATTCAAGTTATTTTGCTGGCTGAATAATACCATTAAAATTGCTAGAGTAGGCAGGCAAACACTAGTTCTTTCTTCACTGCTTTGCATTTCACAGAGATGGAACCATTTTATTTATGATCTGTGCTAGCATCTCTTCTGCAATACCTAGAGCTGATTTGTTGTAACAGATCTTTGAAACAAAATACTTTGCTATTAAGTGCAACTAGTATGGGATGTCCGGTCATCTGTTTTACTGTTACATTCTCACCCTACTGCCTAACAAAGTAATACTAGAAGTATGTTGGCATGGATTGCAGGAGCCTAGGAGGAAGGTGAAATACAAAAAGGCTTTTTCCTTAACTGTTTGCAGCCCCAGTCCCTCATAGTCACACTGAAGAAGTTCCATTTTGTCACACCTAATATATTTTTAGTTCCATTTTCATTATTTGTCTTAGCAATTTCATGACAGGGTACAAGTCTCACAGCTTTACTGGTTTTCCATTTTGCCTGGTTTAGTGAAGACCTTTTAGCTAGGGCTTTGTGCTGCATTTTTCCACAGATTATTTTGGAGGAAGCTGCAGGAAGAAGTGACCTTTAATTTTTTTAAATCTGTGAAATCACAGAGCCTTTCAAATCAGGAGAAACCAAAGCATGTGCAATAAGCTTTCTCTGAACAAGCTACTGTTGCTTTCATTGCTCTTTGCACCACTTAACAGAAGATGCACACCAGGAATTTTATGAATATACAAATATACAGGCTCAAGGAGACAAAAATTAATAGTGAATACCATGCCCACACTCAACAGCTGGGAAGAAATACGAAATGTGTGAGGTAATGCTAACCATATTACGGTAGGTAAGCAAAAATTCACTTGTTAAATGGTGTGTATTCTTTGTTATTAGGTTGCTCTTTTAAAATGACTCTTAGGAAGGAAGAGCACGGATGAATAAGCTGACTAAACACCCTTAAGAGTTCTCTACACAAAACAAAATTCTGTGGCCTGAACTGCCTAGTCTTTTTTACCTTGGTGAAAAGAAAAATATTTATTTCTGTTGTTCCCATGTCCACTTCAAGGTCAGGAGAAGAAATCAACCGCAGGGATGGAGTCTATGTCTCTGTCTTTGGAGATTTTACACATGTGAATATATCAGGAACAGTTTGGTTCCGTTTCTGATAGTCCTTATCACAGTGACTTCCACCCTAGTGAGATGATGTGTACAGTAAGGTATTGGTCATTGTAAACATAAGTGTCAAAATATTCTGTGGTTTAGAAGAAGAAGGAAAAGCATCATTCTCTTTGTCTAAAGAGACAGCAGTTCTGTATCTTCTCTTTATAGACCAGAAGGAATTTACACACACATACACACACACACACACCCCTCCAAAACAGGATATTTAAGAGCCTCAACATACAGTTTTCCAAAACTGCACACAATATGCCGACTCTACTTATATAGATACTGAGTAATTTTAGGCAACATCTACAAAATGGGCCTTAGTGGCCATCACTACAGAGCTCACCAATCATCTGAGTTTTTGAAAACTCAGTGTGTTTGGTTTTTTCTGAATTAAAACATTTTATCTGTTTTATCCTAAGGCAATGATGATGATGTGGGCAAAGTGAAGATTGCTAAGCCCTACCGTTCTCACACTTCCTAACTGTTCACTGATAGTGAGTTGGAGAGAAGGGAGAAGTTCAGTATAATTAATTGTGCTGTATCTGCTTGAAGGAAGAGTATGGTCGGCACCATGGGAGTTGCATGTGGAACATACTCCCAATGACAGCGTGGTGTATTTTCCTGAGAATAGTATGAACAGCTATGTTACAGTGGCTTTTTGCAACTTCTGTTCAAACAGGCCCATTCACAGAAAAAAAAGATAGGCTGTTCAGTAACTATATCAACAAAAGAGAGGCAAGAGATACCAGAAGTTCTCTGAAAATTTTATTTCCATCTGGCTTATACTGTTTAACCTAAGGTTTATGTTACTGCTTTTTTGTTGTGCCAGGTCTGGATACTTATGAGAGATTTGGCTAACACTACAAACTTGTTGTTATACAAAGTTGTTAACCAACAGATTTTTGCTGTAAAAACTATGAGAATTTTTTAACAATGGCTTAAATCTCTGAAGTGAAAAAGGGGTTCACACACATGTTCCCCTTGGCATAATAGAAAGTTGTTTAAATGTTCACATACATAAGCTTCTTCCATTTCTCTCTACATGTAGTTTAGCTTAGTTAGTTTGAAGTACCATTATAAATATATCTTTATATTACATGAATAAGCAAATCCCTTCCGAAAGAGCTCATATCAGTTTAAAATTAAGGATATAAAGTAAGGAAGTTCTTACCAAGTTCAGATAAAAATGTGTATTAACATAATGTGACCACGAATTGTGTATCTGTAAGTTAAACACAAAGTCCTGTTTCTGTGACGTTATGTTTTACTATGATCCCAAATGTTTAGGACTTCTCTCCTGCACCTCACACTGAAAGCAGTGCATAACCAGTAATACAAGGCCTGTGTCACCAACAGGGCATTTTGATTCAATAGTTATTCCCTGAGCAAGGTTCCCATTACAAGAGTTTAATGGAGCTTATTCAGCAACTGCACTGCCTGTAGTGGAACAGTTGTCTCCTGCTGTGACCTTGGAGACCCAGTCTCTCTGTGTTAGGTGCTCTTGACTAAGCTGTTTATTAATGAAGTTACAGGTGTATGTCTTTATAATGGAAAGTCCAAATGAAATAATATTCATCCTGTGCTGGGTATTCAACTGGTAAGCAAAATGCTGTGAATTGTGATAGCATACGTGGCTGTTAACAGGAGTCTTCTAAGGTAGGAATGTCTGGCTGCCTTCCAGTTCACAAGTGACTACACAATGTTTCAGGGCTTGGGAATTGACATATTTTCCTTCATCTCATCATCTATTTCTGCTCGATGTTGTCTATACTTATTGAAGGCTTAATAATTTGGTTTTGTTGTACTGGTCCAGCAATCACTAAAAAAAACACAAAGTTCTTCATGCTCTTTGATAATTTTAATGAATTCATGTTTGATGCTTAGAATGCATGAAAAACTTTTAGTATACAGATTCTAATTGTGAGACTGGTATTTTGTTTTGATAGCAATGTTTTGGAGTTAGGGGGACCTCATTCTCCAGGACCTTGCACGCTCCATGGTGATTTGCAGTTGTGCAACATGAGGAATATGCTGCCAGGGTCACGTATCTACTGACCTTGTCTAGCTAGAATTCCTGAGTGTACTAATCTAGCAAAGTGTTTTAATACAGGTGCATCAGAAAAAAAAAAATATTTTCTTTGTATAATTTTTCTCACAGCGGGAACTTTTGTCTATAAAGCTCTGCTCTCAGATCCTCTTGTTCAGGTTAGGATAAATTTTCAAAACTGTAACTGTATCCATACTAGAAACTTTAGCTACCACCGCAGGGTTCTTCAGAAAGCGCAGCATTTAACATATGTGCAGGGTAGCACAAGTCTGTAGTGTATATAAATGGTAGAGCAAAACTTTCCACTTCCTGTATTACTCCTGCCTTTATTAGATGCTAGAGAAAACATGTAGTAGGGAACATAAGTGAAATGGGCCTTTTAAAGTTTTAAGCACTATATTAACATCAACTGTTGGAGCAGGGTTATTCTATGTGCTCAGTTGTGATTTATAGACACAGCTGGGATGTGTAAAGTGATTGCTCTGCACTGAGACAGCCCAGGAAGAATTCAGAAATCTCCATGTGTCAGCAGCCCTTGAAAATTCGTAATCAAGACTTAAAGGAGCTGGCTCACTGATACATAATTTCCAGTTTTCTGTAATTTCTCTTAAATGCCAATATTTATTAAAAATTACTGCTCAGGATATCATTAATGAGCAGAAAGATGGAAAAGAATAAAAAAGTGGCATCACAGAAAAATAGATATTATCCAGTAAGTGTTGTTCCACATATTGATAGAGTTCTAATTTAGTGATTCTGTAAGTTAGGAGATAAAGACCTAGTGGCAGAATAGGTGAGATGCTAATAAGTATCAAGTTTAAATGAAATATCAACTAAGCTTTTTTAAAAATCTGATCAGCTGTTAGAACAACCAGTGAAGGAAAGTAACAGCTTCATCACCCACTTGAGAGAAGACACCTGGGCTATTTTTACTGTCCACAGTAATTAATGGATATCTCTTGCAGTGCTTTTAATCATTTTAAAATACCTCATGTTGCACAGTCATCTTTCATTTATGTTAACTAGGATTTACTTTGGGCATCACTGGAGTTCACCCATGAAATTAAAGACCAATCAGGCCAAAAGTGCAAACTTAAGCCCCACTTCAGCCACATTACCATATTCCTACACAATACATTTAATTTCATCTCAGCTTTCATCTGAATGTCATTATTACTCATCTTGTGTGGTCTTGGACTGAAATATACTTAAAGAATATGATGCTTGTTTCCTGCAGCAATACTTTTTGCTGCGTCTCTGTCCTGGCTGCAGTATTTTTAATACAAATATGTATTTTGAAATCATAGCTGAGTTACTCTGGTCTTCTCTGGATCTGGAAAAACAAAGAAATACTCTTGACTGTCCTGTCATCATATCTGTCATTCCAAAAAAATAGATCAGTGGAGAAATACTGGATCATCCTCACTTTGGCTCTTTTTGTCTGTTCTCCACCTTCCTGCCTTTAAACCATTCCCAGTAGGACTGTGTTGTCCCACTAATGTGAGTGACAGCACTCAGAACCTGTGCTAGTGACAGAATAGGAAGCCTAGCATTGCTTGCTGTTCTCCTTACATTAAGACTTTCTCACATCCTTTGGCATATTCAGGTTTGATAACATCCCTAAATACATTCTCTGACGTTCTTCATATAACCAGTAGTACTGGCAAAGTGCTGACAACTGTGTAAGATTCTTTCCAAATTAAGTTGCCACCACTGCAATGGCTGGAGTAGCAGTGCCATGCTCAATCTACATTAACCTTTGTATAGGTGACACCATAGTCGGTGGTATGTTATTTCTTCCTTCTTTCTGAATCATTTCTGTGAGGAATTATGTGAGGGAGAGGACTGGAATACTTTCTAAGCAGATTGTTAAGTTACTCTCTGAATCAGGAGCAGGAAGACATCAGAGCCCCACAGAATCCCATCCCATGGAGTAGGAAGGGCAATTCAGTGTTCTAGGTGAGGTTGCACCAATTAAACAAAACATTAACCACTGCAGTAAATGTGCTTCAACATGTACCACTGGAATTATGTATCTGTTTAATATAACGCTGTACCTATCACTAAAAACACTTTGGAGAAGAGCTCCTCTATAAATTACTCCAACTGCTGTGGGGTTTTAATTTTGGTTCATTGGTGAATTGATTTGATTTGGTATTCATATAGTGATCTGGCTGTACCCTTTGACCTAGATTTTAGATCAAAAATCTACTTCATCTAAATATACAAAGGAAATGTAGATTACTACTATGAAAATCACAAAACCAAAAAACATGCAGTATACCTGTGGCTTTGGTTAATAGACTTACTTATGTAGATGTTATAATGAGAATTTTGAATAAACTGTTAATAACTAATATTCAGTTTCCTTGTCATATAACCTGGCAACATCACATTGTTTTTTTATGATCCTTTAATAAAGGAGCTACAGGCATCTTGCAAGGATGTGAAAGCATCCAGCAATGTAAGTGAGCAATGATTTTTTGGTTCAAAGCTCCTGTACAGAAGGCGTAATCTAATCTTACGTAAAAAATTGTATGCCAAAACATTTAGTATTATCTAGCTAACTGACTGTGTAATGTTAAATCATCTTTGGTCTTTTCAGTTTAGTTTAAAGTGATATGAGTACACAAAAAGACCTAAATAGATCTGAAAGCTTACTAATGGCAAATTAAACACATTCTAAGCATTCTGTCTTCTTGAAGAGCAAAGGCTCTCTTTCTTTCAATGGTTTATTAACGTAGATTAATTGTGTAATGTCGCAAGTTTCTACATCTTCATGCATTTACCTTCACACTGGATTGTCTTTGATTAGAAGATAGAAGGGTTTCTTCTGTATCTGTACACATCAAGTCTGCTGCAGATTATACCTGTTACAGAAGAGTAATTTCATTTGTTGATTTCTCTACATGTCCTGAAAACTGTGCTTTGCATACAGATACTGTAAAGAATCTGCTTCTAGTATGCTTTCACAGGCAGACATAAGGTACAACTCCATGAAGGTCTGTAGAATTATAATGGTATATATCTGTGTATACATCTTGCCTTGAGCAATGACCCTTTTTATATTGCTTAGCAGACCTCTACCAATAATCTATTTTGAAGATAATGCTTTGGGATGGAAGGTACTGTCATTGAATATGGAACAAGAAAATCAGTTCTCTTATAAACTATTCCAAATTTATTTGGAGGTATATATCACTTTATCCTCTTGTATTGATATTTAAAGACTTAAAATATCTGTCATATAACTGACTTGATGAATTTAGATTATCCAGTGCCAGATTGATTGACGTCACCAAGAAGAAATCAGGATACGGTTTGTTGTTAATTCTGCACTAGTGCTTATTCTTGTGTCTCTGGTGATATAATCGTATTGATTAACATAATAGTGAAGGTAGCATAGTTAGATGGTTTCTGTTTTACATGATACCTTTGTTTTCCAAATTTCTGATGCAGTACCACTTGAATTCTAGCTGTGAGAACAGGGTAAGAATTAACTATTTAATGTTTGAAACTCTTTAAAAATCTAGCTTGAAACATCAAGTAGCCACATATTGATCTGTCTATAAATCAGAGGCAGACACAATAATTTCTTGGGGGATTTGCCTTTCATGGCCAACTGCTTTTAATTTCTGCTTTATTTTGTAAATAAATGTTTAAGTATCTGCTCATTGGAGGAATGCTCACTGCAGCTTTTTTTTAATTGATAGATGGCATCATCTCACCTAAGTTCAGCCACCTAAAAGACAAGTGGCAACTGTCAGGAATTGTCACATCCATAGAGAACAGCAACTACTTGCAGCATCTTTCCTCCTTCATAAAAGAAACATAAAAGTTACAAATTTGAAACACTGTGACTGTTGTAATATGAGAAACTGTACGGGTCAGTTAATTCTGTCTGCAAGATCTAACTGATGCTCTTATCTGTCTCGATACAGAGGAATAATGAGATCTTTGCCAACGTTGAGAATTGCCTCTTCACAAACTTTTTTTAAGTTGTATTGTGAAATAATTTCTTAATAAAACCAGAGATCTCACTTGCCTCTCTCCAAACAACTCAATGAGAAAAATAATTGTATTATAAAGTTTGTATTTTTGTTTTACAGAACTGTGTATGCAAAGGTAAAAGTCCCTGCTTTTGTGATAGTACAAAAGGTAGTAAGGTAAGAACAGATACATTTTCCTTTTTTAATATTAGCTTATATACTTGGAAATTGTTAATAGATTACTTCTGTTGATACAGTGAGTGAATTTAGTGTGTGATGGTATTTTGCCAACAGTCTACAGAGAATGATTACCTTACAAAATTCTGTTAACTTTGGGGACACTGTTTAACTAAGACTTTTCAACTGAATTTTTTTACTGCATTAATATGTTTACAGCACTGTATGACGTTTGAACGCCAGCAGAACAACTGTCCGAAGCACCAGGTCTCTTTCACTAACTCCTAACAAATGTCATTACCTTGGCAGCAGCTCTCCTGTTACAAATTTCATAATGCCATCAAGATTGTCACGTTCAGTGCTTCCCTCTTTCCATCTCTGGACCCTGCCCACCCCTCTTTGCCAGTTCCTGAATGAAAGCTACACACACTGGCATCAAAGAGATAAACCTCTTGTAGATCAAGCAGGGGATGAGTTTCTGGGTCCTAATCACAAACACCTTGCCAGCACTGAAGGAATGGCTCATCCATCAGCAGTAACAGATCCACAGCTCTGCCTGTTGCCAATAGCAGCTTGGCAGAAGCTCTGAGTGGCTTTTAGACAAACCTGAATTACACAAATGCCAAAAATTCTTTGAAATTCCTGCTTGCAGTTGGAAAAACAACTGATTCACAAATGAAAGAGGCATTATTGAAGAAGTCATGGTTGCAATTCAGGTAAGCCGTGAACACAGAAGTTCTCATACTAAACCTTATGAACAGATTCCAGACATCTATAAAGATCTAGGATTATGATTAGTCCCACTGATTGGTCCCATCTGCTTTTACGAAGTTGGAGAAAATTTATCTGGGAGTAAATAGGGTCATTATTAAAATACATATTAATAAGTGGGAAAGGAGAATACTGATATTTTCACTTAAATTGCCCTATTTGTTTTTCATGTTACTAGCTGGTCTAACCTGACTTCATCCTAAACAGTGAAATTGAGACCGGTTGAAAAACTAGAAAAAAATAAATTGCCCACTAAAAGAGAAATATTAATAAGAATGGACACCCACAACTTGTCTTTAGCAGTTCCATGTTAAATAACTGAGCAATTTGTAGGTAAGAGTAAATAATTGTTTACACTGATGAAGTTTTTCATGCAGCTATGGAAAATTAGGACAATGACATTAATCGACATGTTTTGATAATTATTCAGTGTTTAGAATTCTCCAGCCTGGAAATCCGCAGATCCCGTTGATCTGCTAAGAAGAAAGTGTGGCTAAAATTGCCTTTTCTGTAGAGAGGGCAGAAGCTGTCAGGAGAGCGCAGTTGCTGGATTCAGACAGCACCGCGTGGCTCTTGCCGTGGGCAGGCAGGCCGAGGACTTTGGTTTTCCTGTGAGCTGGTACCACACCCCCTCCAGTGGCACATTCTGGGATAGCATTCATCCTTCTGCCTTGGAACGCTGGTGCATGAAATAAACTATTTTTCATAAAGAGCTATGCTGAATTGCACTTTATCATGCAATTCTTATTTTCATGTGTGTTAAAATATTATGGGATTACATTCTATCTTGAGAGATATAAAGATATGTAATTACTAATATTTAATTTTTATTTCATTCAGAAGCTATTTAAAATCTGGTGAGTTTGTGGGATCTTGAGGAGTGAGAATTGGTGCAGGGACAAGCTAAAGTATTTTGGCGTCCCAGAGACATCTCTTGGATCCTATCTTGTACATCGAATAAGACACTCAAACTTCTGCACAGCAAAATTTCACATGCTTTCTTTGTATAACTTTTTATAAAGCAGTAGGAAGATTGACTCTGAGAGAACTGATAAACCCATTCTCTCTCTCCCACGTCATGCTGTGGTGTAAAAGGTCTTCAACAGGCAGCTCTTTACTGATGTAAAACTGAGCATGCTAAATTGCCACTGTCTGAAGAGCTGAAACATCTTTTCTATTTGTCTAAAATATAGAAATATTAACGAGGAACATGTATCAGCTGCTTTCTTAAATTTTCGTGCTGTCAGCTAACTTCTATATTCTGCAAAATCTTGAGTGCTATCTTGTGTTCTGATAATTCATAATACTTATGAGCATGTGCTGCCATGGGGCCGAGGCAGCACAGAGATGGACCACAAAAACAGGTCAGTGTGGGCAAGGGCAGTGTATCTGCCACAGCAGCAGAAAGCTAAGAGGTACTGAAAGTAATGAATGCCTGAGCAATAAGCTATCAAAAGGAGAATTCATGGATATTTTAAGAGATTAATTATCTTAATGTTTACAGGGTGAAAAAGGCTTTCCTGGTGTTCCAGGTCCACCTGGTCAAAGAGGCTTTCCTGGTCCAGAAGGGCCTCCAGGGCCACAGGGACCAAAGGTAGGTATGTATGTGAGACAGAGAGATACACCCAGAGAAACTACTGTGTTTGACAGGCAAAGTTATCTATGACGGTGTAGATAACTCTGTTTTACAAAACCAAACCAAACCAAAACCTGTCTCAGAGCGTCCCATTTGGTGAGGGATGTTGTTTGGTCACCAGCTGCAGTAGTCATTTTGACTGCATCAGAGTAGAGCCGATATGACCATGGGCTTTTGTTGTCAATTGTCCATTGGCCAGTGCTAAAGCAGCTGGACTGAACTGCCAGAGGCAATGAACATGGGTCTAGAGAGACGGTGCAGTGTCACTGGGGCATTCTTTGCTGTCTTCTTTCAGCCTTGCTCTCCCATCCTGCTTAGCCCCCTTTCAGCTTGCTCCTGGACTTCCTTTCCATGCTCAACAGTGCAGGTGAGAGTACATACATCTCATACATCTGATCATTACACGGACATCACCCATATCTGGGAACCTTCCAGCTTTTTCCTCACAGGGAAGCCCTTCCAGGTCTCACAGTTTGACCAAATCCGTAGCAGCTGCTTTCTCAACATACACTGGGTTTTTTTGGCCTATGATGAGACATTTTTTTTTTTCACTATGAGGGTAAGAGAGTGGTGAGACACTGAACAGGTTCCCCATCCCTGGAAGTTCAAGGCCAAGTTGGATGAGGCTTTGAGGAACTTATTCTAGTGGAAGGGGTCCATGCCTGTGTCAGGGAGGTTGGAACTAGATGATCTTTGAGGTCCCTTTCAACTTGAACCATTCTTTGATTCTATGATAATCCCCTGTAAACACTGAAAGGGAGGGCAAGACACCACAATTTATGCAAGTTGTATGAAATGCTTGTTTCCTTTATTGACTGTAATAGGCCAATCATTTATTTATTTATATAGCTGGTTTTGTGTGCGCATTTTGATATTGATATTGAAAAGACTGAGTGTCCTGTTGACATTTATGAGCTTTTTGTCAATTGAAACGTGTTGAAAAATGTTGCTTTCCATTTGTGATCTAGGGTTCTCCAGGGCTTACAGGCTTAGTTGGACCCAAAGGTATACGAGTAAGTATTTGTATTTTAAACAAACTTATATATATTAAACGTCTTGCTAATTGCCACCTTGGTTCAATAATTTGTGAAAATAAAAGCAAAGCATTATGTATAATTTCAAAGTATGGTTAAAATTTATGACACGGTGTATGCACAAGCATTATTTATTTTTAGAACTTTTACCCTTTTGCTACACCTTATGTACAAGGTTATTGCTGTATGTATTTAATATTTGGGTGTGCAGTGAAAAAGTCAGACTAGAATACCATGAAGAGTTGTCTGGGGCTTTTTCTGTGGGCAAAACACACAGGTTTGTGTTACCTGTGTGTAACCATTATGCTTGGTTTACAATCAGAATAGTTAAGGAAGTAATGATCTTTTTAACAGAATCATACTTGCATTAATTCTTGTTATGAATGTAATCAAAGAAAAATTGACTGATGAGCTTTTATTTAATATTCATAATATTATTTCTCTGGTTTAATATCATTAGGGAGTCCCAGGAATACCCGGATTTTCAGGTCCTCCAGGCCTTCCAGTAAGTAAAAATGAAACTGATTTAACCATTTCTCTCTTACTACAGTCTTTAGTGCACAATTATCCTCAGCTCAATGTGCTCACTCTAGTCTCAACATCAACATTGTCTCTGTCAATTGGCCTAGAGATAAAAATCTTGGCATCAGCAATTCTTACTCATTGTAATGATCTTAAGAACACATTGTAATCTGTCAAGTCTTGTGAAACACTGCTCCAACATAAACTCTTTCAGTGTTTCTGTAGGGCAATATGAATGTGCAAAAACAAAGCTTGTGTCAATTTTGTGCTTCTTTTAGGGTGAACCAGGAACTGTTGGTCCTCCTGGGCTCCCGGGTGTTCCAGGATGCAACGGCACAAAGGTATGAACCAAGCTGAGTGTTCTGGAGATTGCGTTTGGCTCTGCTTGGGAATGGCCAAAAAGTATTCTAAATTTTGCCAATGTCTTGGGGTGATCTCATTATTTAGCATTATTATTCCCCTCCTGTGTGTTTGTTAAATAAATAGTTTTTTATCTCTTTCACTTTCCTTCGAGGAACATTTTTTCCCGGACCTGGGGGGGAGGGGTGGTTGTAACCTGACTTCTATCAGAGGATATTTTCCTCCAAATTTGTCCAAACTAGGACAACCCAATATACAACAACTTTGACTTGTTTTGCTTTGTGATTTTATCAGCCAGAAAAACTTGTATCATTGGACCAGAGGAAGGAAAAGTGCTACCTTTTTGTGCAAAATAAATACTTAAATAATACATGCTAATGGCCTTTGCTAAAAGATAATAACATTTGGTATTTTGACAGATAATACTTTTTCATTAAATCCAGAAGACTTAATCAGTTTTGTCCAACATGTCCTTTTGCTGCAGTGGGTTATAAAGGAGGTAGTTAATTAATTTTATTTAACCAGTATCTAGCTTGCAGTTGGCAATTCATAAATCCTAAAAGTAATTAAAAGAAAAGGCTTAATGTTAAGTTACAGATTTACCAGGTTTTCTTTGCTCTATGAGCATTCTGAAAGAGGGAGTCAGAATAATGTCTACTACAGAAAATCATAGATTTCTAGTGAAACTGTAAACTAATCTGAACAGTCTAGTATAGAAGTCAAGCTGCATAAAATGGGATGATCCTCTCCTAGCAAAATACAGTGGTCATACACTCACAGTGCATTTAGTGTGATAGCATAAAAAACTTCTTCTGTAATCACATTTTCCAAAATCAGGCCAAATAATAAACCATAATCTGCATTAACAATCACTGTTACTATTTCAGGGTGACCAAGGATTTCCAGGTCCTCCAGGTGGAAGAGGTGCTCCAGGCCTTCCAGTAAGTGTCTGTGAAATTCACGATTGTGTGCATTCCTATCATATAAAGCCAGTCCCTGAAGGAGTGTAAAGCCTCATGCTAGCTCATGTTGACAACACTTGAAATATATAGGTATGCCCATTTTATTAGTATGAAAACTGTGTGATAAAGAGACCAAAGTTAAAAGTAAGGCTTTATTTTCTGCATGTGGGGCCTCAACTTCTTAGTCAATGAAATTCATTGACTGGAGTTAGCTCTCATTGGATACTCATGAAAATTTACCACTTACATCCCTAAAGGTGTCCAAGATATATTTAGTAAATTGCAGTTTCAGATCATGCCTAAGTATCTTTGAGAAAAAAATGGGTTAATTAAGTCAATAAGAACCAGGAATTAAACCCAGAACATCTCACTCTGGGTGCATTGCTTTAATCCTAGGATTTGGGGTTTTTTCACTGTAGAGATGTGTTTGAAAGAGATACTTTTAAACAAATGGAAAAGGAATACTGTCTGTCAACTTCCAGTGGCTTCACACCTAGTAACTTCTAAATATGATCTTTATTTTACCAGCTCTGCTGATTTTATTTATTTACTCATTTATTAAGATCAGGTTTCAGGTTTCAAAGCTGTTCTGCCTTCACTTATAGAGTTGTACCTCTGAGATTTACTATTTTTTAACAATATGCCCTTTCTTCTTAAATTGAAGTCTGGCCCAGTAAACATCAACCTAGCTATGCACCTTCTTCATGAAAATAAATCACCCGAAGAGCACCAAGCTTAGACAATATTTAGAATGTGTTATTTGAGCACTCTTTTACTCTTCTGTTTGAATATGATTGTTCTTCTTCCTAGGGTATTGCTGGTATCAAAGGAGAGAAGGTCAGTTATTTGCATCTTATTACTAAAAGTATTTATTGGTTATCGACAATTTGTGTGTGTGTTTGTTGCTCCTAACCTTTCCATTCATGGGAAACAGAAGGTTTGCCTTCCAGAAGAAGCAACCACAAAGTTTGGTGCTTCCATTGTCCTAGCAGTATTCACCTCAGGTCGCAAAATGGTCTATAATTTCTTTTCCCTCAAACTACTGTTACTGCATGTAATGAATTTAACATTTTCAAGCACACAAAGAACTAAACTCCTCCCCCAAACAGTTTATGAATTCATATGGAAATCTGCAGATGCTCTAGAGAGTATTTTATAGGGATTAAAAGTAACAAAAATAAATTGAAGGCAAGGACTGTGCATGAGTAATGTAGGCATATCTGAAAAGAAGACTGCTCCTAACAGAGAACTGGAAGGCCTGCGCAAGGTATATTTGGTTTAGTAAAATCTTTTTTAAAGTTAGAACTATCCATAGTGGACAGTTTCCATCATTATGCAATTCTGATGTCATTCATTTCCCTACAAACTGTATTAGAAGACTTGTTGCACTACAGAGTTCTACAGCATAACCTTTTATGTTTCTTTTTATCTAATTGTCCAGGGGTGCCCTGCAGAAGGATATAGCCAAGAGTATGGTGAAAAAGGTGATCCTGGATTACCAGGAATGCCTGGTCTCCAGGTAACTCAAAATTAAGAGGGTGAGATAGATATGTATAAAAATAAACAGTAATATGTATAAACACATTCTATATAACATGAGTATGTATTAAAATTATTTTGCATTTTACATATTTTAAGTGTATTATTTATTTAATATAGATACAGTATTTTTTACAATTATGTCACTGATTTCTAAACCAAAACCTGTCAGTTTTCAGGCCAGTCAGGTTGCAGGCCATCTAATCCAACTGCTAAAATTCCCATTGAAGATAAGATTGAACAGGTTAGACCAGCTCAACTTCTAGAGTACTAACAAAGGACAGGATGGTCCATATTTCAAGAATGAACGTTAACAGGGGAAGGCGAGGCTGACATATCTTCTGACTATTGGAATAAACAGAGAGCATTAAATTAAAAAGAAAATAAAAATGTTTAATTTTCCATTTCTTTGAAAATGAAGCTTTAAAATATAGGATTTATTGCATGGAATAGTTTAAGGATTGAAGGCTTATTAGAGGCATTAATAGGACCATATGGATTATAAGTTCACATTTCTGAGGGGACTTACATCCTCACTTGAGTAGTTTAGTTTTAGAACAGATGTTTTCTCATGTTTCGAAACATATGCCAAACGATGAAGCAATGAGGAAGAATTATACTTTTGTGTTCTCCTGAGATAGGAAAAAGAAATTCAGAAGCAGAGCTGCTCCTCTGTTTCTTACTCAGTTCATTGAATTTAGTGTTGTGTTTTGCTCATGATCTTGCCAGGAGATTTATTCCTGTTTCTTTTTCAATATGCAGGGTGCCCAGGGTGCTCAAGGATATCCTGGGGAACTTGGACCACAGGGCCCTCCAGGACCTTTAGTATGAATTTATGTCTCACTTGTTACTTTGACCTTTGATTTTCCCTGAACCCTATGGAATTACACTGATACAAGTTCTTGACTCTCCCAGACTTACTTGAGGTCTAGACACTTGTGTATGTAAAAACCATGTTTTTCTGCACACATCTGATTTTTTTTCAGTTGCTTTTGATTATTTTTATGCATGATAATTTCTCTATTTTCAGAAGCATCCCTTGTCCATGTAGGCATAAATTTTAATTTTCAAATTACTACCTAGTAATTCACTTTAAATACTAAGATGTATAACATTGAGAGATGTGTATGTTTGCAGCTAGACTGTGCAAACAGTCTGTCACCCACTGGCAATGACTTGCGGTTGTAAAGGTGGAAGAAAAAGTAAAAATGTGGTATAAGTTCTGTGAAAGTTGGATGCTTCAAAACACCTATATTAGAGCAGAAGATTGTGATTTTTTACCTGAGGATTATTTTGTTTTCCTTTTTTGTAGGGCATGCGAGGGAAACCAGGACCTCCTGGACCTAAGGTAGTCTCAGATTGGTAATAAAAATGAAAACTTCTGTTATGTGTAACATAAATTAACTCATGCTGTAGGTGTTTGTAAAATAAAAAAAATAACATTTGGGGATTTTTTTTCAGGGTCTTATGGGACTGAAAGTAATAGGAGCCAAAGGAAGAAAGGTAATTTCATAAGAAGCTTTAAACATTTTGTAAGTTTTGTTTCTGTTTTATGCATTTTATGATATGCTATGGTGAAATTTTGGGGAAGTAAGTACTGTGAAATGCAAGTTCTCAGTATATATGTGGAAGTCTTTTGTTGAAAAATGGAAACATGGCAATGATGTCTAAGGTCAAAATGTTTTCACGTAAGAGTCAATGGTATAAACTTCTAGACAGAAGATTGGACACTCAAGAGAAGCCAGTAGTTAATATTTACTAACACATAGCATTAAATTAATATATATCATTTTTGTGGTGTTCCTGAATGCTTGTCTAAGTAGATAAACATTGGTAAATATATAGCATTTCTAGTCTCACAACTTCTGTCCAATGTATTTGCAGTGTCAGCCCTTGTGATGCTAGAAAAACTCCCAGATTTTGAATGAAAATTGAATAACTTGTCTTTCATGTTCTTACTTTGTATTCCATGTAATTGACCCTAAGCCAGGAATTACTACAAATGCCCACATTGTCTCCCAGCACCCCAGCCTGCAGCTGCAGGACCAATGTAGTCAATCTGAATATCCTCGCAAGAAATTGGGACATCTCATAGTTATGCTAATTGACCTGCACAGTTTCAGCCGTGATTGGTTTTAATGTTGCAATCACTACCAGAAATTGCTAGCAGTTTCCTGGAAAACAATTTATCTATGGACCTGGTTATTCATTCACAGTAGCTCAGGTGACCATGGAACGTCTTGCTTCTTTACAAAAGAGTGACACATTCTTTGCTGTTATGCTGAAAATTCATGCAAAAGCATTCCACTGGCTTAAAATCACTGGAAATTGTGGATATTGTTTTGCTGAGCTCCACAGGAAAGATCACATTGAGAACTTTCCCTGTTCTGAAAGATCCTTAATGAAAAAGTGCACTTCACTATTAATGTTGTCAGTGAAGGACAAGTGAAAGCTTGTTTTGACCATTAGCACCATGCTTCTGTGATCTCCCTGGAATACCCAGACTGCAGTTTGGAGGATGTCACCAAAGGCGGTGCATGTAATTTGCTGATTGACATAATTAAATAGAGAGAAAAATCATAATCAAGGAGATATTTTTACTTGATTTATAGTTAAAATAGTTATGTAACAAACAAATAGGATTAAAAATTTAAATTGTTTCTAGAAACTTTAACAGACATCCGCATATACATTTTTATATTGATCAGCTAGGGGAAGGTTAAATCTTCCATATGTCTTTTTTAATGGACTATAAATAGCAAGCAAAGGGAAATGTCAGCTGGATTAATGGCTGAGTGTAATGACAGAAGAATATTCACTATATCAAAAGTATAGCAGTAGTAATTTGAAATAACAAAAACACACTGCTTGTGATTTGCTCTATTTTTCTTTTTTCTTTCAAGGGTGACACTGGGTTAACTGGACCCCCTGGGCCCCCAGGAACTGTTATTGTGACGTTAACTGGACCAGACAACATGACGGTAGTAAAATTGTTAAACATCACGTTCAGATATGCCATCTGACTAGGTTTTGCTATGAGAGGACTTTTCATCTTCACTGCTCTGATAACATTTCCTTTTAGTCATTCTAACGTTTTTCAGACTTGTTTAATTAGATTCTAAACTCTCTTAAGAGTGTCTGTAGAGCCAGCGTGACTGAGGCCTGTGTGCCCACATGCCCATCTGCACAATGCCAATGCAATGCTTCTTGCCTACCAGTACCCCAGATTGTTGAATCTCTGAGTACATGAAGTGTAAATCACTACTGCTTCACCAAATTCACATGGATGTTCTGATCAAAGCCTCAGCTGAGTTGACCTCTGGGCCTTGTCTGAGAATATCAGACTCTGAGCATCCAGAGTTTCACAAAAGCTTACAACATGTTCATGTACATTTTGTAGTTTGTTTTCTCATTGTTTTTACTGAAACATGAGTAATGACAGAGAGTGTTGGAAAGGCAATAAATATGGAAGGAAATAGTGTGATTCAGCTTTCTTTTTAAGTATTACTTTTGAATTAAAATTCTTGCAATGTATCCTTATACAGAAATTATATAGCAGTAGTTGATACAATTTTAAGTATTCACATATTAACAGGACCAGTCTTCAACCTGTTCTTGCTTCTGCTTTTCTTACGTAATTTGCATCTAATCCGTGGAGTCATCCAAAGTCTCTCTCCATTATGTGCTAAAATAAAAGTGAGTTTTGCATCAAGACTATATTGAGGAGAGGAGAGGAGAGAAAGATCACAGAAGCAAGGTTCAGCTTTTAGGCACACCACCTCCCCCTGTTTAAATCAAATACAGACCACATGGAACACTTTCCAGTCACAGCTGTGGTGGCTTGTCATGACAGAATGGCATTTTTTCAGAAACATTGAGCATTAAGGCTTAGAAACCTCTCAAAACTCCTTACATAAAAAGTTAGGAGCATTACTCTAACCAGGTAATAATTAGACAGTCCATAAAATTCGGCTTTACAGTGACCTTAGGATGTGGCCCAGTGGTGTACGCAGTAGTGTCATCTTGCACCCACAGAGACAAGGACACCGCAGGTAGCCACGTTTTGGAAGTAACTCTAGCTCCAGTGAAGCAATTAAGGTTTATTTGGGGTTTTTGCTTGTTTCTTGTTGCCGTTCGTGGGGATATTTACTACAGTCCCTTTGCATGCAATCGCGGGTAGGTTGTTTTGACCTGGTTCTATTCTGAAATGTGCAGAAACAGTTTCTTTTTCAAATGTCATAGACTTAGGCAGGAGCAGTGATACAAGGTTTCTGTTTCTTAATCATTTGAGTGGAACCCTCTCTGCTTAAAGAATCTTGCTGGTGACATACAGATTTCCTCTTCGTAGAACCGGGCTGTCATGGTAAGCATAGAAAAATCCAAGATACCACAGCAAGCTCTTCTTTTCTGTGTAATAGGACTTGAAAGGAGAAAAAGGAGAAAAAGGATCAAGAGGACCCCCAGGACCAATGGGGTTTACAGTAAGTGGCCAGAAGTAAATCCCTTAAATCCAGATGTTCAGGCAGTATCACCTAGTACCTGCTACTCTTTACAGCTCAGTATTTACACTAAATATTTCAACCTTTAATGACAAGAATAGAACTAATTAATAGAATCAAATACCAACTGTATCTTTTTAAAAGATAAAAAAATTATAAAATATATATATTTGACTTAGAAAACGTGAGTTTCAAAATATGAGTATCCTCAGTGTGTTTTTGTTACAGGGGCCAGTTGGTGATTCTCTGAGTGAAAAGGGCGACCGAGGAGAACCAGGAGCACAGGTATCTGCAAACAGTTGAATACACATGTGTTAGTCCTTTCTGGAAAACAGTTTTAAACTAGTGTTGCTGTCCAGTTTTTGCCTCACTGCTACTCAGAGCAAATTTGCTTAGATTCAAAAGCTCTTTCCTGCAGTAAACTAGACAAGAGCTGGAAGTCAAGTGACTTGCATGAGTACTTGGAGTGAAGGTCAGTTGACTGCCAATATGCTTCCATTATTTTTTTGCTATAAAGGTTCTGCTGTTGAAACTTAGTAAAAAAGTGCTCTGCTAGACAGGTACTGGCTTTGTAATGCAAGGGTATAAGTAGAAGAGAAAACACTGGGTTTACTTGAGGTAGCAGATTTAAATTAGTATGTTCAACCAGCAGCTGTGTGGAGACATGAAGAAAGTTGCCTAAGAGTTATTCCATTAACAGCATAGTATATGAAAAAATATGTTTATTTTAAAAAGCATGCATATTAAAATACAATTTATCTGATTATAACTTTTTTTGGAAGATAATTAATGGAAAGCTATTACTTTCATTCAAATGCCCTTCAACTTGAAGAGAAATCACTTAATGAAAAGGAATAGGGAGTGCACTTCAAAGGTATCTGAAGCAGGGCAGTAGATGGAAAAGTGAAAACAGAAGGAGGAAGCATGTTTTGTTATTTGTCTTGTTTCTGCAAGAACCTGATTTTTCACCAAGCTTTCTGCACTTGCCTGGCACTTTGTACTGGTGAAGTCTGGCAGAAGTAATCCTCCACAAGAGGAGGAATGTCAATGGAATATCTTGCTACCTGTTTTTGTAAAGTTTTATGAACTCTAGTTGTGATTAATGAATACTTTAAAATAACCTTAACATTTTTTTACATTTTACACAGTTTACAGTTATGTGCACAGCATCTAATTGCTATGCTCTTTGAATGCAATATCCCCACTTTTAGTTTTTTTAGATTTTATTTTACATTTTTCCTTTGTAGGGGAAACCTGGAAAAGAAGGTGCCCCAGGTCCACCTGGCTTACCGGTAATGAAGGAAGCCTTCTAAATGTTTTCTAAGTAGTAGTCATCTCTTTGTGACAATTCTATCTTCCTGTCACTGCTTTTTCTCATTGTGGAATGTGTTTGAAAATGTTGATTTGTGTACACTGAAACATTTCCTTCACACAGCTGGCCTTGGAACATATCATGTCCTCATAGATTTATGCGCAGGAGACAGAGGCTCAGGTCATAGATGCTATTGCTTCTATGTCAAATAAAAAGACTTGTTGCTTGCTACTGACTGTCTAAATGAGTTTGAGACATGCTCCAAGTTAAGCAAAATTAATTCTACTGAGTTTTTTTCTGTTTAGTCACATTGAAATTTTTGCAAAAGAGTTATACCTTCCCTTTAACATAAATCGAGAAGAGAAATTAATAGTTTTTAATCACTAGAATCAGAGACAGTGTTTTACAAAGAAAAGTTATTGCCAGGGTCATGGCTGTCTTGGCCTGAAACAAGATGACTGATAGCTATTAAACTGTCATTTTGTCAACATTTATTTCTTAAAATATGCCATTTTAGAAGCAAAATTGTCTCATTTGTGTACTAATGTAAAAGCTGATGTTGTTCAAATGTGTTTCCAATGGGTTAAATATCAGTTCTTTTATTTACTTCACCTCTACTTTAACAACATCGTTAGAGTAGCAGTGACCTTATAAATATCTTACCAAAATTCTTACTGCCGGAAGAGCCCATTGCACATGTATCTTACTATAACATCATCTTTGTCATGCTAAAATGACCTTCACAGGCAGTCTAAACATATTCCAGTCTGACACAGAACACTGAATGACAGACCACAAAGCTCTACTGCCTCAGCTAACAGAAAGAAAACTTTCTGTCATGACAAAGACATGTCATTGCTCTGTTCCCATTTCAGCTTTACTCACTAGCAGTGCATTCAACTGCATGAGCCTCCAAGAAGTCCCTCTCCCTTGCCTGTATTCACTTGCAGAAAGCCTTAGTCTGCACTATTTCCCCTCCTGGTGCTGCTGACACATCTTGAGAGCAGCACCATCCCGCGTACTGACTGAGTTCTGGGGGAGGGTGTTGAATGTGAGAGTCTCATACCATGTTCAGTTTCTCCCCTTCAGAAATAGTTTGCAGAGGGAGAAACAAATCAGAGACTCCTACATTTGCGCCATGCAGAGCAGCTCCCCCTTGGGACTGTTGGAGTGTGCCATAATAGAGGCAGGTTTGGATGGGACACCTGCAGCTTTTCCTACAGGCATGGAGCTGTACCTCAAACTGGGTCTTTCACTGCAGTTTCTTCCCCTGAGCAAGTTGCATTCACTTTGCCATCACCATGAAAGATTAAACATTACATTAAAGCTTTACATTTTAGGTCTTACTGATGTCAGTGCTAAAAGTTTAATCCCCATAAAATTGTGTACTGTCACTTGCAGGGACAACAGGGTGAGCAGGGCAGGCCAGGACTGGCTGGAAGGCAAGGAGCTAAGGTATTGTCCAATGGTTTTGTTATTGCTTTTGAGGATGAGGATAAGGTATGTTTGGGGGTTATTATATAATTTTATTTATCACTGTGTTTCACTTGGCCTGAGAGATGACAAATAAGGGTATCATGGAATAGGGAATGGATCAGCTAAAACAAACCATGTGTTTGAACTGATGTCCATCTATGTCTGCTGATGACTTCCTGTAGTTTTTGGTGTATGCAGCTGAATAGCTCTGTAAGGAACAGAGACAGTGTGGTGAAGAACTGGTCAGGAGCAGAAGTTTTTCTTTAATGTTTGGAGCAATGTACCGAAGTAACAGTGGGTAAATGTCATTACACATACTGTTTTTAATAAACAAACCTATCTCTGTCATCTGATGAAGGGCATGAAAGGAAACACTGGTCCACCTGGAGCTCGTGGTCGAGTAAGTGTAAATTATTTCGTATATCATTTTTCTAAACCATTAGAATAAGAATAATCCAAACTGTCTGCATGAGCCAATAATGGATGTCCTGTGATGCTCTAATCAAGCATGGCTTTCACAAAGTACTATTACTGCTTGGATTCTCACACAGATGATATCTTCCTTTATATAGAATTGGATACAGGATCTGTGCCTGGTTAGACCTCACTCGGATGAAGCAATTTTGGCAGGAGATTCAACTGTCAAAGAACAGTTACAAAAATTCACAGGAGTTAATATTTAAACCAATTTCTGATCACTTCCAGGACAGGTGGCATTCATTTTAAAATCCTAAGAAGATTTTTTAAAGAAAGCAAGAGTGCTATGAGTACAAAATTGTTCAAAAGAAATAGCTTTTTACAAAGCTGAAGTGTTTGTGATATTGACAGAGTACTAAAAAAACACTGCTTCTAATAACAATTATTATTTCATTTCTGGTTGCTTGTAATTAGTAAGGTCTTGTGGTGTCAGAACATCAGAATTATGAATGAGATCAAAACACTGCTTTAATCAAAGGTTCAATGTGAGGTACTGTGCTTCTCTCTTCATTCTTGCAACTCTTTCTTTTCTCACCATCTTTCTCTTGAGACGGAGTATTATGATTATGTGGTTGGTGAAAAAGGGGATGAAGGACCCCCCGGACCTCCAGGACCAAAAGGTCAACGTGGCATGCCTGGTGAGTGGGACATCAAAACTACGATTCTGTTGCAAGAACAGTCTGCTCAAAGGGCTTATTGCAGACTACATTTTGAGCAAACTTCTTCTGCCTTTACCAGAATATTTCCTAAACTCACATCTAATTGCTGACTTGAAATGTATCCTGAGACTTTGATTTATAGCAGCATTTCCCCTTTAAAATAATTGTCAGTATGCAACAGTTGCATGGGTGGTAGATGCCCACTCAGGCAAAACCAAGTTCTTATTTTAAGCTTAAAATGCAAAAGATCAATGTTTGTATTCAATGGTATTGAATAATGACTTTGCAGAGTATAGAGTGGTTTGCCTCAAGTTTTTAATATCTTGATTTTGCAGGGCCACAGGGTCCTCCTGGAGCTGCCGGTAGACCAGGTATGTGCAGTAATCCAGTTCCAATAATAAAATACATTGTTCTTCCTCTCTGTTACACTGAATCAGTTTTGTGAAATGTTAATTTCAGATGACTTTAAAAATATCTCTAGGTGGTAAAAAATTGTCACCCAAGAGCTTGGATGGGTCAAGTATTTTGGTTAAAGATCATTTAAAAATGTCTGCAGATTCTCACTGTGATTCATATATTTCAAGATAAAAAAGATTTGTGGGATGAGCTTGGTGTGTTTGTCGGTCACTCATCCTATTGAGTACTTACTTTGCTTTGGAATTCCATTTCTTCTTTAACTCTGTTTTTGTATTTTTCCCCTTTGGTTAGGTGTGACAAGACCTGGTCTGAGAGGTCCCCCAGGGTTTCCTGGGCCAAAAGGAACTAAAGGAGAGAAAGGACAAACTGGCTTGTGTATTGTAGGCCCTCCAGGACTGCCTGGTATTACTGGCAGGCCTGGCTCTATTGGATTACCAGGTCCTCCAGGAGAACCAGGTACTTCTAGTTGCAGGTGTTATGGATTTTTCCAGGTAGCTCTCTCTTTTAAATGAATTGCTTAATATCTCAAGTTGGAAGGGATACATAAGGATCAGAATACTGTCTCCAGCTCATCCCTGCAACTTTTTTCTCTCTTAGCAAGTAAAGAATTGTCTGAATAATCTGCTGATGTAATGGTGCCATGATCATTTCATTAACAGGTAGAGTAACATTCGGAACTGGCCTACCAGGACTTCCTGGAGAGCCAGGGTGTACAGGACCTCCGGGACCTCCAGGAGATACTGGCATGAAAGGTCAGTTTCAGATGACTGTCACTCAGAACTAGATGGTACAAACTAGTAATCTTCATGGATCATCATTAGATTTTTTTTTTTAATTTAATTTACCTCTTAAGTCATTTGCTGAGTTCAGAGTTTTAAGAACATTCATTAGGGATAGCAAGATGTTATCCTCCCCTTACATCAACTAAAAGAGAGCTGCGTGTGTCAGTGCTGCACACCGATTGTACAGAACTGCAGCAGGGTGTAGACCTTCGCTGGAACAAACAGTTGCTACAGATTGGTAGGGCCTTGTACTCTCCTGTTGTGTGTTTATGCTGACAGTTGGTGTCTGAAAGAAGCTGCAACTTCCACCCACAGGAGCTGCTGAATCTCTTTGCCCTTTGCTTGTCATTAGAATGACCCTGAGTGTCATGGAGATCTGTTAGTTTGAAGCATATGTCCCTTTCTTCTTTTGAGAGAATTTGGCTTATCAGTAGAGTGACTGTATCCAAATTGTTTGGTAAAGCTTGACTTGAAAAAATCAAGAGATTTAAACCAAATGTTTCTGTCCTTTCAATTAACTGTAGTCAGTTCTGATTGACTGTCTGACCACATGTAATTTATTACCGTGTTGGAAGTGATCTTCCAACAAAATTAAGGCCATGATTCTACCATTCCTGGCCAAAAAGTGTTAGCTGTAACAATCTAAGTAGCACACTAGTTAAGCTTGAAAATTACTTGCTGTGGAGCAACTAATGATTTATTTTCATTATAGGTGATGATGCTCGTGTGTGTACTGATTGTAGCTATATTCCGGGAATACCTGGTCTTCCTGGTTCTCCTGGGCCTCCTGGTCAGGATGGCATGCCTGGTAAATTATCTTGTTCCTAATAGGAGTGCAAATGATTTTACTTGTAGCATAAGAATCAGGTGAGGGCATGTGTGCAGCCTGCAGTCCTTGAACTAGCCCTGAGATTATGGTGTGTGAGAGCCTCGTGCCGCTCCCTCTGCTGATGTGGGCACAAGCCCTAAAAGATCTGAAGTCAGAGTGCTGATAGGCTTAGGTGTAGCCTGAAGCCAGCTCAGTCTATGATGACGTAGTCAATGTAACAACAGAAACATTGAATGCTGGGTGCAGTTATTGGAGCTTGTTAAAATCCATGTCCTTGTTTTCATTTTTCTTTAAAAAATGTACTGTTTCTTTTGCAGGTAGAGAAGGAACAACAGGTCCAAAAGGTTCTCCAGGTTCTCCAGGAACACCAGGGTTTCCAGGGGCTCAAGTAAGACTGGTTTTTCGGATTAACATTCAGATCCCACAAGAATTATTTCAGAGAAACCTCATGGCTAGTGTTACATGCAGAGTTACACTGGGTGATCTCAACAGGTTTTTTCCTGTAGTAATGAGTGTGTCTGCATGGCAGGCAAGGCAGAGACTGTGATGTATGGTTCACACAGCTCTACATGAGCCTGGTTGCTCAGTGCAGCAAGTTGGCCCAGACCATGAGACAGGTAAATACCTGTGTGATTAACCCGTGCTGCATTTCATTTCATGGTGCTGAGACTGCTTGTTCTGTCTGGTATGGGTAGTCTATAGTTACCTTTTGTTCCTTTATGTAATTCAATAATCATGGCAGTGGCTGTAAAGCATACATGGATTTTTGTGTGCTGTGATCTTTGTCAGACTTCTTAATTCTCTTGTTTCCAGCATGTGCGGGAGTTGCTAAAGCCCCAGCTGTGCAGAGAAACTTGCTTCTCATAATAAGCTCTTCAGGGGTGCAAAGGACAGTCCTTCCTGGGAAATGTTATGAAGAGGGAAGGCTGCCACCTGCTGCCACACACATGCCATTTTGTTGTTCTAACTTGTGCCTGTAGTAGTAATTATTTATGGGAAAGTACAGCCAGTGCTGTCCAATAAAGAAATCATGCACAAGTATTTGTTGTGGTGGTTGCTGTACAGATGCAGAATGAGTCTGCTAACAGGCTCTGCCAGGAGATCCCTAAGAGTTCATGAGCCCAAGATCACGAGAGCCCAGTGTGCGTTCAGCTTGTACTAGTTTTGGGATAGTATACCCACTTTGTAATCTGTGGGGGAGAGAAGGGATAGTGAAGTTAACTATGAACAGAGCCAGCTACGGCACTTAGAGTGTCCCTGGGGAAATATTCCCATGTGGAGGAGAAATCTCTAACTAGGTCTTAAAGTCCTTCTTTTTGTGCCATGGTCTTACCCATTAAATTATGCTACATTACTCCTGCTTGTGGTAGCATAAATGAAATTGTAGTCATGTCAAAAGATGTAAAGGTAGGAGAGAAAGAAAAGACAAAAAAAACCAAAAACCTGTTTCATTGGAGTGTGCCATTACAGAGAATAAAGGTGAGAATAAGGAGAACCCCTCTGAGGTATTTAATTTTTAAAAAAAGAAAACTTGAAAACAGATGACATACATCTAGCACTGAAATTCTTTTGATAATTCTATTCTAGGGACCTCCAGGTTTTAGAGGAGATCAAGGACGTAAAGGGTCAAAAGGTGAGCCAGGATATGTACTTCCAGAAGGGCCAAAAGGTGAGCGAGGAGATCCAGGAGTCAGGGGAGACAAAGGAAGAAAAGGTTCAAGTGGATTTCTGGGAAGACCTGGCTCTAAAGGATCCAAGGGTTCTAAAGGTGAAGAGGTGGGTATGCACTGTTTGCAATTAATATGGAAGTCATGGAAACCTAAGTCAGTATTTTATCTTTTACAACAATCTGTTTAATCTGTGCAGATATTTCAGTTGGATATCCCCTACCTGACTGAGGGTACTGCCCTCAACTATAACCGCCAATATGCATGAAAGAATAAGAGGAAATACTCTGATGTAATACCAGAGAGAGATGAGGCCAGAGTAGGTACACATTGCTGAAAAACCTCAGCAGGATAGTGAGGTGTTAGTTTGGATATTTGTACTGGAGCATTATGTTGGATTTCTATGATGGATAAGATCTTTTAAAAAAATATTTTCCTGACTACTTATAATGCTTAATAATTCAGTCTCTAAAGGTTAATCTTCAGTGAGAACTGACCATAAAACTACAATCATTAGGGCAGAGCTCAGCAGAAACAAAAACTAACAATTATTGTTGTGTTATGTTGGCTGAGAAACTGTTAACATGGTTCAGATACAACTGTCTCTAAGCCTGACTCCACAGTATTCAAGGAGAATCAGAGCTGAGGTGGGTTTGCTTTTTTGCCAAATGTGTTTTAAAACAGAAGAAAAGTGTACAGTGCAACAACATAGTGATTGGAAAAAATCAGGCAATTGTATTTATTTGCACTGTTTCCTCTGAATAGCCCTTTCTTTGTAACCATTGATATTCAAATTTATATTCATTTAATCACAAGTAAATCAGAGGAAAACTTTTCTCTTAAATTATCAGAGCTACTCTGTTGTTAAAATAATACAAGATTATAGTCACAGAAATGGGTATTTTGTTAAGAAAGCTGGTGTGGAAAGCAAGTAATGCTTGGTATACACGTGTAATCATTAGGGATTGGCTGGATCAAAAGGAGATAGAGGACTACCTGGATTGCCTGGTAGACTTGGGCTTCCTGGAGAAATGGGGCTTCCTGGACTGCCAGGGTATGGACCACAAGGAGTAAGAGGTTTTAAAGGCTCTAAAGGAATACCTGGACCACCTGGATTACCTGGAGAAGCTGGTTTGTAACTTCCCTATTTTACTGTGTTTTACCCATGTTAAAGAGTACTTGATTAAAATTGCAGAGATAGATTGAAGTCAAAGACATAATCTATGAAACATGGCAAACCTCTCCTTGCCATGGAATTTCCACAGCGTCGTCCCAACTTCGGTCCCTCCAAAGAGAATAGCAAAAGTCTTCGGGTCATAAGATAATTGAGGTTGGAAGGGACTCTGTGCATGAAGAAGGAAATGAAGTTCAGCTCAGCACAGGGACATCTATGAGATCGGACCAAGTTACTCAAGGCATTATCCAATCGGTCCTTGAAAACATCCAAGGACAAAGACAGCACACTGTCTCTGGGCAGCGTGTTCCTGTGCGTGACTGTCCTCACTGTGGAAACAAAAAGTATTCAAATATGCATTCAGTCATCATCATTAGTGTAAACTAAGTCAGCAGGGTTAAATATGAAGGGCATAATAATTTTTGAGTGCTGGAAATGTAACAGTGTAGGTCTTTACAAGCAAGCATAATCTGGAAGAACTCACCTGAATGGCAGATATAGTCAAGGTTGCTTAAAAATAATGCCCATTGAGTCTTTATGATATGGAGTCGCAGATTTAAGCACTTCTCAGTTGCATCATTTTCCTGGTGACTTTTTGCTTCCTTTTCTGGGTCTCCACTAGACTGCAAGAGAGCTGAGAGGAAGACTGCAGGTGTCAATAAAATGATTTTACTTAATGAAGGCAGGATGTGAATGCTTTTTAAAGTCTGTTGAAGTTTCAGAAACATGGAAACTGTAGAAGACTACATTTTTAGCCAAGTAGATTGATCACTAATATTTTTGAATGCTTGAGATTACGCATTGCCAAACTATATGCGCTTGTAGTATTTTATTCTGTATTTGCTGAAAGGTGTGAAAGGAGAGACCAGTAGGGCAACTCCATTACCTGCATTGCCGGGACCTCAAGGACCACATGGTTTACCTGGACCCCCAGGAGTGCCTGGTGAGTACTGCACTAAATCAGTAAAACAGTTAAAATCAGAGATTGGTTAACAGTCAGGTTAACTGTAAGGCATCTTTACAGAACAATAGTCCTTAAAACTGTCCTGAACAGCATAGGAAGTTTTTTGACAGCTTTATGGTAGCTTCTGTTCTTATAGTTGCTTCTGTTTCAAGCCTCATGCCTATAATGTGTGTTTTTAACCTCTCAAGAAGTGGAAGATTTGTGTCTGCATGTAGCTGTTTCTAGGAGTATGGAATTTGTCCAGGTTGCATAAAAACTTAACTCACAGACTCATCCATGCTTTGGTACTGTGAATGCAATTAGCATTTTAACTGCGAAAACCTGCAGTGAAGGAGAAATAGTGTCTAAATTGTAATGTCATCTACAGTTGTGTCCTTACTAATAATGATAAACTCTAACACACCTAATCTTACAAGTTGATGTTCTGTGATAAGACAATTCACAGTTTACTTATTTTCTTTGTACAGGTAGGGTTGGAGCAAGAGGTCAGCCAGGTGATCCAGGACATTCAGGACCAACAGGTGACACAGGCTTTCCAGGACTTGGGTTTCCTGGCAACCCAGGTCCAAAAGGTAAAATACTCATTTTGATCGTCTTTTAAAATAAAGCAAAACAAACAAACAAAACATCTCTTTTTTTTTTTAAGTACACCTTAAAATAATTAGCAAGTTAAAAAAATAAATCAATGAACAGACAGATAAGTATTTTTAGCAGTCTTGTAATTTACTGCCTTAAGTCTTGGAAATTCCAAGTTTGAAATATTTTGAAGTATTTCAGAGTATCAAGTATCAAAGCTGACAGTAGGGAAATATTTTAAAAGACATTGATGCTTTCTGGAATACTGCCCAAACAGGTGCAGCTATCTCATCTGAGTGCTTAATTCAGATGGATTCTCTTTACCTGGATATGTGTTACAGAGGCAGAGCTGTATAAGTGTCAGTACTTTATTTTTAATCAATTTTGGTTATGTACAATGCAATACCTGCTCTAGTGTGCAGGTAATAGAAACCATTTTCAATACTGTAAATTTGGCCATTCCTCATGCAAAATTATAACTCCCTTTGAACACTAGAAATACTAGGAAATTCTCATAATCCTCTAAGGATCGGAGGTAACAAAAAAGTTTAGATACTAAAACTTGTACAAGCTGCTTGTTAAAGAAAACAGTAAGGAACTGACATCAGTATGGCTTCACTTGAAAAAAAATGGTGATTTGCTTCAAATCAGTTAATTAACAAGTAGTGTAACAGTCAATTTTGAGTGAATATGTAAGGAACAAGATGCTGTGTGCCACATCAACTCTGAAATCAAGATGCTCCCTTCAGTTCATGCAAGCTGCATTAGTGTCAGAGGCTCAGAACTGCACACATACAAATACCCTTTTGTAAAATAAAGCATCTGTACTGCCGTTTAATTCCTTTTGCAGGAGATAAAGGACTTGCAGGAGGCAGAGGGCCACCAGGTCGTGAAGGAAAGACTGGAGATCCAGGCCGAGCTGGAAACCTGGGGCAACCAGGACAAAAGGTTTGGTTAGAAATACAGCACAGGCTTTTCCATAGGTCACATTCATTAAATTTGATACTGAGCAAATAAATTAAAAATTGTAAGGATTATAGGAATTCCTTTATTTCTTGACTAGTGATGCACAAACTATGAAATTAAATTCCTTCTATAAAAAGGGGCTCAAGCCAAAATTTTAGATCCAAATACAAGATTTCAGAACTCCAAGTGTTTGGCATGTTTTCCTACTTCAGCTTTGAGACCACAAGGAGGATATTGCATTGCTTACAGCAAAAAAATTAAGGCCACAGCTGCTGAAAAGATGCTTATTCAGAAATCCAATTAAGCATATATTTGATGGAGGTCATTGACGAGTGTGTATTTCATTTAAGCAAGTGCTCTGTTGAATTGAAGCATGAAGAAAGTAGGTTGGAGGTAATACTGCAGCTACTCTTGCTGACTAGCAGAAGTTAATTTACTGATTCTTGACTACTCTGTAATTAGGATTCAATTTTGAACAAAATATTAACACCTAAATGATTTGAAAATGTGGCATTTCTTTTTTTGTGTGTGTGTGCCCATATGTCATTCTTTTGTGTGTTTTTTGACACGACAAAGGAAGTGGGTTGAAGTTGGGATATTTATTTCTGTTTTTTAACTATTTAATCTGTATTTGATGCCACAGAACATCTGGATGTGAAGTGGCCTCTGTGGTCCAAGTATATCATTAGCGACTGGTATAAGTTCAGGTCTACTGACCTGCTTTATGAAAATATTGATTTCCTAGAACTCAAAACAACCAGCAGTTCAGTCAGCTAAAAAAACCTACTAATTCAAACTTTCCGGTCAGGGAATACACTTGGGACATTTATGATAAAACCAGTCTTCATGGAAAACAATGTTCAGAAGAATGATTTAAAAAACCCCAACAACTGACTGAGTATTCTGAGACGTATCTGGGTGCTGATTTTGATCATATAAATAAATATTTTTATTTCAAAAAATGACTATGATATAAAAAATAAAGGAAAAGTTATATTTGCATAAACTTCACCCTCACTTTCAGACAGAAGTCCAAAGCTTTTCACAGCTACTGAAACCATTCCAGTCCAGAAAAGACCAAATGGAGGGAAGTGTCTTGCATTGCTCAGTAGCAACTTCTTAGGGTTAGGAGACAAAGCTTAAAAGCTGTCTAGATGAATTCCTCAGGTGGTCAATAAGGAACATCCAGTCATCTGCTGAACTGAAGCCATTAGAAATTATGGTGTGAAAGATCCAAAGGAAATAAAGAGAATTACCCTAACAAAATAAGGTCATTATTCCCACAGTAGAGAAAATATTTTGGCAGATTTGCAAAGCATAGAAGATTGTTTACATTTCTGTCTGTGTTGCAGGGTGACCCAGGCATGGTTATTCCTGGAGAGCCAGGAAGACTGGGTTCACCAGGAGGTCATGGCAGCCCTGGCTCAAAAGGTGAAGGTGGACTTCCAGGACTCCCAGGCCTGCCAGGGCATCCTGGACATGATGGTGATGATGGCCTAAGAGGTAATGTTTTTAGAGATGCACCGGGAGCACAGGAAGTTATTTTAAGAAAAGCCAAGTCAATCAATGGTCCCTCAGCCTGAAACTTAATTTGGTTGTGAATCCAGTCTCATTTCTTTTAGGAGATCGTGGCTCACCTGGACTTCCTGGAGACCCAGGTTTTCCAGGGAAACCCGCTGAATGTCTTATTGGTCTGCCAGGTTTGCCAGGTGGCCAGGGAGCTACAGGCCCACCAGGTAGGACTTTCTGGCCCAAAAGTGCCATTTGGCTGGGTGAGTCTGGGTTTTGTTTCTGCCTTCCAATGGCCTGAGGGAGCTGAAATTGTTTCTGGATATTGGTTATAGAATACTATGCAAGAAAATATGAGTCCATTTGAAAGATGCTCTTTCTGTAGATGGGAGGAAGCACATGCACTGATGAAGAGGGATTAAGATTCAGATTCCATTGGACAGTATAAAGAGTAATCACAAACTGACCCAAATTCCACAGGAAAAAGGATATTTCAGTCATATCTCCCCTGTAGGACTGAACTTAGATTCTGTGGTGCAATGAGATTGATGAAGAGATAAAAGAAAGGAAGAACTCAGCTATGTAGGAAAACAATTTAGGCCCCCAAAAGCACCTGCCTGTACTGCATATTATTTTCTTTTTTAAAAAAAACATACTCAGGTATGCAGCGCATTCCTTCTCCTATATGTGACCTCAAAAGGATTTTTTTGAAAAAGTTTTTTTAAAGAATGAATGCAAAATTGGTGGGGTTTTCATGTTTGGGTTTTTCTTCTTTTTCTGAGAAAAAAAATGCTACTCTCACTTTTTTTCCCTCTTTTCAAAAAACCCAACCCACAACCCTCGTAAGATTTTCTGAATGTGTCTGTTGCCTTACAGATCTCATGTTTAGCTTCAAACTGGCAGAGTTCAAGAAGAGTTTCATGCTTATGATGTAAAGATAGAGATGAGGTTTGTTTTTCAGACAGACTGCACTGTTTTGCACTTTTCTTAGGACGAAGAGGTTTACAAGGTTCAAAAGGAAACCTAGGTCCTCCTGGTTTGAGTGTCCCAGGAATCTATGGAAAGCCTGGGGAACCTGGATTAATAGGTCTTCAGGGAAGTATGGGATTACCTGGTCCCAAGGGACAGTCTGGAAGGCCAGGAATCTCTGGTTTGCCGGGTAAGGATTCCCCAAGTATTTGTTTTGATGTAGCGATTAAGTGAGTCTTTGCAGAAAGGTGTTTTGCAAAAAGGGTGCGAAAATGTCATACTTTTCCAGACTGAAGATGCTGAAATATTTTTCCATCAACAGCTTTCATTTATCTTTGAGATTTTTATCCTTAAATGATGAGCATATCTTGAAGCTCTCTTGACTCAGTGTGGAATTTTCTGTATCGCTGAGAAGAGTGTTTTACATAGTTTTTTGTACAGTAATGTCCTTGCAGCAGGACATGAAATAGTTAATATTCAAAGCAACTCCCCCAGCACAAAGGAAGTGCAAAGTGTTTAGTTCTTACTCAGCATCCCTTTTCAAACAAATAGTTTGTAATGCCGTCTTCTTTTTCTTAAAAGTTCAGATGTTGAGTCTGACAAAGTTGAGTCAGCTCAAGCTCTGTCACTAACCAGAGCTAACTTCAAGTAAGCTGAGTGGTCCCTGTAAGATTGATTTGTTTCGCTTTTTTCTTTCACAAATAGGTTCAAATTTCTTTTGAAGAGTAAAATAAATCAGTCATGTGATACTTCTTATTTCTAACAAAGATTTTTCCTTAATATCAAATCATTACACTGCGGGAAGGAGATGGTAAATACCTTTTTATATTGAGAATCTGTAAAGCTTTTGAGAAACATGTAGCACTTGACTCAGTCATGCAAACACAGACTTCTGATTGCATTTGAGGGAGTTGTTATTTCCCAGCTGGTCTTCGACTCATGATCCAGAAAGGAATGTCATTCCCATACATCTCATGACTGATCTCTCATCCCTGTGTGGACATCTCAGATACATTATCCTTACTGTCATTTATTTCATTCATTGATAGGAGCTGTTGCAGCTACTAATTTAGGTAATTTGGGGGTTTTAAGTCATGATCCTGTGGTTAAAGATGGGAAAACTGGCTTGGACTGTTAGAGAAATGGAGAAGAAATAAAATAAACAATTAAACACTGAAATGACAGGCATATGTGTAGTTTCCTGAAGTAATGTTCTGTTTAACTGATCAAATACTAACAAATATTGCTTCAATTCCACAGGTGCAAGGGGAGATCCAGGTGTAATGGGACTGTTAGGATTTCCTGGACCCCCTGGCATGGTTGGAAGACCAGGCAACCCGGGAATAAGAGGCAAGTGATCACTGTATCTGCCTTCATTATTACTTAGAATACAGGAATTTCAATGCTCAAGTTAGTCTTGTGATCCATTTTTGTGTGTATTATCACTCCTGAGTACAGATATTGTACTGGAACTTCTCTGAGTCTTGGTAAATCTCTCTTCTGTATATGTGAGGTCTGCAGACTGAATGACATCATCATATTTTTTAGCAGTTTTGACTCACCACCTTTTTTTTTTAAGTGGCCAGTGATTTGCTAAATAAAGAGCAGAGAGCCTTTTTGCTGGTTTTTTTTTCCATCCTGTGTGGATACCATTATTATATTTATTCAACAGACACAAGATTATGTGTTTATTCACTATAAGAAATTATTTCCATCTCTTGTCATAATCTGTACTCACAGGTGTTTTATTGATGATTGGAGCAGTTAAGAAGCTAGTTTAGGTTGTTAATTTGGAATATATATTTACATATGTAAATTGCAATTGCTCTTGAAGACTGGCATTATCTGGTTTTCTTTATTATATCATCTTGGCAGGTCTCTTCAGAAAATTTCGCTCTATTTTCTTGCAGGTTCTCCTGGTTTCCCAGGAATAAAAGGAAGGAAAGGGTTTCTTGGAGAAAAAGGCGAACCAGGTGATAAAGGTTTTCCTGGACCATCTGAGACCTTGGTTGGTATTGGGGACAAAGGAGAGCGAGGATTAAAAGGTACACATTCATTGTTCTGTCATTAAAAACTAGTCAGGGTTGCCATCTGTTTTGCAGTTCCAGTGGACTATAAAATATGTAATAAACTGACTCTTCTACTGAAAGTACTCACATGGTTTTGAAATAATTACTGCTAAACACTAGAACTGCCTTTTTATTTATGGGATAGTTGGACATTACATTGAATATTCAGTTCAATTTTAACAAGTCCTTATTCCTTCAAAAAGCTCTTATTTTAATGCTAAACAGTAATAATATGTCAGTAGTACCAGGAGGCTTATAAGCTTGTGCTTTGCTTGTGTGTGTTCACAGAGTGAAAATCCTATGCTCTACTTCTGTTTCATTAGCTTAAAGAGTTTTAAATTTTTAAATTTGTACAGAAGTTATATTCTAAGATGTTGTTTTTTAATATTTTTTAAATGAAACTTTGTTTTAGGAGTTCAAGGCCGAATGGGTCTAAGGGGAGAAAAAGGAGATGTTGGTGTGCAAGGTCCCCCAGGTGTTGATGGGTCTGAAGGAATGCCTGGTCTACCAGGTATGGAATGTGTATATTGAAAATTACTGTGCCATGTGGACAGGGGGAGATACTACTGCCCCAATGCACACCAGCTTGGCTCCAGAAGCAGCACTACATTTTCTCTATTAACTCTCAAGCTTTCCTGAGAATTCTGAAACTGAGCAATTTCAAAAGCTGCTATTTGAAAGTCATAGCAGCTATCACCAAATGGTTCTTTTTTTTCTTTCAAATATTTGTTTGGGATGACAAATAGAAAATAATATTAAAGCCTGAATAACAATAAAGTCTAAAAGCTGATGAAACCAATGAATAAAAATTAATATTTATAAAAAGTAAAGAGAAGTTTGAATTCTCAATATTATTTAAAAATTAATTATAAAATATGAATATTACAATTGTGCCCAAAAATATTTTGGGATTTTTTTTATTTCAGATGAGTTGTATTTCCCTTTTCAAAGCCTACATGTTTGACTCGTATTTCAAAAAATTAGCAGATTTCCAGTGAAAAGCAGATTTTAAAATATCAGACATTGCTGGTACCCTGGAATTTAGAATGTTCAGAGAACATTCTAGGTGCATCTGGATCTTTCAGTCATTAAACTGAGTGCTAATTTACCTAAATTAACCTAAAGATAAGTCAGTGGGGGAAAAAGTGCCTAGGTCACACTCAAGAGCTTTTTATTATCATTTCAGTGGCTGCCCCTAAGTGCTGTGATCACAAACCTTAATTTTAATGTTGATACATAAGGTGTTTGTTATTTCTTGACTTTCTGAAAACAACAATGATAATTTTATCTGTGTCTGGGGCAAAAGGCTCCATGTTGATTATCTATAAAATAGTAGTATACCAAAAAAGGTGTGTGGTAGAGGATTTTGTACTCATGACAGCTCTAACATCCAGCTAGTGTCTAAAGCAAACAAGTGAAGATGACATTTATTTCTTCATCTTGCAGGAGCCAAAGGATTTATGGGTCTTCCAGGGATTCCTGGAGGACAAGGATTGCCAGGTCCAGCCGGAGACAAAGGGGACATGGGAATTCCAGGTCATTTTTTCTCAAGCCATATTACAAATTCATAGCGCTCTATAGAAGCATTTGCACAGGTCTGAGCCGTTACTGTGGGCACACCACACAATACTTACACTGGGATTTATTCTTTAGTATGCACAGACTTATCTTCACCCCAGCATTTGCCTGACTCGCAGACCTCTCTAAGTTCTTTCATTTATATATTGTGACATATAAGAACCTCTTTTTAGAAATAAAATCACTGATTATATTACTCTAATGAAGAATTAATATCTGTATATATAAGCAACAGCTCACAAAACCTGAGGTGTGACATGCAATTATGAACCTTTTAAGAATGTTATCAGTATTGGTATTTTTCCAGGTCCAAAAGGCCAGAAAGGATCTCCAGGCTTTCCAGGACCATCAGGTGACCCTGGTCCTCCAGGCTATGGTGGCTTTCCGGGTGACAAAGGAGATCCTGGGTACCCATCTGCTGGGCCTCCAGGAGAAATTGGTCCAAAGGTATAAAGGCAGTGGAAAAATTTTCGTATTAGGCAGAGACTTTGAATATAGAAACAGAACAGCAACATGTAAGCAAGAGCTGCAGAGTTTGCAGAAATAGATGATTTGTTAGTGGTAAGAAATATGAAAATTCTATTGTGTCATTACTCAGGAGAAATTTTTTATTTCATTATATTTCACTTCTTTTGTGCAAGAATTTCTTATCCATGAAGATGGAACATCTTGAAGTAACTTGCTTTCTGTAAAAGTTCATTAAGGACAAGGATGTTAAAAAGTACAGCAAAACATCATCTTACCAAATGCAAAAGTTTTGTAACCTAAGCTTTTACTGTTTGGATTTGATAGTCTGGTAATATCCTTGCAGAAGATTAATTTTTTTTTCTTAGCAATATATGTTACTTTCGGTATATGTTATGTTTGGTCACATATATATATATATAGCAAAGAATAAACCAGGATTTTTAAGTTAGATCAACGGGATAGTTTAACTCCACATGTTCTGGTTGCTGAATAACTGGAAGTCTTTTTACCTATGAGATTATCTGAAATGTGTGGCTGAGGCTGTAAATTCCTCTATAATTCCCGTAATCTGTCTAAATTATTGTTCATTTTCTGTATTAGCTGGGTAGCCCCAAGGAGATTACTGTCAAAATCAGTAGGGATTAAAGTCAAAAAATACGCATTTCAGTATTTTGTATAGCTGCATATTACCTAAGGAATGGATGTTTGGATCAAAAGAATAAAATTGACAGGAAAGCTGTGCCAGGGAAAATATCTATAAACAACTTGGTTTGTAAAGGTTAAAAGTAGATCTTAGCTATGTCTGAAGGATCAGTGGTATTATGAGAAGACCTCATGTAAGTCTGCTTCGGTTTTTGTCCAAAAATCTTAATGAAACATGATTACTTGCACTTAACCTTTAAAATTGCATGTGATTTTTCTGTTCTGCAATGTGATTCTTTACCTGTTTGTGTGCAACTGCTATTTCTCAGGGAGATCCAGGTCCCCCAGGAGTTTTAGGCAGCAAAGGAGAAAAAGGCTCCCAGGGTCATCCAGGACTTATAGGAGTACCAGGACCACATGGGATCAGAGGGGAAACTGGAGGTGTAGGAATCCCAGGTATGGGGTACTTCTGGAGGGATGGTGAGCTGGTGACATGCTTCTAGAAGAAGATAATTCCTCCGACTCCACAGGGTGCCTAGAGGGGGCACATCGATTTATATTGACTGCTGTAAACCTCAACAGCTCCTTTGTGGTCAGGGCAGCCGGGCCAGCTTGGCTCACCTGGAGAACTTTTGCAGCTGACCAAAGCAGAAACAATAGCAAAGCTCTTAAACTGAGTCTGGATCTAGGGATGATGCCTTTTCCCCTCTGCCACACTCTTTCTTCTTACAGGAGAGTGTGGACCCCCTGGAGATATTGGTGTTAAAGGACGTCAGGGCCGCCCAGGACAGCAGGGAGTCCCAGGCCCTCCTGGTATGGTATATATAGCATCTCTCCTAAATCACTGGCCTGGGTTTGGGATTTCATTTCAGTCTGAGGTTTTGTCTATCTCCTTTTAACAGTCACTTTTTAATGTTATCAGTTCAGCTGAGGCAAAAAGTCTTAGCTTTGTTTCACTACTGGAAAACTTTCTGCCCTTTTTTATTTATAAATACATATCCAAGGGTCTCAAGATGTGATATCCACACAATTTTAAGAAAGGCTTAGGTTCTTTAGATTCTACCTCCTAAAAGAGAATAATAAACTAAGACACATGTAGATGAAGAGAAAAAAATTAACTGGAGTAGAAAGAGGAGACAGAGTTGTAGTTGTCTGCTAAAGCAAAAGAAATAAAACAGAATTAAAAATATACCGAAGGAGCAGTGTTTTAAAATGCAGCAACATAGAGTCATGCATTGCAGGCTTTATTATGCCTGTGAAAATAGTGGGGATGTTAAATCCATTGAAGTCCAGTGAGCTCAATACAAGCTATATGCTGTTCTATACCAACACAGCTACACCTATCTTTGAAGTAGCTGAGTTAATTAAATTTTAATAAAGGAGAGTCAAATCTTCTCACTGCAAAATTACGGAAGTAAGAATTATATTGTGGTCCATTGTAATTCACAGGTGCTGTTGGGGTCCCTGGAAAACATGGACTTGTTGGTGAAAGGGGTACTCAAGGTCAGGATGGTATGCCTGGTCCCCCAGGAGTAAAGGGAGAACCAGGTAACACAAGTGAAATATTTTCATTCTACTTTACAATTGTTTTTTTCTGTAATTATACTGACAAGGACTATTTGGAAAGGATTACTAAGGAGCTTCTGTGGAGCCAAAGCTAAGTTTATAAGTAGAAGGTTATACATGATTTTCTATGTTATATTTGTACATGCTGTCAACAACCCAAGTGCATTATAAATGCTCTATTCTACATGTGATTTGTCATGTCACCTAAAAATGTTCATGTCTGCAAGAGCTGAAGTACTGCTGTTAACAGTTCCTATGGGTTTACTCTCAAAGAGATAAAAAGAACCAAAATCCTTTCAAAGGAGTCTTCTGTTTTATGTGAATATAAAATAAAAGTAATCACAGTGTTTCCCTGCATGAATAGTGAAAGTTTCCATGACCTAGTCCTTGGGTTGTGAAACCTTTCATTTAAATGTCACTCCTGTTATCAGTGTTCAGATAGATTTAGTCCAACACTGAATTCTGACAGAATTTTACTCTGAAAATATTTCTTTGCATATTAGTATCAAGAAGATACAGAGAAGGCATCCATAGTATTTAGAAAGTTTTTCATATTAACTTTGAAGTAATCACTGTTAACGTATTTTCTTTTGGAAGTATTTTCATTTATTTTTCTATTTTTCTTAATAACTAAATTAAATGCAGATTTTTTTTCTGTTTTTTTCTCTGAAAAATGCTTATTTTAGTAAAATGTACCTCAAATACGATTGACCAATAAGAGTTCCTCCTATAAATAAAAACTTTAAAATTTAATTTGTGTTTTTGTATAGAAGAAATGGAAATAATAAATTTTATATTACATATAACTAAACTGCCTTTTGATTCAGTGAATTCTGAAGAAATATATGAAATATTAGAAAACTGTGATGTTTTATAAAAATTATTTAGGACTTTGAGTGTAATGTGACCTAACATTTTATAGGACCACCAGGAAGAGGGATCCCTGGCCTTCGAGGCATTCCTGGACGTAGAGGTGAGTTGTCTTTTCAAAAAGCTTGATTTTTAAATCCCAGAATCATCATCGAGTCCTCTCCTGCTTTTGGATGCTTGAAATGGCACTAAGAGTGTCAGAGGAAATCAGGAATGATTCTGTGCTTTTGATCAATGGTTTGGTCCTATATATTAAAAGTCAACAGTTGTTGCTTGTAAAGTTTAGACTAGTGTAAAAGGGAAATAAAGAAGCTGACTCCTGTGGTCTTGTGAAGGTGACACACATTCTAGAGCTTTTGAAATTTTATTGTGATATATAATTTGACTAACAGAGTATGCTCTTATGAAAACAAGATCTTGCTGAATACCAAGCATACTTTAAAAAGCTGCAGTGGTTGCATTTCAATTTTGTTCATCTTCCCTTTTATATTGATAAACAGAAGAGACTCTTTCAATTTTTTAGGTTTGACATTGTATTTCTAGTGCTGGTAGAAATCCATTGATTTGTTTTACTTTTAAAAAGTAAAATAAAGCACTCTAAGATCAACTTCAGAACGATATCCTTTTGGAATAGTCTCTTATTTTGTTTCATTCATATTGGTGCTTCCAGCTGGGACTCAGTTTAAGAGGATTTGTTAGTTCTGATGAAGAAAGAAGCACTTCTTTTACTTATGCATCAATAAATATTTCCTTCTCTAGTCCGTTTATCCTTCTCACAAGTTTATTCCTTGGGATGAACAATCTTTGAAGTGGAGTGAGGGTTTTTCATTTGTGTGGGTTTTTTTAATTTAAAAAAGTGTTGTGTACCCTGCAGTGAGTCCTGTCTTCTCACAACTATTTTGCTTTAGGGTAGCAAGGTGGCTTTGAGGACTTCTCTGTACTAAAAACAAGGGCTGAACTCCACCTTTGCGGTATAGGAAATGCATATTCTGAGTTGTCACATCACCTTACTGTCTTGACAGCCTTCCCCACATGTAATATTCACACTTTGCAGGAGTCAAAGGGGACATGGGACTGCCTGGTTTTCCTGGGCCTCCAGGTGTGAAAGGTCATCAGGGAGATCGAGGACCCATTGGACCTCCTGGCTTAGTGGGGTTACCTGGATTTCAAGGCGCCACAGGCATGGCAATCACTGGCCAAAAAGGGAACAGAGGTATTCCTGGTGCACATGGAAGACCAGGTGTGTTGTTAGAACTCCTTATTCATCTGAAACGATATACTGATAATTGAAAGCAGAAGTCAGCCTATCCAGAATTCAAGGTTTAAAGGGGTATTCCCCCAAGAGAGTTTCATATTTAAACAGGCCCTTTAATGCCATATTACCATTGCAAACAATATGATCTATGCAGTGGCATTTAAATAAAAATAATTCTAAGCTTTCCAGTCCACTCGACTGCATTATCTTGCTTTCTTCCCATGTGGTCTGTGGGGCAGCTGAGATCCAACTTTAACTGAGATAGCATGAGTGGCACTTAGGGACATGGTTTAGTGGAGGACGTGGCAGTGTTAGGTTTACAGTTGGACTTGATGATCTTAAAGGTCTTTTCCAATGTAAATGATAGTGTGATTCCAGGCTTAGCTACAACTGGAGGATATTCAAAAACCTGTAGTGTTAAAGACTACTGTAAGTTCTGATCGCAGATTAAATTAGCAGCTAGGCTAGGAAAAATTTGTTGATTTTTTTTTAAAAAGTGTGTGTATTTCCTTGGGAATCACTCAGGTGGTAAACATGAGTATCATTATGGAGCCACTGAATGTTGCACTGAGTTGTGTGTAATCTATGTGAAAAGTAGCCTTTACTAACTCTGATGTTTCTGTATAGGTGCTCCTGGTTTTCCAGGCCTTCCTGGTCTTTCCACTCTCAGCGTGAAAGGAAGCAAAGGTGTCAGAGGGGCGGATGGCATACCAGGGCCGAGGGGCCCAGCCGGCGACATTGGCCCTCCTGGTCCCAAAGTCAGTAAAAGGAATATTGCTTCTTACTGCTTTGATAATCTGCTCTTACCATGAAAATAATACACATTAAAAAACCCTCTAAAATCTCAAAACAAACAACAAACCCAAACAAGCATCCCCTCCCCCCCATTTTCACAAAAACACCTTGTAATAGAGGAAATACCAAAATGGATATGAGAAACAGGTTTTATGGACGTAAGTGGATCAATAAGAATTGGTTTTTTTAATTCCTGGTATGTCATTTCCTTGGCTGTTCTGTATTACAGGATAACATGAACTATATGACTATTTCTAACATGCTTGAAAGTGGAGCAGATAATTCTAGTTGCAGCATATTCTGTGAACATAATGCTTTGAATATTCTGAAAAAAATTAAAATGTGTTTCATAGTGTGGAGATGCTGCTCCTGTTTATTACTGATGTTCTCTGATTTGCAGGGAATAGAAGGTCGATCAGGCTATCCTGGTGCTAGAGGGCACCCTGGATTTCTTGGATTCCCAGGTGTAAAAGGTATTAATATATTTATTATGTACACTCCTGTGTGCCAAATACAATCATTTACATGTTTAGTTATAATAGTATTTGTGTATGAGGGGTTCTAGAGACACAAGGTTTTGCCATGAAAATCGGGTCTAAATGAAAGCATTCACTAAGAGAGTTTTTACTGAGGTGCACACTCTGGGTGTGTCCAAAACTGACATTTAAGTGAGGAAGGGCTAACACATCAACAATCTCCACTGCAGGCAAATTCAAAACAGTTTTGTCTTTAGTGAGTGATGAGGTGTAAGGACTTTGGCACTGAGTCTGCTAATTGGAAATATCCCACCACTGCTAGAAAATGTGACTTTTCAACAACCTCCTAGCTACAGAACTCAAGAGCATTTAATCATAATTACAGCACTGGGTCCTCTGTTTATTGTAAGAATAGTCCCAATTATGATCTAATTTACAGTTTATCAGCAGATGAACTGTTAAATGTATTGCCTTCATTAATTTCATATTCCTGAGGGTTAGTTGAATCAGTAGCTGGCTACAAATCCTTTAAACTTAGATGATTTTCTAGTGATTTAAATATGATTTAAATAAAATAGGTCTGCATTACTCCAGTATTCTCATTTTTCAATTGCATGATTTACAGTGACACAGAATTGTCATTACTTGTTTAACCTACCTATTTGTGATCCATGCGAACTATTGTGCTTTTTAAGTTTGTTCTGATTGGCAAAGTCACCACACAGACAGTAATCTTACTTTCTTAAACAACAAACTCATTTCACGTACGTCAAATCTCCCCAGGTGGTATTAAAAATACTTTTTAATTAATTTTTTTTGTTTCAAGCACAACTGTGGAGCATAGTCTGAATATAACCTCATATTGTGCACAGTGAAAAGAAACGCTTATCAAATGTCTCATCAAAAACTCTACAACTCTCTTAAAGCCTTCAGCATAACTGACAGTAGGGTTAAATGGAGCTGAACTACACTTGAAGGCAGCACTTAAAGGCCACAAATCCAGTGACAAAAACATGTAAGATAGAAAGGACATAGTCTAAAGTTGAGAATTTAAACTAGGTTTATAGACCAACATTTATATAGACAGGCATGACAGTATCATCTTATAAATTGAGTGCACTCGACCTAAAAATTCTACAGTTGCAGCAGAGGTGCAGAAACCCACTTTCACATTTCAAATTAGTCTATAGGCTATGTTACCCGTTGGGAACTTTGCATGAATTGTGCAGGACTCTTCAATAAGCCTCTGAAACTTTGACAGTTGTTTTGACATTTTAAACCAGGCAGATGTGTCTTCAATCTTCTCTTTTAGGAGAAAAGGGTAATCAAGGACCCCCAGGACCACAAGGTGCAGAAGGGCCAAGGGGACCAAAGGGCCAGCATGGTAAGCAACCCTTCTCCTTCCAATACCGGCTGACTTAGGTTGATTTGTTTGTTTTGTTTTGTAGTTTGTTTTCTTTCTTTTAATGCAAAGCAATAGATCTTCATTATATTTTTGCTGCTAGGCCCACCTGGAGTCTCTGGGAAAATATTCTCTGTCCCAGGAAGCAAGGGTCCTCCCGGACTGCCAGGAATCCCAGGAACACCAGGTGATCAAGGAATTCAAGGGATTCCTGGACTACAAGGTGATTTTTATTTTTACTTCTATGCATGTCTGTGTGTGCTGCTTAGTAGAACATTTTGGTTTGGTGGGAAAACTTCTGCATAGAAAATTGGCATGTCTTTAAACAAACCTCACCGTATTTAAAAATAGCTCTTTGTACCTTGTTAACACCCTAACATTTATAACCTGTCCCATTTCATCTGCCCTCCACCCTTGCAGTGAGTGAGTGGATCCCTCCACATAAGCCTAAGCAACACAGTGGATGAAAACATTCCCCATTTTCATATAACCAGAACCACGCTCAGGATGTGTGTCATTTGTGCGGGGGATGGAATTACCACCTGTAATAGAAGTACTCTAGATGTGCTCCAGTGTGATTGTGTCTGTCCTAGTCTGAGGGTGGGAAGGAGAGGCTGGCTTCTTCTCCATTGGCACCATAAGTGAAACCTGCCACAGCTGTGAGGAATGGGGAAGGAAGGAGCAGGTAGGATGAGTTGAATATGCAGTGGGTATCTGGTCACCCTTCCCAGTACCACAGCTTTGCACCCCAGGAAGGGAGCTCTTCAGGGGGGAAGGCTTGCTAGAAGGCATTTGAAAGTATGAAAACTTAGTCTAAAAACTAAGTCTGAAAACTTAGTAAGTTCATGCTTTTATTCTAACACAGCTAGATTTATATGGGGATTTAAACTATTCTTTAACAGTTATTAGAATCTAGAATAACTACTGCTATAAATTTCTGGGGTTTTTTTTGATTGCAATTTAGGACCTAAAGGAGTAAAAGGTCTACCAGGAAGTTTTGGTCATCCGGGTCATCCAGGACTGCCTGGTCCAAAAGGAGATAGGGGATTTCCAGGACAAAGAGGTATAGGAAAGCAGACATCTTTGTTTGACTGGTACTACTCAATTTACAGATAAACTGTACTGCTGATTTCTATAAATCCTTCCTCTCTCACATATTAAGATTCTGTAACATTTACAGTAGCTTTAGGGACCCCTGTAAGCACATTCTTAGCTTTTGACAGATGCATATTCACAACTGAAATAATAATTTACAGAAATATGCCTTGACAGTGCTCTTCTGCTATTATTCACTTCTGTTTAGTTACCTGAAATCTCTAGGTACCACAGTGCTTTTTTATTACATCAAAATAGAACTAAATATTTTTATTTAGGCATCACAAAATGTTTTTACTTTAAGCTTTTGTTGGTAAAAATGGCCACATTTCTTTAAAATAGCTCACTATTCCATGGAGCTATGCAGTGTAAAGTTACCTGAGCTAGGTCTGAAGGAGTTCCTATATCTGCAACAAATACTACCAATTTTTAAGTTGTATCTTCTTACTGGTAATTTTTTTGTTAGTTTTCAAGCAGTTTCACTAATTTAAAAGAAATGAAAATTCAAACAAAATTACAATACTTGCAGACATATTTATTTCCCCTCCACAGGACAACCTGGACTGATTGGCTTTCCAGGTCTGCAGGGGTTACCTGGATCACCAGGTACTATCACTGCTGGCCCAACAAGGAGAGGGTTTATCTTTACCCGGCATAGTCAGACAACAAAGATTCCTTCATGCCCTCACGGGACGTCCCAGATCTTTGTTGGCTATTCTCTGCTTTTCGTACAAGGAAATGAACGAGCACATGGACAAGATCTTGGTACTGTATTGGTAAAAAATTTCAGATTGTTTTCTTAGAGTCCAGTAATGCTAAGTTGTCATGAAACCAAATTTACAGTAAGTGTCTCAGATAAACATTGGTTTCAACCATCCATCTCCACAGGAACCATGATTTAAAAGACACCTTTCTTTCCTGCACTCCTATATTCCCTTGTTGCTATCCTTAGAGTTTTTTGAGGAGGAATTCAGTTACTTATGGATAGATGTCTAGTATAAACCTTCGCAACACAGGATGTTACGGAGATTCTTGTGGGTTTTGGAGCCTAAATGGAATGCTTTAGAGTGTGAACAATGTCACCGGAAACTTTTGTTTAAGCAGCTGAATCCCTGCCACTGTGTCAAGGACTGATACCATTCAAGAAGATTGTATTATTTTAACAGATTTTGTTCTTAACCCTTGTTTATTATATAGATATTTTTGTATAAACCAGAAGCATCTTGCTTTCAGATAATTTTACTGTACAGACACTTCTTATAGTTACCAACTGTTTTAATTCTTACTATAGTAGATTAGGTGCCATCGTGTGTCTCTTCTGGTCACTGAACTAAATATAATCTCCTATCTGTCTCAAACCCCTCATCTTTTGTCTTCTAGGAACAGCTGGTAGCTGCTTGCAGAGATTCAGCACCATGCCATTCTTGTTCTGTAGCACCAACGATGTTTGTAGCTTTGCTTCCCGCAATGACTACTCATACTGGCTGTCCACTGCAGTGGTAATGCCACCAGACATGGCACCCATTTCTGGCAGGGCACTAGAGCCCCACATAAGCAGGTAAGAGGATAGGAGTTTTAGCTCTTCTGCCCTGGAACCACAGAGGCATCGTAAATTGTTTTGAGTGGCAGAGACCTGCCCATCTTAGCCAGTACAAGCACTGACTTCAACAGCCTGGTTTTTGATTACTCGCCTAAGTATGTCAAACATTCAGTGATACTCTCAAGAAAAGTTAGAATAAAGGTAGGGTCCCACAACAGGGCCTGTTGCTGCAGAGCCAACATAAGAAAATGGCACAGAGTCCTGCTGATTGCAGATTTTTTTTTTAAAGACCCTATCACTGTGTATATCAGAGACAGACTAAAATTAAATAAAGACAGCTTTGTTATTTAGAATACAGCACAAATCAAGTTCTGATTTCAATTCTGGATGATATATTTACTGTAGTTGGTGAAGAACATTGTAAACTGGGCAGAAGGTTCTCAGGTATGAAACACCCTTGTGCAAGCGTGGCCCTTTCTAGTTGCTTAGAACAGTTGAGAAATATGAAGAGCAACTTAAGAGAAAAGTTCTAAAAGCATGAAAGACCTAGAGCAGCAAAATCTGAGGGAAGGCAGGCTTTGTACTCTTATCTTCTGTCCTGCCCTACCCAGTTGTTGCAATCCAGTAGCTCAGCTTCAGTTTCCTCATTTAGGAAATAAAGATTACTTTTACTAATCTTAGCAAATAAAGGTACAGAAGTACAGAACTTTGATCTAAACCAGAACAACATTAAGTAGTGAGTATGTGAAAAAGGTAAAATTTTGCTCGTTACTTCATTAAAGGCAAAATTAAGAACCTCAAATGTTCTGGAATTACTTCCCATCTTAAAACGCTTTTTGTCTGGTGTTACTAGTAGAGATTGCAAAGGAATTGCAAAATAAGGTATATGGGTTACCTTCAATTTACTTACCTCCTCATTAAACACAGTAACCTGTGTGAGTAGTAGCATTTATAGCAAGCCCTGCCATGAGGTAGAAACTAGAAACTTGTTCTGCTTTCATGTTTTCCCTCATGTCTGCACTGAGTGTATGTGCTTTCCTTCACAGGTGTGTCGTCTGTGAAGGAGCTGCAATGGTAATAGCAGTTCACAGCCAAACAGCTGTAGTTCCTGCATGTCCAGATGGCTGGATGTCTCTCTGGAAGGGTTTTTCTTTTGTTATGGTAAGGACATAACAACTTCAATTATTAATTTTATGTCCTCTCATTTTCATTGGTGTTTTCAGCTGTTCATAGCTCATTTTTTTCTTAATAACTGTTAATTTTTTTTTCCTCTGACAAGAAGTAGAAAATAATTCCATTATTTCTTATTCAATTCCAAAAGCATAGAAGCAACTATTGTGATCTGTTCACAAAAATAGGTGGCAGAAGGAAAAGCAGAAAAGATGAGAGAAGTACTAGAGGATTTTAGTCTGACAAAAATAACTGCATGCATTCACTTTCACATGTTATGCTAAGATCTAGGAAATGGATTTGGGGAGTGGAGTGGTTAAACTGGTCCTGAACACAAAAACATAGAAATAAGTGACCAACTTCCATGCCAAGAAGTTCTTTTAAAAATCAGATCTTGGGGCTGAACTGCACAGGGAGCTAAAATCAAAATAAATGCAGAACACTGTCTACAAAAGACTGCCTCAGCAATTTTGATGCCATAATTAGATATGAGTGAATAAAGTTCATAATGTAACTGCAAATTGAGAACTGTTTATGGGAATAACAGTGTATTTATAATAGAGGGATGTAGCATTTAATCTTTGTTACCCATGTTTGTGGGATGTCATAGGGATGCTAGCAACTGAAGGTAAAAGAATTTTAAATCCCTCTTTTTTTGCATAATGTAAAGTCCTTTTAAGTCTAGTGTGAAATTCTTGTTTCTCCTGCAATTTGGCCCCAAGCAGTAATAATAATAAACTTGGAAAAGAATGACAGAATTTTTTTAGCACTTGATTGAAACAACTTGCATGTTTCCAACATCAGCAGAGTTAGATGGTATTTTCTAGCCAATTTTATACTGTTGTGAATTATTTAAGAGCTACTTCTACAAGCATTTACCAACATCAGAGAAGGAAAATGCCTTTTCTGCTTTTTGTGTTTGCAGAAGCAATCAATACAACAAAAAATATGAAAACACAAGCCCACCAATTTGGTTTATTTGTAATGTAGTTACTGCTGTCCTCAGCTGGACAGAAGCCAGCTTTCTAGTCTTCGAACTAGTTAGTTTCATGCATTTCATGGACCTGAAAAAGGCCTTTGCAGGGACTTAAGAAATGCCATAACTGCTTGAATTTGGCTTGAATTGAAGGCTTCTGTGCTTCATTATAAATTTTATCAAATGAATCTGCATTCATTTTGTTTTGTCCAAGATATACCACAGAACATATGGTATGTTTTAGAAAGAGATTTTTTTTTCACCTGCAGTTTGCTAAAAGCTGACAGACAAGTTCTCATAAAAATGTTTTGGTGGTTACAGTACACAAGTGCCGGCTCAGAAGCTTCTGGCCAAGCATTGGCATCTCCTGGATCTTGTCTTGAAGAATTTCGGGCCGTCCCATTCATAGAGTGCCATGGCAGGGGGACATGCAACTACTACACAAACTCCTACAGCTTCTGGTTGGCATCATTAAATCCAAGAAGAATGTTCAGGTAAACTGTACTTCCCTGCATCCCAGTGCCCAAGGAGACAATAAATGCCTTCAAAACCTGTGGGGGATTCCTTCGTAATTCCCCTCAGGTTAGACACCCCTCTTTGTTAGGTTCAGTAGCACACAGATGTTTTCAGTGAGCCAAGGATTTCAAGGTTGTTGTCAGTAATTCCATATCCAAAGTCTCATTGTCTCTCCCTGGTTTTTAAAGAAAAAAATTGAATGTTTGGGTTTTTTCTTTTAGGAGACCTGTGCCACAGACTTTGAAAGCAGGACAACTAGAAAATATCATCAGTCGTTGTCAGGTCTGCATGAAGAGACCAATCTAAACAGTGGCCACTCTTCACAGAACATGAAACTCTGCTTTCATTACAAAGAATTGCCTAACTCTAAAGAGCTATAATTTATTAAAGTCCAGCTGCATCTGGAAAGACAATTATAAATTGCCAGTGCAGCACTGTGGTGAGGTAGGGCAACAGTTTGACTTTTGTCTTTGACAAATGACAAAGCACTTTGCTGGAGAAAGCTTGTAATGGCATCTGCAGGGGCTTCTGCTGAACCTTGTCATTTCTGAGCTGCATCTTCACCATAAAACTACAGCATCACCAGATCTTTAATGAAAGATGTTAATGCTGCCTTGTGTCATGTGCTTTTCAAACGGCAAGACAAACTAAATGCTCCTGTATCAGCTTACGTATGTTCAGTGTTCCAAGCGGATATCATTTAAGATGACCATCTGGCATTTATGACAGATAGGGTTAATTAGTAAATATTTTCAGTGCACTTTTAACTATATAGTGATTCACTGAGAGTTGTTTTGGTTTGGTTTTCTTGTCTAATAAACAAGTATCTCCCCATGTACCTCACCCTTCCTCTGGCTGGCAAACAGGAATACGATGTTTTTTATATCACAGCGGTGCTAATGGTGCTTGACTGGCCAGAGAGGGAACAACACCAAGCACTGGGCAGGCAGGACAGTGGTGGCAGGCACTAGCTGTGTGCTGCAGAGTGACTGTGGCTAAGGGCTGACTAATTGAAAGTGTTGGAAAGTTTTCGTTAGATTCCATGGCTTTTGACACAGATCATGCGATCTTTGAGTTCTTCAAAGTTGACAGTGTTGGGCCTCTATTATGATCACATGCTTTCGTCTCTCCTGAAGGAAAACTATTTACCATATAATTTGGGATTTTGTTAGAATTAACAATTACTGTATGGCTGAAGGGCTCCCATGGCATTATTCAGGTTATCACACCCATCAGGATGTGATTCCTAACAAAATCTCTATTTCCATTTTACAATATTTCATATTTAAATATTTATCACAAATTGTATTCTGTATTTAAATATTTAGCACGCATATCTGCAAATGAAACCATTTATTCCATCCAGATAAATGTATGCATCTAGAATTTTTAAAAAGACTGATATTTAAATTGTACCATCTAAGCACTGACTTACACAAGAGAATCCAACTGTAAATGAACATAAATACTTGAAAAGCACTTTCATTTGCTCATATAAATCATATAAAATTGTAGCTCTGAGGTTTTTTTTTTAATATTTATAACATTGCACTTGCAAGGCTATTTAAAATTGTAATGTTGACATTTAAAATGTTAATATTTTTTAATACTTGCACAATCTATCAGAATTCCAGTATTTAGTGTTACAAAAGAAGCCTAATTCATCTGAATAGTTCTGTAAATGCATCATTTTAAATGTAGGGTCTAGCAATTCAGTGAAATAAACAGGATTTCTCATTTAGATGGTTTTTAAAGCCAGTGAAATTTTATATTGTTTCTGTTAAAATACTTGCATTGTGTTTGTATGACTGTTTGAATTTTCAGTGTTAACCTAACTAAGAAAAGGATTTATCTGTGTTCCATGCCAGTATCTTACGATGAAGCTAACGTGAAGATACCACTTACATGAACTGAATGGCTATTTTAAAATTATTGTTTGCTTGAACAGTCATAGTACTTCTGTTTGCAAGGTGTAATTGTGAATTTACAGGGTTTTATGAAGAATCTCTTTGCAGATGCACTACTGATAAGAAGGTATTAATGTCAAGTTAATATTTAGTGTTTCATTTGAATCAAGCCTGGGGTTGAGGTTGTTTTCCTTAAAACAATCACATACTAGATTTTTCCATAAACTCTGAAGTTTGCTTTAAATACTCAAAGATGAAGACCACACCTGTTGCTTGGAAGGTTGTTGAGGTGCTAGTGGTTTTTTTTTTTTTTCCATTACAGCTCATTGCAGTCATCCAAAGGCATTGCATACATTATAGAATCGATGACTGTGGAGACTCTCATGTAAAACTTGCTAGTAAAATGCAAATGTGAGTATGTGAGGCTGAAGTCTGCTGGAAATGTGTCCAGTAGAGGATAATGTGTAATGAGAAGGGAATGGATTGTGGCTTTAAAGTCCGAAGGTAAGTTACAGAGAGTTATGTCTCATAGTATAGCATATAACTGGAAGTTACACCTTGTCCCCAGTTTTGGATTCTGCTGCTCACTTTTTGTGTGGCCTTCCACAAGTTACTAAAGAAAGATGTTGATAAATAGCTTTAGATTTTGAGTGCTCAAACTGAGTCTTTCTTTCAAAAGTATGAAATACAACTGCAGGGACACATGTTCGTCAGGCCTGGCATGATACAAGCTAGACACTGGAAATCAAAGAAAAACTTGAAAAAAGTTGATGTTAACTTCTCACTGCAGCTGCAGATCATTTTACTTCCCTACTGCTATACAGTTGTTGTGAGGACTAGTTAACTGATGTCTGTGAATGCTTTGGGAGCCTTAACTGGAAAGTGCTGATGAGGTGCAAGCTGTTAATATATTGTACTGAAAGAATGGATGCATGAGAAATCGGGAATAATGAGCAAACAATGGGGGCTGTATTCTGCTAAATATAGCCAAATAAAAATATTTTGACTAAATAAAAGATCCATTTCCATGTTGGCTTTTTTTTCCCCTTTCCAGTGCTAATGATCCTGTCCACTACCTGTGCATACCAAAAAAAAGTTACCTGATTAAAACAGTGGGTAGAGTTTTGTCCTCAGAAAGACACTCTCTCTGACCTGGACTACACTCCAAGTTTAGCACTTGAGTGTAAATACCCAAGCTGGGCCTCTGCATGCCAGCGTTCTTCCTAGATATATTCCTACACAGGATGCTGTGATGAGCTGGGGTTTTTCTTCTTATCAGCTGGTTCAGGGCTGTTCTGGATTCAGTATGAGAATTTATGTTGCTAACTGATAGTTTATATTGCTAACACGCTGATGTTTAGGTTGTTGCTCAGTAGTGTTTACTCTAAGTCAAGGACTTTTCAGTGTCCCATGGTCTGCCACTGAGAAGAGGCACAAAAAGCTGGGAGGAAGCCTGGCTGGGACAGTGCCCTGAACTGGCCAAAGGGCAATTCCACACCACAGAATGTCCTGCCCAGTATACGAACTGGGGAAATCACCTGGAGAGACGAGGCTGACGGTGGATCAGGGACCAGCCTGGCATTGGTCAGCAGGGGGTGAGCAATTGTACTGTCCTCACTTGTCTTACTAGGGCTTTATCTCCTTCTCTCTCTCTCCTGTTTGTTACAGTTATTAGTAGTAATATCATTATCACTATTATTATTATTACTACTTTGTTTCAATTATCAAACCATTCTGACCTCAACACGAGTTCTATTTTATTTTCTTTCTTGATTCTCCTCCCCATCCCATGGTGAGGTGGGATGTGGGGAGTGAGTGGCTATGTGGTGCTTGGTATAGTCAGACTGTGAGCAGCAGAAAGAAAAAGGCACACCTAAAATTATTATCAAGAGTTCAGCATGAAAATAAGGAAGACAAACCACAAAAACTGTGTTGTATGCAACATTGTTAAGGATGGCCTTTTAAACCACTGATCTGAAAATCAAGGGTATCTGCAGCAAAATCTGCAAACTGTCAACAAAAGCTACTTGTGCAAGGACCTGTACGCAATGCAAAAAATGGAAAGAACATCCTCAGAGGGAAGGGATACAGCCTGACACAATTCTTTTTGAGATGGGACAGAAGACAGGGGGCATGGGCAGTCATGACCCACTAATGGTAATTCATAATGTGATAATTCACTATAACTCCCCACTGAAGTTCTTCTGGAGGAATTCCTGTCACTCAGAACAACTCAAGTGAGTTGCCTGTGACCACTGAATTTATTAACAGTCATTTATGCAATGGAATAAAAAGAGTCGCATAAGTGATCTCAACATAAAATTATATATGGAGAATCACAGGAAATGGACCATATTTCTAGTATGCCTGAAGAACCAGTTTTTAGACTATAATTGCTTTGGGGTTTTGTTTCTTTGTTTGTTTTTATTTTAAAGATGAAATCCTCTTGATAGTTTATAAAATGTTAAAGAAGAGGTAAAATTGAGGACTCTACATGCAGAACAATGAGGATTGCCTGGTACGATGTGCTCAGGGCACAACTTGTGTTTCAAGGAGGCCAAATGTAAGATCATATATCTTAAGGCAACTATTGTATCATTCTCAATGTTAGACAACTTTTATTTAGTAGGGGATCATATTTCTGACCACTAGCCTCTTTAAAACAGTGCTGTTGATATTTGTGAAGAGCTGAATTAGCAAGTTGCAAGCCTTGGATCAATATATGCTTCAGTGCTTCTGGAACTGCTACACCTTCTGACCTCCAAAACACTGTAACCATAAATCCAAATACAGGGAAAGCTCTGAGGCTACTTTCTTCTCTTTAAAAAAATACCTGCTATATATAATAGCATCTTTCATTGTATTTTCCTGCATGGAATTGGAAGGTTGAGTTACACCACGAAGCAGCAGCTGCTCCTAGGTTCTCTGAGAGTCAGTTTCAGGAAGGGTCAGCTAATGGTGCCCTTGGAAACGTTTTAGCGGCGTGGGGAGCCAGTGCTCTGCTGGTCAGAGCTGGCGTGTGCGCTGGCGGTCAGCGGTGGATGGCTGTCACCCACGCTTGGTGACAAACGTTCTGTAAGGGTAACGCGGCGGGGATTGGTGTGGCCCAGGCAGGGCCTCGGGAGCCGAGAGCCGGCCAGACGCGAGGTTGAGCGAGCAGCGGGCTTGTTTCAGCGCGGCTGCCCCTCAGCAGCGGCTCAGGGCACAACGGGCTGTGGCTCGGCAGACGTGCCCTGCAGTGCGCCGGCTCCTGCCCGTGCCGAGGGCTCAGCACGCACCCAGACACACTCCACGCACGCAGCACCCGCTACCCCTCCGTGTGTCCGCACGGAGCGCGGCTCCCCCGCCGCAGCACGACCCCGGACAAGGCACAGCCGCTCCGCTCCGCTCCGCTCAGCCGGCGCCGGGGCCGCGGCGCAGGTCTTTTCTCGGGGAGCCCAACGCGCCTGCGCGGCGCAGACCTGCCCTCACTAAAGATGGCTGCCCCCGGCCCCCTCGCACGTGAGGCACCGGTGAGAGCCACTTCCGCCCGCCTTCAGTCACGTGAGCGCGGCCCTTACGGAAGCCCGATGGGGACGCGCAGCCCGCGTTTGGCGGCTGACCCGCGGAGCGCGGTGCGGGCGCGGTGTCGCGGTGCCTGACGCGCTCCCGCGGTGCCTGACGCGCTCCCGGCCGGGCCGGGCTGGCAGCGCTCCCCGGTCTCTTCCCGCCGCTCGGGGTGAGTACGGACCTCCGGGGCCTGGCGGCAGCGGCCCCAGTTCCGCTTGGGGGGCTCGGCCTGTCCGCGGGGCCGTAGCCGGCCGTTCCCCGCGCTCGCAGCCGGAGTCCCTTCAGCCCGTGTGTCCCTCGTTGCCCGCGGCCGTGTGTCCGCTCAGCCCTGGCCCCCTCAGGGGCCGTCCCGCCCCGGCTCCCTGCTGCCAGCACCGCTCCCCGCCCTGACCGGGGGCCCCTCGGGCTCTGCCCCGCGGCCGGGGTCGCTGCCGGGTCTCGTGGGAGCGTTTCGGCAGCGGGACAAGCGCCTGTCCCGGGGCCTCGATCCGCTCGGGGACCCTGGGGGGCGAAGCTTCGCCGCGGGGTGCCCCATTCCCTCGGACATTACCGGCTGACCCGCCGTGACGACCCCTCCGTAAAGGGAAGGAAGCACCTACATCCCCTCTCCTGCCGAATGCTCTTAATGCCGCCTCAGCGCAGTGAATATTTGGGTGTTTCAGAAAGATGGTTGTCAGAGTGACGTTTTTCTACTAACGTTCTCCAATAATTTTTTTCTTACTTAAAAAAAATTGTTTTATGTTAAAACCTTCTGCTGGAGTAAAACAAACTTGAAAGAATGCAGCCTTTGGTGTTTTGTGATTATATAGCCTTGCTCGTGTGTAATAGGTACAATTTGTTGATGTCATCCCAGTGCTAGAGAGATGGACCAGTGTATTGTGTAAGTTCAGCGCCTGTAACTGTACTTTGCAGAACAGCTTTCAACATTTAGCCTACACCTGGTGCTCCTTTCCCTCAGATTGTTCTGTTCGTGCTTTGTTAGTTCACAGCCTCTCTGATCTATATTCTGGCAGTTGTAGGGCCCCAGAATAGAGTCCTTTGGGTTCTTAATTCGTATCCTTAACTTTGCTCTGAGTCTTCCTCTTCCCCTTTTTACTTGTCCAAGGATATCTGCACCCTTGCCAAGGGAACACTTTGTAGCTTATGTGCACATGAACAGAGGACCTCGAAGTGGCCACATCAGGAACAAACAGTAATGGAGCTGGAGAAGCTACAGTCTGGTGTGGGTTGTAAAACCTCTTCTGATCTCAGTGCTGGCAGAGCTGTACTGTTACCAGAGCTCATCTTCTTGTTTCTGAGGCTCCACACTGTGCAGAACATCCCCCGTTGCAGCACAGATATGGCCAGTGTCTGGTTATGGCCAGAATGCTGCCCAACAATCATCCCTCACATTTGTATGCATTGCTTCATCCTCAACTCTTCCATTGATGTTCTTGTTTAGGAAAGGGAGAAGGAGATACTCCTGTGTCTTTCTGAACATATAACTCACTTTCTATAACCTCTTTTTCTCTCTTGCCTTCTCCTCTGGATTTCCTCCTTCCTTTATCTCTTTCAGTAAATGCTGCTGATGCTCATTTGCACTTCAGCTGTTCTCTGTCTATTTATCCTGTATTTATGATTGGATTTTTATTGTTTTATCTTTCTCAGACTTCTATTATGATGCCTCTTTAAGAGATACCTAGTTCTGTAAGTATCAATTTTAAAATCCTCAATCTCCGTGATTTATTATTAATGCTTTCTGTAAAATGCTTTGTGTAACAAGGACATTGTAGAAAACATAACTTTGTTTTGTTCAGAAGCTTTGTTAAAATGTTTTCTCTGTTGCTGAGATCTCACTGGTTCTTGTTTTGCTCATCTCTTGTAAAAAGGAGTAAAAATTGAAATCACTTTGACAGCAAATCCAGTTCTCAGTGACACAAAGTAGACAAGGAGTAGACAAGAGTAGGAAGATATTGAGGTATTGTATCTGTAGGTCCTTGGCAAATACTGATAAACCCACACAGTGCCATTTAGTTTATAAATACTTCATAAAGTGACTCTTCTGCTGCTGTCTGGTTTTGTGTAGGTTTTACCTTGCAGCTGGAAAGCAGTTTTTGTGCAGACTTGTGTCCAAAAGCCACGCCAAGCTGTATCTGGGGGCTGTAGAGAAGCCTGCCAGCCAACACAGCTGCAGGGCAGGAATGCTTGCTCCCTAAAACTGGAGCCATCCAGGTATTTCAAAATGAGAAAGTGAGCAAGCAGGGAAACACCTTTTGTGAAGTCATGTGAGCAATGAGTGTGCTTAAAGCTGTTGCCTGTCAATACTCTAGGTACTGTAAGTTCTTAAAATTTGGTCTCTCTCTTGACATTATGATTTTTATTAGAACTGGAAATGCTTCACTGATCACAGACAATGTTTAAAATGAAAAGCACCTTTTGGAATGTGGAAATCTCAGAAGGCTGTGTATTTTGTTCATGTCACTGGCTGATCTAGCCAACGTCTTGCAAGAGGGACAAATCTAGTTTGTAAAATCAAAGGGCAGGGATGAAAAAACTCCACTGAAAATTTTGAAGTGAAATGCTTAAGCACCTCTTGAACTGCTATAAAGTGTTTATTCTAATGAAATGGTTTGTTTCACTTTCTTTTACTTGATACAAACAGTGAGAATTAATACAGGTGGATTAAATCTGCAGCACTTCAGGTATTTCCTTTAAAACTAATTTTTTTTAAAGTTTATTTTTTGTAGACCTTTTTTTAAGGTTGCACAGTGACCTTTTTGCCTGCTCCCTGATCACCCGTTCTCCTACTACAGTGCTACAGTGACACTTCGAGATTAATGAGATACTTTATTTGATCTGTGGTGATAGTAAGTCTTGCAAATAACCCTGAGGCTCCCAGGATGGACTGCCAGGTGCATCACATCTTGGATATACTGTGTGTGTGTGCATTTGTGTGTTACACAATCCACATCCTTCTCTGTGCTTCTCTCCATTGTCTGAAGGTTATTAGTTCAAGGTTTTATTGATTAATGTGGAAGTATTGCTTACGTGAGATGGTGGGAGGGATGGAGGGCTTGTGGGCTGTCTCACCTGCCTTGTGGCTGCTCTGCACTGAGGTCTTTTGCTCTCAGAGTTCTGCACGTTCAGCTCAGCAAAGCGCACACACAGCAGCAGATGTGGCCTTGCTGCCAAAAATAGTAAAGGAATGTAGTTGCAATTTTAGTGGCAAACCCTGCCTTTTTGCCAGGATGGGTTACTTCATTTAGGGACCTACTTAAGCAACACCACTAATAGATTTCGTGCTAGAGTAAGCTGTGCTTCGCATAGGCAGGTTTGCCAGGAAAGCTGTATTTGCATATTGTGTATGTATGTATATGTCTAGAAACTTTGTTTTCTTATCCTCACCCTAAAAATAACCATCATCTCAGTGTGAGCTGTTGACAAGGCCCTCAGCCATTGCCTGGATGAAAAGTTTCCCACAACCAGCTCTTGCAGCTCAGTGTTTCCTCTGGGAGCCCCTTTCCAGCCCTACTCCAAATGCGGCTTCTGGGTCTCTTAACTGAGCCCATAACCATTATCTGGGTCTAAGTCATCAGCAAGGGCCACTGCATGTGATCATCTTCTCCCAGCTGAGGTTCCCTTCCAGCCACCCCCCAGGTGCAGCTCTGGGATTTCTTTTTCTCTTGACCTTAAATCTAACTTCAAACCCCCAGTTACCTTGGTCTTTGACACAGCTCCCAGTAATTGCATTAGTCAGTTTCTCACAGGTCAGTTACTAGGAAACTCCTCCACTGCTTCATTTGAAATCCCACTCCTTTTCTATGAAAATGTATATATAAAGTATTGGCAAACTCTTTTAAGTTTAAATAAAGTCTTGTTCTCTCTCCTCCCCATCTTGTATCAGTTCCGCAAAAGTAAGATTTTAACTTACAGAAGAATGTAGAAGTGAGAAGTTTAAAGAATTGCTGCATTTGGGAAGGGTTATGAATATTCTCAGTTTTAAGCTGATTTGGCAGGCTGTTGATAAGGAACTTTGTCCTTGTAGGATGGGATAAGATCTGGGTGATCTGCTCACTCCTGACAGTGAGCAGGAGGCTGCTGCCCAGGCTGAGTCTTTTCTGTCATTCCCCTGCCTCAAGATGCAGTTTTATGAGACTTCAGCTCAAGTACCAGTATACTGGATTTGTATAAATGCAAATCAATAATTTAGATTTCTCACCAATCCTAAATAGATTTCCTATCAATCCTACCAATTCTTTGTTGCGTTTGTTTACGTTTCTATTCTGCCAGCCAGTGCAGGAATAGTACCTTACCTGCAGAATTTCTAGGTTGGTTTGTTTTGTTTTTTTTTTATTTGTTATGGCTCAATTTGAGGACCCTCAATTTGAGCATTGTCTACAGCATCACTTTGTTCTTCTTTCATTGCCTGCACCTCTGAGCACTTTGTGACTACACTTCTTATGAATTTTACTGCATCATTTGTTCCTTTAAATAAGACTCTTCAGTTAGGATGTCCTACTTCCCTGGTAATCAGAAGAAAGCGTTTCCTTTCTCTACTTCCTGCTGCGTTCCTGTACTGCTCTGAGAGTTTTGGTTTCCCTTTGGCAGAATGAGTGGGGCCGCATTCCCCTCCCCAGCTGCCGAGATGGCAGAGATGAACCGGCTGCAGTACGAGATGGAATACACCGAGGGCATCAGCCAGCGCATGAGGGTCCCAGAGAAACTCAAAGTGGCTCCTCAGAATGCTGACCTGGAGAAGGGCAGCCAGGAAGGATTTCCAAATGCCAGTGTAACTATGCAGGTTCCAGAGCGGATTGTAGTGGCAGGTATGTCTGCATCGCAGTGCAGGTGGAAATTTAAATAGTTCCCTAGATTTCTGGATGGAAAAAATATATATTGATATGTAATTTTTAAAAGAACAACCTGTAAAATGGTTTCTGGTGTTCAAACAGTTAAAGCTCTTTAACTTGGGAAGTTTCTTAAGCTCTGAAAATGTTTCGTGAATAGTTTTGGTGTAGCTTATAATGGAAACAGCTGATGAATTAATTATGAACAGAAGGTTTAATTGCTGATGTTTCATCTTACTATGCTATTTTTGGAGGAAAAAAATAATGTTTATTGCCTTACACCTGATTTTTAGTAATTAACTGTAAGCTAAAGTAACTATAACAAGTTTTGGGGATGGACTCTATATTTGTCGTCTGTAATGTGTTTGATTTTAATCAGAATGCTGATTTTGTTAAGAACCTGTCTGTTATGAGTGGACTCTTATCAATATTACTTTAGTATTTGTGGTCATGGGCTTTACAGTTCCAGATCCAGAAGTACTGAAGGTCTTACAGTTTGCAAAATGTGTGACATGCATATATTTTATGCTTCGATGTCCCCAGTCAAGTACACCACTGATAGGACTGTGTCTTGAGTGCCCTCACTTGCAATAACAGTTGATGTGGTTCAGGGTTACTCAGGATCATTGTTCTCAGAGAAACTGCTCAAATAAATGTCAATTAATGTGGTCTTTATGAGCTCTTTAACACTAGTTTTTAACATACAAGACTTATTAAACAAGGTTATACTTCATCATTTGGCATAGGCAGGGGAAGTAACTGCTGTGATGTTCTTTTGAACTGTAGCACTGGCCCTCAGGCCTCAGAACAGTTTGCTTTCTATTGACAACTGATGTTCTTGCAGGTAATAGTGAAGACATTCCATTTTCCAGACCAGCAGACCTTGACATTCTTCAGTCTACTCCATTCAAACCACTGGCATTGAAAACTCCTCCCCGTGTTATTTCTCTTAGTGATCGACCGCTAGATTTTTTGGACCTAGAAAAACCTCCACAGCAGACACCTCAAAGTGAAGAGGCCAGTACTTATTTTGCTTTTTCCTTAGATGAGAAGCATTCTATTAAAAGAAAGTGAAATGACCAATGATTTCTCTACTGTCGTGCAGATCAACTTGGTGCTGACATATGTTGGGAAAATAGAAAAATATTTTTATTAGCACTATAGTCATTCTGATTAGACTTTGAAGTGGCAGATGGCCTGGGATTGCCAGGCTCAGCAAGCTTACTCACTACTTACAAAAACAAAGTCATAATTAGAACTACTCAAAATACTTCTGATAAAAAAATCCTTGTGCTGAAGAGAAAGCTGCAAGGTTTTTTTTATTTACAGAGTATGAGAAAAAAATAAGATTCTTGTAATTGTATATAGTTAGACATTGTAATGTATATAGTTAAGCTCTGGACTTCATAGCTAGATGATACAACACTGTACAGAATTAATGAGTTTTAACAAAACCCTGAAAACCAGCTTCAAAGAATGTTATAACATTGGCATCCAAGTGAATAATGGCAATTGACACTTTAAAAATGGATAATTATTTATGAAGCTGCATATTCTATAGACTTTTAAAATACAACAGAAATATGTTTATCTCTGGTGATAGGAAGTAATTCCAGAATGGGTAAGGCTGGAAGGGACCACTGGAGGTCATCTAGTCCAGCCTCCCTCAAGCAGGGTCATCCTAGACCATGTTACTCATGGTTGTGTCCAGAGGGCTTTGAGTATCTCCAGAGGATATTCAAAATTCTGTTGGTTCATAATTTTGGCATCAGATCACATGGACAGGTAACAACAGGGTTGCAGTAAGTTTGGCGCCTGATTTTACATGTATCAGCATCGGATCCTGTCATCAGTTGTTTTCTTCCTAACCACTGTGAAACCCATGGAAATGTGCCTTTGTATCTGAGGGCAGATCTGACTGACAAACCTCCAGTGCACAGTGTTGTGTGCTGGAGCTCTCTGGCTTTTATGTCTCTTTTCCTCCTTTGCTGCAGGTGCGCTCGGTGGGAAGGCTGAAGAGAGAGCGTTCCATGAGTGAAAACGCCACGCGGCAGAACGGGCAGCTGGCCCGCAATGATTCCATGTGAGTGCAGCCCCGCCTGCAGGGGCACTGCTGCAGCTTTGGGACACACTTCCTTTGTTCCTTACCTTCTCCTTGTTTGCTTTTCCCAACTAATGTTTTGTATGTTGTGGCAAGTACATAATTTTAACTGTTGTAATAGCAGCATTTTTCTTCATTTCTATGGGTTTTGTTTAGTGAGGTGGCTTCTCGCAGTGGATGGGTGGAAGTGTTTGTGGGCTCACAGTTCGTTTCACCAGTTACCATGAATTGTTATTTCAGGAGATTTTTTAGTTTCTGAGTTGGTATAATATTCTTCCCCCTGAATTTTCAGGAAATTGAATTCTTTGTGCTTCAAAATGTTCCCAGTTCTCTCACTGTTGATATTACAATGATTTTCATTCATAGAAGAAGAAATATTTTTATTTCCTCATAAATATTAGAATAAGTAATTTTTCTTTGGTGTCACTGTGCTTCATATATTGGAATCTGTGAGTATATACATCTTAATCTTTTCTGACCAAACTTGCAAGGAGCATTTAGAATTGGAAATGTCATCTATTGTAACCATCCAAGGTAGCAGTTCTTAGGGTGCTTTCTGAAGACATACATGTCTGTAAATTTTTATTAGATATGATACTCTTGGATTAATCATGGTTTATTCTGAGTGGCAGCATCTTTCCACCTGGAAATAATTGGTTTTGCAATGTAACACTTGGAAATCTTTCATATATGAATTTTAATACAGCTGCCATAAGGAATACTTGCCTAGGAAAAGGCTTCAGATTTAAAACTTAAAAGATGGGATTCATCTGTCCCAATGTAGACTGAATAACACTGTTGCTAAATCACTATAAAACTTAATTTTCAGTAACTAGAGGGAAGTAAGTGCATAACCTAGTTAGGGTCTACCTATTTTTAGTCTAAAGTAGATCAAGTGAATTACGTCCTAGAAATGTCCTGTTTTCTTGTATTTACAGCAGGGGCACTAGGAGATACTATGTGTACTACATATCTGTCCACCTGTTAGTTTGGCTAAGACTGGTGAAATGTATCCTGATACATGTTCCAGACATGATATAGTTCTCCTTCTCTTCCAGATATTCATGGAAATATTGTTTCATATCTTCCCCTTCTTATTTAATCAGACTTTCAGTTCATGGAAGTTTATAGATTGCACATGTCTAGGTGCTCAGGTCTGCAGAGTCACACATATTTACTGAGCTGGCAAAACTTAGATTCCCATCTTTAAGCTCCTGATCAGCTCAGTCTCTGGGTGTTCTATCAGCCTCCTCGGTGTCCAAGTATCACTTACCCAGTTATGTCCCGTTGGACTGGACACACTGGAATGTCACTTCAGAATGGCTTTCTCTTGCCCATCTGGTAGCTTGGACACAGTACATGCTGGAGTAGGTGGTCTTCACGTGATGGGAGCTTCTTGTGGAAACTTTTCTCCCTTTGATGCTGCCAGCTCTGCTTTGCCAGTCTTTGATGTATTGCGCTTAAAAGGAAAAACAGATGGTAAAGAAATTCTTGCAATTTCTTGAAATTGCTTTACACTTGCTTCCTGCGTTAGTTTAGTCTTCCAAAAGTCATGGGCCATGCCAGCCATCTGAGAAAATAGTAAGATCAGCTCTGCCTGTAGTTGCTGTCAGATTTCTCACACTTGCCTGGACTTCTTGAATCTGAAAATCTTAAATCTGTAAAATTCACCCATGTGCTTTGCTGTCACTCAGTAGTTATATATAGAATTACTGGGTTTACGTGGTCTGAATGTTATTTGCTGTCACAGTTTTTAAATCTACTTTCAACCCTTCAGAGGCTTAGCAATACAATAAGCACCTGGAACCCCTGTAAATTTAAAAAGTCGGTGATCAAGGAACATATAACTGGCAGCTGGCATGACTCAGTTTATCATTTACAAAAGCCAGGAAATTATGACACACCTGGAGATTAGTTTTCCTGTCTTGATGCCCACGCTAGTGCTTGATAAGGTCTGTCAAATAAATCAAAATTCCAATGCCAAGCACTTTCCATTGTATCTTTTTGATTGATCCAGGATCTCTTCTCTTGCTTGTATGAAAAATAGCAGCTCGATTATATTGAGCCTTCTTATCTGTATTCTCTGCTGCCCGTGTGGAAGATATCCTTCTTCATTGCAGTATTCTGCACTTGCTGACCTGCAGATAATGTATTTTAGTAGAACTTCATTTTTCTCTTGTCCTCCTAAGTGCTTGTTTTCTTATGACAGAAGTTATGCTGAGTCTAGTGTTAGATCATCTGCTTTGAAATCACAGTGGTTCCTAGAAATGGCTTCTTTCTTTGTCATAATTGCTTCTTCTGATTCAATATGATCAAAAAAAAAAGTAATCACTTTGACCATGCTATGGCACTCTGTGATGCTGAGTCTGCCATTCCTCCCTCATCAGGGTTTTGTCAATTTCCAAGTGGAGAATGGGACTTTGTACCTGGCTAATTCTCAGGAGAATGTTCTGTGGATTCAGACTGTAAAAACACCACGTTCACAGTGGAACCTGTGTGGCTCCCAAAAATGCAGGAAGGCCAGGCCTTCTGTACTTGGTGAAAAAATAACCTCTTGGCTCTTGTTTCCTCACAATTTAAGCCCACAGGACATAGATTGTAAACTGCAAAAGAAAAGACAAATTTCATGTAAATCTATGCTTTGCATTACAGAAAATGTAATTGTGCACCTGTTGCCTCATTTATATCACCTTGAAATTCCTTTACCATCTGGAAATACTAATTTTTCCAGTGATACAAACATACAAACTAGCTGCTCCTAAAGTTCTTACATGCAGTGTTGTTGGCTAAAGAAATAGTTTACTTCTGCACTAACAAATGCTATGGTGCTCTACCTTGACAAAAATCAGCTCTTTTTTTTTTTTTTTTTTTTTTTTTTTTTTTTTTGCTTGTGTGATTCTGGTTCGCATCTTCAAACAGAAAAGGAAGTCCACATGATGGGCTGCTCAGATGCTGTGATGAGGACACCATTGAAGAGGCACTTGGAGCACTGCCTTTTAAAACCTTTGTTTTCAAAATACGGCTACAGTTCTCAAGTTTTAATCTAGGGCTGTTGTTCTCCTTAGACAAAATATGCAGATGTACTGTGTGAAATTCCAGTGCTTGACTTACAAAGTGACAAAATTAAGCATTCTGGAATAGATTGTCAGGTGCAAGTGAGAATTGGCTGGGCTCCCTATCACAGTGTTCTCGACATGGCACAAGTAGTTGTTTCTCTTCCATTGTCTTTCTCTTCTTCTCATCCAGTTGCATGCAGACACAGTTCTGAGGATTTTTTGGCAGCTGGGCTTCACTGAAGTCAGTAATTCTCTAGTGCTCTTAGAAATCCTGGGACTAACAAGTACCTGCTGGTACAATAACTGTCTGTGCAGCAATAATGACAGCTCTCTAAATTACAATCCCTCTATTTCTAAGGATGTTTACTTAAGAGATTACAATTATTATTCAAGGTGGCACAGATCAGATACTGTCCCAAGAAATAAAATGCCACGGTTCCAGTCACCTCTTTCGACTAAGGATTGCACGTAAGCCTGAATGTCACCTGGTATATGAATATCAAGAGTGTGTTTAATTCTGTAGCTCTCTGCAATACTAATATTCTGACTAAGTAGCTGTAGTTTAGAATATAAAATTTGAAACAGCTACACTGAATGTGTGGTTTCTAATTTTGTTTCAGGATTTCTCAAACTTGGCCAAATTGTTTCCCTCTGTAAAGAGCATAGGGAAGAACACCTGACAGCCAGTGAAAGGGACAATTAAATTTCAAAATAAATTTAGTTTGTTTGACTCTTTGTTCTTTGGCTGGTTTTGAATAGCTGGAGAAACAAAGCTTTTTGTTGGTCATTGCCAGCCAATGCTGAAAGCAAGGATTCCCCTTCTGTATTGGAAGCCACCAAACCACTAAGAGTGCATGGAAAAGTGAGCAGCACTTAATTTTCATTCTGCTCCAGCCTTTGCCTTAGAATAACACATCTTTCTAGAGAGTTCAGTTTCACAGTTTGAGAAATTCTGTTCTTCATGCAAGTCCTGGAGGAAAAAGTGATGGTGTGCACGTCTGTCTATGTGCTTGAATTCAAAGTAACCTTAATAAGTTAAATCTGTTTACTTCTCATTGGATACTACCGGAACTGCAAGTCACAGAAATATCTGAAATAAAGCCTGTGTACATCACAAAGGCTTTGAGAAGGTTTAGGGGAGATTACTGCTAAGCTAAAACCTCTGCATATAGCAAAATGCTACTGAGCTCTTTATAGTAAAGTCTGTAATTTCATGTTGTTTGGTTTGGATCCAAGCTCTGGAATTGACTGGTGTCTGTAACCAGGGAATAATAAAATAAGTGGCTGGAGCTGTATATAAGAATTCTTTTCAGAAATGAGAAACAGAGTTACACCTACAAGTAAGATCATTTAACTAGAAATGGAGGAGGAAATGAAGATAGCCACCATGTCTAATGATAAGTGCTCATACTACACTCTCCTTATGGCAGAGATTTTTTTTCTTATGTTATCTGGGCTGATTTGTGTATTAGGTAATTGCTTTATATTTCTTCTCCATGGTCTCTGACATAGTCCAAAGGACTACCAGATGTTTACAGGACAGTAATTTCAAATGCTGAAAAAGGAAAATACAAGAAAAATTTTGCTTCTCTCTCCACCCCCCAGTCATGGCCTTTATTCTCGTTTTTTGATTTTTCCTTATTATATACACTTTGAATTTAATCAGCACACGTAACTTAATTCTGGAACTGTACAGTCTTAGTTAAACTGGGTTTTTTTGCATTTGCTTTTTAATTTTTTAGAATTTTTTTAGTATATATGTAAGTCTTTGTATGCAAATACCATTACTATGGTATTTACAGTAATACCATTCTGGACAGCAGGAATTCCACAATGTCTTCTGTTTTGCAATATGTCTAAATATTATTTGCTACCTTTTTTTTTTTTTTAAGTTGTCTTTCACCCTATTTTGTAAATCTCTGAAGCGATAACCAGGAAAAATTACTTTTAATGTAAAACATAACTGTGAGTTCAAGCCTTAACTCTTCCCTCATTTGCCTCAATTCAGCAAATCCACAAGGAGTAAAAATTCTGATAAATTCATTTTAGTGACAATATTTTGAACTTGCCCCTGCTGCTTGATATTTTTCTACTGAATATTGGCATTTCTAGTGTAATTCCAGAGTAAAATATGTGGGTGTGATGACTACCATTGATTACAAAGTAGAAGTCATCATAAATGTAGAAGAAAGGTGGGTTCTACAAGTGTTGGAGAACAATAAAAGCTGTAAGGAAGCAACCAGATATTTATTGAAATGTAGTTTATGGCAGCATGAAAAGATACCTACCCTTTAGGTAATAAACAATGACCAGTATCAGCCAAGCACCAGTTGTTGCAGTCTTTGAATGTCCCTTGAAGCCCAGGATGGCTGAACTCTGCGGTGGGTGAGGTGACATTCGTGTAACATTCTTTGATTCAGTCCGTTCAATGGAACTTTCATTCTTACTCAGTTCTGTGATCTTGCTGCCAGCCACTTGCAGAGCAGCTCTATTCAAAGTAAGAGTATCCACAGAATTCTGACCCAGCTAGAGATTAGCCAAATATCAAACCAGCTTCCAAGTACTCAGCATTAGTGTTTTATTAAAATGTCAAGGTCAAAAAGATTGACTTTCTAAATCCAAAGCTGTGTAGCAAAGCACAAGTGGCAAGGAAATGTGTTGAAATATGGGTGCTAATCTAGGAATAAAAACTAACCCAAGATTTGAAGGGTACAGTGGCTCTCACTTTGTTTGCATGCGTGTTAGTATTTACAATTAAGTTAACAAAAATTAATTGCTGTTAAAAAAGCATCTCACCTTTAATTAAATTTCCAGATTAAATCAAGATTAAAAGTCTTGATGCCTGCAGCATATGTGAATAAAGTCACTTTGAATGTAAAGAAACATAAGCAAATCATAAGCAGTTTATCAAAACTAATTTCTTTCTGATAGAAAAGTTTTGTATAATCCAAATGGCCATGTTTGAATTCCAGTCCTGCATATTTTAAATAATATTTTTTGCATCATAGTCGACAAGTTAGATCATATAATTTGTTGTCACTGGGATGTGAATTTTGTTTTATTTCTGGAATTTGTTGCAGTTTGCCCTTAAACTTGTTCATGTGCAAATCAAAATACTATCTTGATCACAGCTTCCAAAAAATTTTGTTGAAAGGGTTCTGTGTGAGATTCTCCTTATTGAAAAAGGCTTGTTTTTTGAAAAGAGATGATGTGTAGGATTTTCTTAAAATGCCAGTGCTTGTAAAAACACTCCTCTCATTGATGTCAGTGGGGACTTGAACACTGACTTCAATAGGTACAGATTTAGCTGTACAAGCACTCTGTAGAACTAACTTGTATAACAGATCAAAACTGTGTCCTTATTACTACTTGTGTTTGCCTCTGATGAATATACGTAAATGTAGCTCATAATCCCCACACTACTAGAATTTGGGAGTGTTACCTTACAGTGGTGGGAGAAGGGTAAACCAAAAGCAAGCAATAAGCATTTTGGAATGGGGTCTATCTGAAAAGCTTATTTTTAATTTAAAATCTGACTCTAGTATTTCTCTCTTCATTTACTGTGCTTGTACGAACAGTGTGACCCCATCACTGCAACAGGCTCGTGTCTGTCCTCCCAATATGTTACCTGAAGATGGAATTAATCTTTACTCTGCTCGTGGCATTTTGTCGTTTATCCAGTCTTCCACTCGTAGGGCTTACCAGCAGGTCTTGGATGTGCTGGATGAAAACCGCAGGTGATTGGTTGTCACTGATTCTGCCAGCTTCTGCTGCTTTGTTTTCTTTTCTCCTTTTTAGTGGAGTTTGGTTTCTGTTTACAAAATGACGAGATGAAATTATTTGCTTTTGCTTTCCTTTGCTTTCACTATTCATAAGCAATTTAAATGTCCAAAATTCACATTTCAAAATGCTTCTGTTTCAAATGTAGGATTGTTTTGGTTTCCTTCCAAATAAAAATCTAAATAGGAAGGGTTAGCCTGTGGCTGCAAGGGGTTTTGCTGTTTTGAGATTATCAGTGTTTTCTGCAATTAATACTTGACCCCAAGCCTGCAAATTTAAAAGCCTTGTCTTCTGCTTTTCTTTTGGTGAGCAGTGGTGCAAATCAATAAGATTGGGTTGATGATGTCATAAAGCATTCAAGCAAATGTGCAGAAACAGGGTAGAATATTACAAGGCATTGTAGACTACTTTTGATAATGTGTCAAGACTTGAAACTGTTACGGTTTATATTGGGAATAGTTCTCTCTGGTGGCCATGCTGGATGCTGAGAGCAGGAAAGGCAGGGGACACTGAGGAGTTAGTTGCTCCTCTGATTATTGCTGTCTCTGATTTTATGGATAACCTGACACTTGGAGAGTAATGAGCCAGAACAAGCCTCATGGCAATCCCTGTATAGTTATTTCCATTCTTCTCAGTGGAGTTTTGCCCACTTGGTGTATCCTTGGACTGTTTGGATTTGGGATTTGGAAGTGTTCCATGAACGGCATGTTTAACACTATAGAAACATTCATAAGGACTAATAATGGCAATGTTCATTTACCAAAAGCAATTTTCAGTTTAGCTGTATGCCAGCACAGAAGTTCAGGTAACAACTGCCCACAGTCTCTAGTGTAGGGCTAGCTCAGACCTCTAGGGCTTGCCAGGAGGTTGAATTAGGGGAAATAATTGGTAAGAACACTGAGAGTAACTGTTCATTTTTCCTCAGCCCTTCAGTGTGGCCTGTGCTAGCAAGTTCTCTGAAATTTGCCATCTGCCTCTGCTAATATCCCAGCAGGACACTTATTATTTGTAGTGTGAAGTTTAAATTATTTGCTTTCTAGTTGTTTGGGTAATGAAATGTGACTATCAAGCCAATCTTACTGTGAATGTCTGTGTGTTTGCAGTCACTTTCCAAACTGGCACCTCCTGTAGCTCACCATGTTTGCTGACCTGACAATATATAAATGCCCATATTAACATTCCTAAACTGTAAAGAACTCCAGTCTTTCTGGCCTTTGTGTTCTTAGACTGGGAAGCAGAGAAACAAAATCAGCTGCATAGAGTCCCTTGAAATACTGTGAGTTGGGTGCTTAACTAATGAATTATTTAATCCTATGAAATGCCAGGCTGTAGCTGTTAAAATTTTGATGCCTATCAACAGCTGGGCATCAATACTGGTTTTTTTCCTTATCAATATTAAAATTGTGTGGAATTATAAATTTGTTTTTCCAAATTAAAGCTCCCAGATAAGAAGAAATTGTGCTGTCTATAAACAGTAGCACTTATGGATCCTGTGCCAAGAGTCCTTGTTAAAATATAGATTGAAACTGTAGCCCTTTTTCCAGCATGCAGTGAAGCTAACAGGTTTTATTCCTGGCTTCTCTAATGCATGTTCTTGCCTACGTTTTCTTGGATTCTGGAAAACAAATCCATATACATACATACACACACTTTCAACTTACTTCAATTATCAGAAAATTTCTAGGATTCTGAATACTTCAAAAGTTGCATTACTCATCCTGGTTTGAGTTAATTTTTGAGGTGTTCTTACTAACCTTCCTAGAAGGAACAGGAAACCTGTTTCTAGCCACCTATGGATAAATAGGTGCCAAAATAATGACATTTCCAATAAGGTGAAAGTGTATTCTTCGTGGCTGGGTGTTTGGACACCCACCATTACAGCTGGCTTGGGAATGTGAAATTTGGATGATCCACTTGCATGGTTGCAAAATATTATCCATTTTAAATTGCTCCAAACCTGCACTCTGTTCTTTTGCTCTGTGTAATGTGCTTTCTATCTCAAAGCCTTACCTATTTTAACATTTTATGCTTAATACTTGGAGAGATCTTTTAAAATTAACAAGATCTGACTGTGTGTTACTCACTGAAAATATTTTTTGTTTTTATAGCTTGTCTTTTTTTTGTTTTTCCCAAACATTTTCCAATCTACTAAAACTGCTAACGGTAGGTGCTGATGGTACTGCTGCAGATAATGAGTTATGCCTAGCTCAGCCAGCACTGCTCACATAAAGGGTTATTTAAATGAGCACCAATTTAATGATCACTGTTTACTCTTGCATTTCCTTCAGCTTGGACAAGGACAATAGGTCAGTTTTGGTTTCTAGTTCTAACCATTTTTCTGTTTCAGTTTCTGTGGAGTGACTGTAGGGCCTACCCCTAAGTGTCCTTTAAAGACTGATCTTTTATACTCTAGACAGCAGAAAAAGATCTGAAAACAAACCAGCCAGACAAACAAGCCCCAAAAAAGCTACATGCATTTAAGGAGATTTTAGTGATGTGTTAAATGCAGGAAAAACAGACAATTTCAAATGTATAGAGCTGTGTTGAAATCTGTACTTTATCTAAACTGTTCTTCGTCTCTTGGGTCTCAGTACATTTTATTTAGGAGGAAAAAGCATGGCAATTTATTATTTCCTGTCTTTAGGATAGCCCTTTCTAAAAAGTCACTGTCCTTTTAAAATGCCAAACTTCACCCACATAATCATAACCTGAGGTTTTATAAGATCATTTTTTATCTTGAGAAAGTTAATGATGTTTTTCCTTGTAGAAATAAAATGGGAGGCAAGTTAGGACCATCAAAGAGGGCTGCACTTGACTCTGGCCTGGGGTAATAATAGTTCCAAAGGAAATGAGATGGGTGTGCAGATGTGAAGGACCTGGGAAAGGCAGCAGCTATTGCTGTACTTTATGGGGTAACTGCTGGCAGCACTGAGACAAGCAAGGGGAACAGTTTGAGCCAGCCACTGCCCTGTCTGTACTTCAGAAGCTCACCCAGTTCATGTCCAGAACACATCCCTTTATCCTACTGCCCATTCTTATGGCCTTGCTGAGACTTGCAGAGGTGTTTTAAAGGACAGCCAGAGGTGAACACAGCTGCTGCCTCTGCTGAGCAGAGTGTGTGCTGGCCCCAGTCCCCTGGCACAGGCACACATTCTTTGCTGAATAAAATGTGAACTGTAAAGAAGCTGGACCAGGTTCTTGGATTGTCCACCCTTGTTGTTTTCCTCCCAGACCATGTGTTTAAGGTTGCTTCATCACTGTGGAAGCAGCAGAAGACAGACCAGATTCAGTTGCTCCTTGCCTTACTGCCTGTTTGCCCGCTGGTGTTAAATTGTATTCCTGTGCATTCCCGTCAAGTTTGAGATTGTTGCTGTATTTGCAGGGAGTACACATGACCTTGGAGTCATGGCTGCTTCTGATCATGCACTAATGTTTAGGATGGAATTGACAGAAGTAGCCAGAAAATTCAAAGTTTTAATGTACACTTATTTTTTTAATGTACACTTACTTTTTTAAAGAAGGCCATGCATTTAATAGCCTGCCTATATTGTGTATTCTGTACTTACCAAAAAACTTGCTGCTAATTTTGGGGTAAGGATCTCAGTTATGAGGCCACTGATCTATGTAATCCATTTTCTGTTGATACAAAAAACCAAGCAGGTAGAAGTGTAGAAGAGGTGGGGGAGTATTGCAATATTACTTTTGGATCCACCTGTAAAATAAAATGTGAACTGTAAAGAAAAGGAAGAAACAACATGCAGCTTCTTAACAGCCTGGCTGTGTTGGGAAGTGGGATTAAAGACTGGTCTTTAGTTTAAATTCCTGACTTGCACAGAGCCCAGAGTGCTCTGGGTTTGTGCCTTGCCGTAGCCCCCAGCTGTCTCCCAGCCTGTGGCTTTCCTTGGGAAGGGTAGTTGTGAATTAGTATTGATTAATTCTACAATAGCTGTAAAACTTTGTTTCCCAAAACATAGCACAGAGGCTGAATTTAGAGAGCACTTGAGACTGTTGTTCTCATTACACAGATTCCAAATGTCCTGTGTCAGATGATGTGGGAAATGCCTGCTGGATACTGGCCCTGGCATTCACATATCTGCCAGTTAGTGACTTAAGTTCTCAGAGAAATTCTGTGACCTTTTCCATAGCTTGTGTGCTTGATTTCTTACTCTGTCTCAAAGTATTTAGTTGTAGCATCTGTCAGACAAGACTTTAGACCAGCTGAATTATTTCTCTGATTAGGAATACCTTTTTTTTTGATAACTTTCTGCAAGACCTTGTACATTTAGGTAAGAACATTCTTGTATGTATTGGAAATGGGGCTTTCTGTTTTGTCAAACACGTCATGCTGGCTTAAGTGCTAGAGAGGAGAGCATTGTGGTGTGCACTTACGGTGCTAACTGGAGTAGGACCTAGTCCCAGTAAATAGTGCCTCAGGTAGCAGAGTTTGCCAAGGCTCCTAGATCCTGATCTTTTGAAGTGACGCTGGTGGTTGTGATATTTTTGCATGGTTCTGGCTGGCTTTCAGGCCAGGCCACAGCCTTCTCCCAGCCACCTTGGTACCAAAGCTCTGCCTCCTACACAGACCTGCTGGAAAGATCTTCATACCCAGATTCTCTTTGTCTTCAGTTTTATAGCCTGCAGTGTATGTGGGTTAAATGCATGGTACAAGTATCTGCAGTTGGCATTGGGAAAATGTAAAAGATTGAAAAAAAGATTTCAGGCTCCTGCAGAGTTTGTTGCCCATCTGTGATGTGGAACACTAATGCCTCATTACCAGAGGCAGTGGAAACTCGAGGTACCAGCTTGTCAGAGGGTACTGCTGGTCCTCTCATCTGCTGTGAACTGCAATACAGTAACTTCTCTTTGCAAACTTTGTGTATATTAGAAAGTTTCAGCAGTTTTAAAAGCTCTACCTTTTCTTCCTCTCTGCCCAGAAAGAGAAAGGAAAAGAGCAACGTATGTAAGGATGTTCAGACATCTGCCTGAGGCCTGTAGTCACTTCTCCCTGGAGAGCTCTACCTCTCTTCAGACTATTCGTGACCCTTAGGCTACCAGCCCAAGTTTTCTGAATTACCTGAATACAGGAAAGACAAATCTCCCCTTTCCCTATAGGGAGGAGAGGATGATTAAAAGGGCTTTTATAAGTATGTGTAGTACATTTATTGATTGCCTGTTATTGTTGGGGGAGGTTTTAGATTTGGGGGTAATTTTTTTTTTTTTAATCTGAAGTTTCCCGTGTTTAGGTTATAAGGCTGGTAATAGTCACCTAAATTTCTATTCCAATAGTTTGTCTTCTGTAAATGAAGCTGCTTCATGAAAAATTTGCTTACACGTCTTAGCTGCAAAAACATGCAGTGTTGATTAAATTTGAATGAGAGAAATATGAAAGTGCAATTTACAAGAAAATAAATTATAGAAGTTATATTGAAACATTATAGAGTATATCTGGAAGTATTTTGATGTTCCTTTGTTCTGTGTGTTTTACCTCTTATCTCTGTTTGTCATTTCCTGTTTCTGTCTTGTGCTTTCAATCTACAAAATCCTGCTGTAGGCCAATGTTACGTGGTGGGTCAGCTGCTACCACTTCCTCTAACCCTCATCATGACAACACCAGGTAAAGAGCATTTTTTTGTTAGTCATGATCCACTAATTCTAAAATTCAGATTTCTGTTTCCCTCTTTCTAGTGATGTTATTTTAAAACACAATGCTCATTTTTATGCTGCCTCTCAACTCTTGAGATATTTCAGGCCTTTATTCCTTCCCCATCCAAGTCACGTGCCCAGATGTCAGTTGTCTGAGATACACTGTGCTGCAGAACTCTGACTCAGGTTAATGCGTGACAGGAGGCTCTTACATTACATGAGATGCATAGTTCAAGTATTTGCTATTTAATAGGGAGCTTGCTAGAAGATTTGGCCTTTCCTCACCTAATTTGGAGGTAACATGCTCTCAGTAACATGCCCGTGATTGTTTGTTGGGTGTAGCTGGAGGCCTTTTCACTGCTATTGTCTTGGCAGATTGACATCGTGTCAGTGGAACTGGGTAAAAGATTGACACATAATCCCATGATCAGGATGATGGAAAAAAGTAGTCCCTTCACATCTATTTCTCCCATTTGCCATTTAGACTTCAGTGTTTTCATTAAAATGGAGGTTTAGATTTGTGCTTAAGTAGAAACTGGATTCAAGCAGGTGATTCTTCTCTAACTCAGGAATTCAGTTTTTTAAATGCCCCAAGAGATATCTCAAGGGGTTTCTTGCTGGTAACCCTCTTGATTTAACACTTGGAATGGTTTGGAAATTGTACAGCAGCAGTGGTACGCTGTGATGTGAGCTGGGAGGGAGGCATGTGCATCTCACTGAAATGCTGACCCTCCCTGCCTCTCCCAGGAGAGGGTGAGTGACAACTGTGCTGTAGAGCTGGTGCATCTACTGATAATTAAAAAATAGTTACAAAAAGACCCTTATCAGAAATCTCTTTGGCTTTCAGAGGACCTGTAGAGCAAGGAAAACTTGATTTGTATTTTTGCAAATCTGAAGGATTTCACTGTTATTGAAGTCCAGACTAGTGCAACGCTCATGTAGCAATAGCAGTTATTATTTAAGAAACAAAGTATTGATGAGCAGTAATACATGGAAACATGACAATTTGGCTGTTGGGGGAAGAGAGGCTGCTTGAGCTGAGGGCATTTAAGAGAAGTTTCTTGAAAGTGATGGAAGAACCTGCAGTGCAAAATTAGTTTCTGCACTTAAGTGCATTCTGCAAGCTCCAGGAATTCTGCTCATATTCTTGTTAGTTCAAGTTGACCGTTAGCTGTCATTAAATGCTAAACGTTCTTTTAGGTGTATTCATTGTCAATTTGATAGCCTTGGCATTATTTTGTTCCATTTCCTAAGCTGTTTGCAGCAGTTGTTCATGGGTCCTAATGAGAAAGGAAGTCAAGGGGAGCTAATATTGGAGACTGAGGTTTTAAGATAGAAAGTGAGAAGCTCAGAGGTAGGTGGGGGATCAGGAACTGCTTTTACCTGTTAGTGGTTGGAAATGAATCTGGTTAGGAGATAGCACTTGGATGATCAAAATGCATACCTGTGTAGACTTTCTGCCACTTTTGAACTGATAATAAATGTTCTGTATTTATTTAACTTGTCCTGGAGTTGGAATAATGCTCTTTCTGAATTGCTGCATTAAGAAAATTCAGAGTGCTCTAGGAACAAACTTTCTAATGCACACAAAGTTTAGCAAGCAGTGAGTGACTCTGCAGTGGGCTCTGTTTGCCAGATTCTCTGCCTAAAATACAGAGATTAATGTGACTGAGGTTCTTAATCTCAGTAAGTGTCCCCTTGGGACATTTAAGTAGGTATTTAAATAAGACACCGCAAGTCTCTGGTTATTTCTACACTTGCCAGGTCTCTTGCAATTTTAGGTTGGGCAATGTTCAGGTTTCATGAATCAGTTAAATAACTGGAAACAGTCTTTTGAGGAACCATGTGTCAGCAGGAGCTTTGTCTGTGTGGAGAATCTTCAAAAATATTTAAGTGTGGAGAGCAATCAACCCAAATTTAGTCAAGCACTTACCCACTTCATATGTGCTTTACTCAGTTAGGATCCTATTGAAATGCAACTCTGTAACAGCTGCAAAAAAAATTATAATTCTTCTTTCCATCACCACCAAAATATTCATATACTAGAATGTTGATAAAATATGGTACTTGCTGATCTGCATGGCTGAGGCAGCTGAGCCTTCTCCTTTATTTGATAGATATGGTCTCTCCAACTTCGATACGACGCTCGAGGGAACACCAGATGACATGACAGTTGTAGATGCTGCCTCCTTACGAAGACAGGTATGTAAAGTAGTTGACAGTATTAGGACAAAGCTGTAGTGGTAAAATGGGGGAAGAGGTTTTCTTTATGACTGCAAAGGTATCCACAACAGGCAGGGCAAGGGCTCCTCTCTGTGCCCCTGCTGGACTGCCCTCACATATCATGTATTGTTCTGGGAATCTGGAGAATCTGACTCCGTTTCTGTTCCTGAATATTAGGGACTGCAAGATCCGATCACTACTGATTGAAGACAGAAAGTCAAATTATCAACTGTTTAACATCCATCTGTTTGAGATACTAATTTTACGTGGTTATTTGGAAGCTTCTAGAAGGTGTGGCAACTTTCAATGAAATATTAAAAGCCTTTATTTGTTTTTAGATAATCAAACTTAATCGACGTCTCCAGCTCCTGGAAGAAGAGAACAAAGAGCGTGCTAAGAGGGAAATGATCATGTATTCCATTACTGTAGCTTTCTGGCTACTCAATAGCTGGCTTTGGTTTCGGCGCTAGACACAGCTTTCAGAAAGATTTACTAGTTGAAAACACAAACAATTTGCAAAATTCTTTGTTTCTGTTTCCGAATTGTATGCTGTTTTATAATGAATACACTGGAAACTTCCACCACCGATAAAGGCTCTAGAATTGCAGTATTAAAGGGACACCTTGTTCAGTTATAATGTATTTAATAGATTTGCATTGCAAATGCTGCAGTATCCTCCTTTGCATGCTTCTGTGTAAACATGGACCAGCCCATGGGGAATGTGCTTCATGCAGTGTGACAGCGGTCTCCAGGACTAACCACTGGAGGTTTTGTTGTGGAGCGAAGAGAACAAATGAAATGGGTTGTGAAAAAAACAAAAACAAAAACAAAGGAATAAAAAGTCATTTTTATTGTTCTGTTGTTAGATGCAATTAAACAATTGCACTAGTTTTCCTTTAGTCCAAGTAGTTTGAGGTGTGCCATAATCAAGGAGTGTGTCCTGTGTCATGAGTATGTTCCTTGTTTAAGTACATGTTCAGGTTGAATAATAAAAGGAATTCTTTGCTAACATGCAGATTGTCCAGAGGTGTGTGATATGTATCTTTTTTTAGGTTTAATTTTGCAGATGTTTTTCTATAAAATACATTTTTAAGTAAGTCAGTCTGTGAGTGATCAACATATTATGGAGTACAAGATTTTGATGTAGTATCTTTAATAAAACTCTCTCAAAAAAAGCCCAGCCCCAAACCATTGTTTAATATCATTTTAAGAGAATTTATCTGAGATTTTATCTAAACTATTAGTGTTTGAAGTAAGTAGTAGCAGTGGCCTGAACAGCTCCAAGGCAGCAGGTGGGCGTGTGACAGCCCAGAGCAGGCTGCCATCCCCTGCGGGTTGTGGCGCTGGTGTCAGGGTGTGTGGTAGGGATGGGGGGAGCCAGCCTGGAGTGCCGTGGTACCAGGGTCAGTTTAAAGATCCCCAGCTCAGCCTCGTGATCCACCTTATTTGGTAGATATGGGCACAGGGGTGCTGAGGGAGCTCCCTGCAGGCTGCTGGCTTCATGCCCCTGAACGGCTGCAGCAGCCGCAGCCCCTTCCCCGCGGGGCACGGAACAACTCGTGCCGGTGTGGCAGAGACCGGCAGTGACACCACAACGCTGCTTCAGAGGGAACCTTCCATCGCACAGCTGGACCTAGCCACCTCTGCAGGACCCTTTTTGGGCTGTGGCGGGGCACAGCGGGGTGAAGAGATGATGGACGATGCACAGCAGCTGCAGAGGAGAAGGAGCCGGGCTCTGTTTCAGCGCTGTCCTCGCTCACCCCGCAGCAATGAGGCACAGCACAGTGCCCGGGCTGCCCCTGCATGGCGTGACCCAGGGCGCTGCTGGGGCTGCCCACGGGCCTCGGGAGCAGTGCCCCAGTGCCCTGGACAGTGGATTCCGGGAGCAGCAGCATGAGAAGGCCTGAAGATTTAGAGACGAGTGCTGCAGATGCCAGCAGGAATGCTGCTCTCACCCCTTCCTGTTCTGTGGAGTCGGAGTGGGCTCAGTGTGTGGCTGTTGCGCTGCTGTACAGGCTGCTGTACCTGCTTCCTTGGCTTCTGCCATGGGGCTGTGGCATATATTTTTTCTGAGCTTTGTTTACTGTGTTCTGTGATTCCATAGGGGTGTTTGCTGTGCATGTTTTCTTACCGTGAATGTTCAAGTGTGTGCCTTTGTCTTTTAGTAAAGACGATAAAAAGGGCCAGGCCTGCTTTGCACGTTTTCTGCATTTTCCTGAGTTTTATACCATGACCTTTGCAGTGAGGGTGTACTGTATGAACTCTGATGGTGCAAATGAGGGCTGAGCGATTGTACAAAGAACTGTATAGGCGACAGTCATAAATAAAGTTTCTTTTAAATGCACAAAACCGGACTTTGTCTTGCACGTGGAATGGAACTCAAAAAAAGATTTTAGAACGCCGCCACCTGGGGAGCCGCCCGTGGGGCACGTTCGGCGAGTGCCGCTGCCCCGGGACCCGCTGCCAGCTGCTCGGTCACACCGCAGGGCTGCTCGCCCACACCGCGGGGCTGGCCCGGGACCCGCTGCGAGTTGCTCGGTCACTCAGCGGGACCTGCTCGCTCACACCACGGCGCTGCCGCGGCCTGAGGGTCCCACCCGAAACATCCCAGCGGCCCAAGCCGGAGCCCCAGCAATGCAGCTGCCCCGCTCCTGTCCCCGCTCGTGTCTCCGGGGCCGAGGCTGCCCGGCGGCCGCAGAGCCCCACTTCCACCGCCCCGGCCGGGAGCTCTTCC
>VZTI01003805.1:4353651-4371301 GCA_013397865.1 Struthidea cinerea
CTCCGGGCCGGGGCCGGGCGGGGCGCGGGGCTCGGCACCGGGCTCGGCACCGCGCCCAGCACCGCGCTCAGCACCGCGCCGCCCCCCGAAAAGAAGCGGTGGCTCCGGGCGTACTTGGAGCTGCAGCGGCTGCAGGCACCTCCGCAGCGGCGGTGAGCGGCGAGGAGGGTCGGGCGGGGCTCGGGGAAGGGGTGCGACGGCCCCGGAAAGGGGGGAAATCAAAGTGTTTTGGCCCCGTCTGGTTACGCTGTGGAGCAGAATGGGCTGAGCTCCGTAGGTTGGCGTAGCCCCGGTTGAACGGGGCAGGCAGACGGTGATGCTGAACCGACAGAGTTGGACCCCAGGGACTAAAATACTGGGTATTCAAGCTCAATTTAATTTCTCGTTCCCTTTCGAAAGGCGCGGGGCGGGTAACGCGTTCTGTTCCTGAGCTCGTTCCCTTTCCGCGCCCGCAGGTCCGAGAAGCCCAACTGGGATTACCACGCGGAGATCCAGGCCTTCAGCCACCGGCTGCAGGAAAACTTCGCTCTGGACCTTCTCAAGACTGCGTTTGTTAATCCCTGTTACATCGAGAGCGAAGAGGCGAGGCGCCGGCAGCTGGGGCTGGACAAGGACGCGGTCGCTCTTCAGCTCCAGGACAACACCGGCCTTGCGGAGCGAGGGCTGCGCTTCGCCCGCGCTTACCTGGCGCAGTGCTTTGAAGGCGCCTACCCAGAGTTACCTGCTAAGGGCATAGAAGCACTTGTTAATTTTCTTACGAGTCAGGAACTTGTCTCTTATGTGGCTCAAAACCTGTCCGTACAGGACCTGGCGCTTTGCAGGGATTTTCCTGCCCCACCAGACGTGCTGCAGAGGACGTTCCTTGCCGTGATAGGAGCCCTGCTGGAAAGCAGCGGGCCCGAGAGAACCGGGATCTTTGTCAGGGTAGGTTCATTAAATGCTGGTTTGTAGTCGGATGGCGAGAGATCCAGGGAGGTTGGCAGGAGTTTGACAATACCTGTAAGAAGACGATTTAACAATGAGATCTGTTGGTTTTTGGTGGTGGTCGGCTGGGGTTTTGCGTGTTGGGGATTTTGGTGGGGTTTTTTTCATTAAGAAGGCTGATCAAGTACGTAAAATCATACACTTTTGGTTTATGATGGTGATGTTTATATTTCCTGAAAGTTGCTAAGGGAAAGCATTATATTCCATGCACTATACTATCAGATAATGAAATTATTCCATGTGAGATTTCGTGTATCTTCAGTTTAAAAAAACCTCGTTGTATATAAACAGGGATGAGTTCGTAGGTTTTGCATGTAGGAGTGCAAGCCCCTGAAGATATTTCATACAGAAATATTCGATTAAAATTCAGTGTGACAAAGTAGTTCTAGCAGCTTTTGTTGTTTCAGCCATCCTTTTCACTTATTTTAGTTTTGCAATGGAGAAGTGTTTTTTAAAATGTTCTTTCTGATACAAAACCATTGAGAGGTGTCTAAGAGCAAGGAGCAGTTTACAGACGAGAGAGTGATGCAGACAGGTAAAAGACCCGTAGGTTTGCACGTTCCCTTGTGTTGTCACAACTTCTCTGATGTCACAGCTCCTCTCTCAGGCTGGAGCTGTCCCTTCCCTGGGTCTGGGGCTGACTTTGCCCCGGGCACACATCTGTCAGTGGCTAAACCACAATCAGAGACTCAAGCACTGGGATGGGGCACTGAGGCAGCTTTATCATTCATTTCAGCAATTCGTTGTCAGTTATTGTCTCTTCATACTGTATTTTCATTAGGAGACACCAGAAACTCAAGCTATTGATTGTAACTTCTAAATATTCTTGTTTAGGACTTTTTTATTCCCCAGCTGATTGGAAAAGACCTGTTCGAGATCTGGGAAGTTGTAAATCCTATGGGCTTACTCCTGGAAGAACTGACCAAGAGGAATATCTCTGCTCCAGAACCAAGAATTACCAGGCAGCTGGGAGTCAGCACGGTTCTGCCAGTCTACTTTGTTGGGTTGTACTGGTTAGTGCAATATTAATTTAAAGTTAAATGGGTTTAATTCGAGGAGAGGGAAGGAGGAAAGATGGTCTTTTACTTTTCTACTCGTGCTTTTCAGTCAAGTTGTTTCAGAAAAGAAACCTGATAGTAACTTCCATATAAAATGAGCCTTTTAAGCATTGGCCACAGCTTGCTGTGGTGATACATAAACAGTCTCTGATTAAGGGCTCCAGAGGCTAAATCGGGTGTACCGAAGAGCCTGGGTGTGCTTTGGGTGACCTGGCACAAGAACTTTGGGAACAGCATAACCACGTGGCTTTGGAGGGATGACAGCTGTATCCAGGGCTTAGGCAAGCATAAAGAGATGTCAAGGGAGGTGGGATGGAAGAGAGACTCATTTAAGTTCCAGAGAAGCCTTTTCATTTTCAAATCAGCAGCACTGTAAACTGGGCCACAGGAGTGTCTGTGTCCAGGCAAGACTTAGGAAGTGCCAGTTGTCCCTGGTACGCTTGTGTCAGGTGTGGTCAGTGCTTGTCCTGGTCTCTTGCCTGGGAGTGACATCGCTCCTGAGGGGCAGAACAGAACCCACATCACTGTTCCTTTCCTAAAGCAGCTGCAGGTAAACACGTAGGAAGGCTGCCTTCACTTTCTCTGTTTTACCCTGCTTTGGTTTCTGTACCTTCTAAGATGTCTTTTATAAAAAAGAAAGGAACTTTGATTATTTCTCTTTTGGAATGTGTGGTGTCCCTTCCCTGCTCCTATTTAGTGCCCATAGGTGTTTGTTAAACAGAGCTGAGCATGTAATTCATAACAGAGAGAGCTTCTCTGTCAGTCCTTTTGAAGCAGTTTGAAATGCTTCCTTATCGGGGGGGAGAAAAGACAAAAGCATTTCAGTTCCTGTTTAAGCTGACCAGAGTAATGAGTTGGCATATTTTTATCAGGGCTAACAAGTGGAATGGTGTAAAGAGTCAGTGCTGTGTTAGGAACCTAAATGAACAGTGTTGTTCTTCCAGGAAATGGACACATTTCTGATCTGAGTTTCCATTATTGAATATACAATCACTTACCTTTGCAGGAAAGACCAACAGAAATGTTTCCATTGTGTGTATATAGAAATCGGTATTCACGGACGTTGGAGAGAAACCAGTCTGTTTTATTCATGGCACACAGCTGTGCTCAGGGTTTCATGATAGAAATGGTTGTAATTTTGGTTTCTTTCCCCAAGTGATAAGAAGATCTTAGCTGAAGGCCCTGGTGAAACACTGCTGGCTGCAGAGGAGGAGGCTGCGCGCGTGGCACTGCGGAAGCTCTATGGATACACAGAGAACAGGAGACCGTGGGATTACTCGAAACCCAGACAAGGATTGGCAGCTGAAAAGGCAATCAGCAGTAACTAGATGCTAAAAGACATTTCTGATTTATCTTAAAAATTGATGGCTTCCATGCTGAATATAGGTGTATTTGGAAAAGCAAAATACAGTTTGTTTTTCTGGTCTTCAGTGCTTGAAACTTCCAAATCAAATATGGTGTTAAATAAAGTCTTTTTCATTTGCACAATGTTTAATGTTTGCTTATTTGCCTAAATGTAACAAAAGTGCCCTTAATGTGAATGTTTGCCTTTTGGCTGAGAAGTTTTTCTGTACATCACAGGAGACCATTTTTAGTAATGTTTAATAATGTGTGACAAAATCTCACTGTACAGAAAGAGGTTTCATGAATGCTTCCTTGGAGGTTGTTTGGAGAGGACGGTTAATAAGACGAGTTGAATTAACATATGCAACATCAGCCTTTGGATTGCATCTGGGTTCGTGTGTCCTTAACCTTGTGAAAACATCAAGTGTGGTGATGATCCTGACACTGCTGGGCATGCAAACTTCTGAGGTCTCACTGCTTTCCCAGAAATTTTATTTGCCATGCACATTGGTTTCTATTGTTGGAGCACACTCAGAGATTTTTAAAATTTCTCAAAATGCCTCTATTGCAAAATGAGAAATAAGTGAAAATAAGGATCATGAAGGCCTGAATGTAAAGAAATTGGAGAACATGATTTAATGATAGGCTGGAAGATAAGCTTTTTCTGTTTTCCTCCTTTTTCTCTTTTTGGTGCTTTTCCTGTTCAGTCCATATACTTTCATTTAAGCAGTCACATGACTGAAGTACTGGATTCAGTGAAATCAGTGTTTGTTTTGTTTGCAGCATCTGTAGCTGATTTAATGTAATTCCAAATGAATGGAAAGACACTTAGGAATAACTCAGGTACCTGCATGATATTCCTATTAAATGTCATAGAAACTCAGCATGTCTACCAGAGGGCAACAGATGTGTGAGAACTGTGGCTCTTTTGGAATAATTTTCTGAAAAAAAGAGTGAGAGTCTATTACAAACAAAAATGAGTGAGAGCCCTGCAAGGAAGAAGCTGGATGTAGGACAGTTGTTCAGGAAGTGTCTCCTGCTTTATCCCATTGTAAGCACTGATTGTAAAAGACACCAGGTAAATAAATGTGCCTTCACTAATAGGAGGGGGAAAATCAGGCAGGTGGCCATTCATCCAAGTTTGGCACTGCTGTCCATTGCAACACATCCTTTGCCTTTGGCCCACAAGATGGATTTAGGGAAGGACACTTGGCAGCTAAAGGTCCTGGCTGCAGCTGTGGCTGCTGGGTAGGTCTGTGCTGTGACGGTGAGTGCTGGCTCTGTCAACCCAATGGAAACAGATTTATTGGTGTTCTCAAGCAAAAGGAGTCTGTGTGTGACCCCCGAGTGTCTCCAGCACTCAGTGCCCTGCATCTTACCCAGTGTAAAACACTGATGTGGCTGGAGAGCAGCGAGACCCTCCTGCTGCCTGTGGCGTGGGAGGTCACACGAGTGAGAGCTGGAATACAAAAAGGAGGGCAGAAAGATCAGCCCAGCATAAAATATGCATAAAATTGCTTGTGTTAAGTGAAAAATTCCAGCTAGGCAATCTATTACCACTTACATAAGCAAAGCCAATAAGGTCACTAGATTCCAGGGGAATAATAGCAAAATGTGAAAAGATGGTAAAATTACTCATGCTATTTTTAGTTTCCAGATGAGGTTATTGCTCTTTACCTATTTTAAAAGGACAATAGTGAAGGTGGGGTTTTTTACAGCCAAAGTTACCTACTATTTTTATATACATATTTATGTATTTTGAGATAGAGAAGTAAATTTCAGTCAGTTTACCTTTAAAAATAATCGAGATCTGCTTACTGTGGCTTTATAGTTTGGCATGTGGGCATAAGTCCTAGGAGAAGTGGAGTACTGAATACTGTGCTGGTAAAAGCTGCGTGATACAAGATAAATCAATTTACTGTGTGGCACGTGTATGGAATGTATTGAGATCAAATGAAAAGACAGTTTGGGGACATGGAAAGAAAGGACTGGGTTTTTATAGAGGTGTGACTGAAAAAGGAGTTTTTATAAGAAAATGTGTCCTATTTTCAAGTTTCTAAAGGTCAGAAAAGCATTTCATATGTTATCTGTGCTTTAATTTCAGACATTTAACATATATTTCAGGATTTACAGCTGTACTAGTGGGATCATTTGCATACTTCAGATTGCTAAACTTTTTCCTTGTTTTTTGAATCAATAACCATACATTATATCTAAGGGATGTTAAAAGATTTGTAAGATCTACAGAAATCAGTATCTACAACATGTGGTGAAAATGGCAGCTCAGAAACATTGTTCATGAAATTCCATGGCAGTTTTGTCTGAAAAGTGCTTTTTGAGCTGCTTGCATTGGTGCTGAGTACAAGCGCATTTATGTCTCTCAGCAGTTGTTCCTTTCACAGTCACATTGTATTTATCTTTCAGAGAGACAGTAGATTGAGCAGAGTGTCAATAATGACTGACAGAAAGGCATCAGGACAGTTTATTCTTGCAGCCCATTGAAGAACTCAATGATCGTTGTTACAAAAACTACATTTGTTAACTCACTAAACAGTAGGAAAGGCTAGTAACCTCAACTTGCTTTTTCTCCAAATGTTAGATAAATCCAGTGTGTGAATGGTCTTGGATTATTCTGTTTCTGTCCTCTACATCCTTTGTCTTTTTTTTTTTTTTTAAGTGTTGTAGGAGTAATTTTATTTTGAGAAAGATAAGAGAAGTTCTATTCCATTAGTCCCAGCTAAGTAATTGGTGAAAAACTTCTTAATATGGTTTCATGCACTGTTGTTAAGTTGCTTCTGTTCTCAGTTTGTGCCTCTGCTCCTGTGTCTCAGCAGTTCAGTGATGTAACTGAGCACTCAGTTCTATCTCTTTGCTTCCAACTGCAGCTTCTGGTTACAATAACCAGATATTTTGCTGCAATTTTCTCTTAACAAAAAAAAGTTCAGGAATAATTCTTAATTGTTGCTGCGACTTAAAGGCAGGAGATGAAAACACAATCATTTCATAGTTACCTCTGTGTTAATTCAGAGTTTGAAATTGCTGGTTAAAAGTCAAAGCTTTTACTGGTTTATGACATTTATTTTTTACTTATTATAATAATTTCTTGGGTTTCATGATAAATCAAAAATTTAAATGAGGTGCTCTGGTGTTATGCTGCTATACAAAGCCATGAAGAATTCAAAACATCAAAAGATGTGTTGTCGTGTTTTGCAGGGCAGAGGGAGGGGATGATGCAGTACAGACATTAGAAGAGCCCTACTTTTTCCATGTCCTTAACTTTACTGAGTGCTGTGGTAACTTGAAAGAGGCTCTGAACTATTTGGGTTCTCTTACATCAGAGCTTTGAAGTTTAATATTGAGAGATGCATTTAGTGTCAAGAAGCAAACTTCTCAACAAGGACAGATCGGTTTTATCTTTCCAAATCGATTCCCCAGATGTAATGGCACTAGTTTTGCATGTCTCCCGTTTCAGCTTGCCTAAGAAATTAAAGATCCAGTGCTGACCAGTTGGTCAGTAAATAGCCCCTATCGTAGTATGAGGCTGCAGAGTGGGAACAGCTGCTCTGTGTGACAGAGTCAGAGCATTATTGAAGGCCCTTGGTGATTCCTAAATCACAGGCACACTGCAATGCAGCTCTTCGTGGTGCACATAAAAACTGGGCTGCTCTTCTTTGGAAAAGGGTAACTCTAGGGAGAAGGTAAACATCATCATCCTTTTCGATTTTTGTGTAACGAGTATAATGTTTCTGCCAGTCTGTGGCAGCTGTGCTGGGGACTGTGCTCTTGAACTTACAGGTTTATATTAAAACATGTTAATTTTGGACACTAAATCTTTTGCTCCTGTTGCTCCAGCTGGGGAAAATTACAGAACCTCACTTTTCTGATATGGAAATTAAAATTTATGCTTTACCTGTGGAACTTTTCATTGCCAGTTGTGCTCACTTGTTCTTTATCAGAAGAAATCTTGATTTTATTGATGTTGAGGAATTTTGCATTTAATTCCAATGAGATTAAAATTTCTTTGAGTTTTGAACATGCTTGAGAGCTCTCCTTTAAGGCGCATCTCAATAGCTCTGCAGTCCTGTTTTCCCTTAATTAGTCTGGGATGCTTACGTAAATCAGAGCAACATTTGTTTCTCTAACTTGAGTAACATTTTTAGATTAATTGTTACCTGACCTTTTTAGTTTAGTCCTAAAGGCACCCTTTTGGTTTAAAGCACCAAATTTTGTTATTTTATATAGGAAACCAAAATCAATTGCATCAGGAGGTAGGCGGGTCTATTAAAACTGTTATTATCAATAGTAATTTAAACAACCTGGCCAATGTTTACGTAGCATTTCTGAATACTAAAAATATGCAACTTGCAGAAAAAAGTTCTAAAAAATGTTTTGGTATCTGCCTTCAAATAAACTTGACACTGTTTAATGCAAGTTGTTTCAGTAGACAATGGTGAGCTGTAGTCCTTTGCTCCTGGCAAGAGATTCCATAGTTTCATGATTCCCACATATTTAGCCAAGTATTGAATCAAATCATCAGTTTGTCAAAGCCAGTGTATTTGTGGCTTTTTGTAGGCTGTACCGTGCACTTGGGTGGGGAGGAAAAGTGCCCCTAGCAATTTTTCAGCCTTAGAGAAGGGAGAAAATAAATACTTTTGGCTGGTACAGGAGATCAGTTTCTGAAGTTATTAAGTTTGGAAGTTTTAAAATGTTCGGCTCTCGCTTATTTGACCATTTCTACAGAATGATGCCACATAGCAGGTAGTAAAGGAGGATAGACCCACTGCCACATTGAGACAGCAGTTTTGTGGGGACATATCCAGATTTGGGATGAATATCTCTGAAGCAATGCAGGGGATAGTGCCAGGTCAAACAATTAAGCCAAGTGGAATAAAAAATCAGTGGCTTTCCTCGAGGCTGAAGGAAACACATGGGTGGAGCACCACTGCCCTACATTAGACCTAAACCTATGAGAGAAAATTCAGAGTCATTGGAGTTCAAAGATAGCATTCTGAAACCTGTTCTTGTGGAGTATCTCCTTCACAGAGCCAGTTCTGCAAAATTAAGAAAATACTGTTGAAACTGAGGAAATGTCACAGAGTTAGGATTAACCAGGGGAAGCATTCCCACCACCAGAGGGCAAGGATTTGTCTAAAAGTTCTGGCTTGGTTATAAAAAGAATCCAGTTACTTTAGTGGTTATTTCAGTAGAACTAGGAGGCACAGCTTTATCCTCTAATTTACTGGCAAAAATATCGATGTTTAGAATGACAACATAGCAAAACAATTTGTGAAAATTCCAACATCAGAGAATGTTTAAGAAGGAAAGGAGTCCAGAGAGAAAATGGCTTCATTAGTTGAGATTGTTGAATGTTAATGGAAATTATTCTCTTGAATTTCAAGTGATGGGGACTGGAAATGTTTATAAAATATTTTTTATATAGTCCATCAGGAAAAATACAGTTGCCTAATCTAAAAGTGTGTCTGAAGGTTTCCTATTCCACTACACCGACCTTCTGATCGAGTAATGACTGGCAGTGAGCTTGGGAGAGCTACTTTGATAATTTGATTAGGCTTTCATTACTAGGGAACTGATGGGTTTAGATTTGAATGATTCCCCTGTCATTTTCTGTTTATAATATCAGAGTATAGTTCAGTTTTCTTTCATGTTTCTTTTGCAGTAGAAATATATGTTAAATATTTAATTTCTGTCTCAAATATCATGTGATGCTATTTCAGCATGTTTTCAGTCAGGCAGTTTTCAACAACCTGTGGCCACCAGGCAATGAGAAAACAATTGGAGAAGGAAAAAAAAGGGTGACATTCATATTGACACTTAGCAGATCCCCCCATGGCAATTCATTATTGCTTCTACTGCTCCTCTGATTACTTTAGAATGAACTTAGATGCCCACACCCCCACAGTTTCACAAGACCCACAGCATTGCACACTTTTTTCCCAGCTGCCCTGACATTGTCCTGTGACTTCAGGCACAATGCCCAAGTGAGGTTTGTGAGGATTTCCTTGATTCAGGCTGTGTGCTACATGACCAGCAGGCAGAGTGCTGAAGTTCATGGAAATCTAGACCAGTAGCAAACTGTTGATTATTCCTAGGTTTCAGAATTAGGTCATTTATTTCATGGTTTATTTTTTTGAAAGTTTCTTGTTGAATTTATTAGTTCCTAATTGGTTATTTCAACTGCCCACTGCAAGCTCAGCTGTAAGATCAAGTGTTTAGGAGATGATCATAGATCAGGTTGAATTTGGTCGATCTCATATATAAAACCAGGCTGTTTAAAAATAAGTTTGAACATTTTTTTTTTCTTGATTGGAGTACTATACTCGTCATTTCCTAGTAACCCAAAACATCAGGGATTAGATGATAACAACAAAAATAATAAAGTTTGATAAAATTTGGAATAAGCTTCAAAATTTTCCTTTAGAGAAAAACTCCCCCTGTTGCAGAAAGGATTTGTTGCTAGTGACAGTACACACCACTGAGTTATCCAACTCTTACTAGATAATTTTTGAAACCTGCAAGGAATAATTTTATGCTTCAAGATAATTTCCAGTTTTGAAGCATAACAATACATCATTTAACATGAAGATGTCATTCCAAAGAGCTGTGACAAATGGTTATTTGGATTTCATTATACAAGGGTATGACACTGGCTGTCGAGAGGACCGAGGGCAATTGTGGGCGTTGCCTGGCAATGCTGAGAGACTGCAGCAAAGAAACGAAACACATGGTGCTTCAGGGCAAAGCTGAGACTGCAGAGAGTACCCTGAACATTCTCTGACTGTTTATAATGAGAAAATACAGAAAGAACTAAGCCTTTTGGCAGGTGGGTTTGAACAGTGATCTCTGTCCAGGAGTGTAAAATGAGTTTACCCTGGCAAATGCTTAGGTCAGTATCAGTGGAAACTTTTCAGTAATTACTTTTAAACCTTTCTGTGTTAATTGTTCCTTTGCTTAAATTGGTTTAGTTTTGAATGGTTACACTCCTAATCAGTGAAGATGTAGTGTGCAGCAATGCACAAAGCTCCTCCATCTCCTCTATCTCCTGCCTGCACATGTCCCCATGGCAGCCGAGCAGATATCTGTGGGCACAGAGGGACGTGCAGGGAGGGGACAAGAACCTGAAGGTTTCAGAGCAGTATTTATAAGCTGGCTATGAATACATCAAAGCAGAACAACTGGAAAGCTGGACCTTAATTAATAAAGCACTGGGGTCTGAAACAACCACATACAAAGAGGAGCAGGATGTAAAACCTCTGTATATTCATAAAGCGGATCTTGATAATTTAGGAAAGTTGGGGTAAACTGAGAGATCTAAAAACGTGATACTAACAGGGTTACAAACTCTAACAATTACAAGAGACTTGATTAAAAATCCTACATTGTAAGAAATAATACACTTGCCTAACAGCTTCTGTAATACTTCTGTTTCCATATTTGTGATGATTTATTACCTGTCAGATTCCTTCTCCCTACCAATTTCCCTCATCCATAGTAGCCTAGAGGACCTTGTTGGTGGGGGTTTTTCCATTTGTATAAAATCTCTTGCACACCAGGGGTGTATTTCTCAAATTCCTGTGTTTATGTCAGTAAGACACTGCTATTTCTGCTGCTGTTATCCCAAATTTTTCATTCACTGTGCTGTTTCAGAATATTTATTAATTCTCTTGCTTGTCCACAACTCAAAACAAGGTTTTGTTCTATTCAGGCTGCAATAAGGTTCTGAACACTTACTCTTTTCCCATTTCCAAAACACAGTACATGGAATATTACTATGCACAACATGCCTCAATTATCCATTTGTTTCTGGTGGTTGTTTTGTTGTTGGATTTTTGTTGTGCTGGTTTTGGATCTTTTTTTAAATTTATTTAAACATGTAACTAGTAAATATTAAATATTCCTGTCATATAATAAAAAATGCTTCTTTTTCATGTCAAGTCATTTTGGTTGTCACATGAAGATAAGCATTTCTCTTTTTTATCTCCTGGTTAAAAGAGTTTTTCTAATTGACAAATGCTTTCAAAATCAACCTTCTCAGTTGAAGTTCTCACACATTGTATCCAAGAGACATGTCTGCCATTGCCACTTCACCAGAGAATGCATTCTTGAAAGAAACCTTAATTATTTTACAGCTGTTTGTAACTACAAGTATGGCTTGCAGTGTTAAAAACAGTTCAAGGCAAGACATTGCAGATGCTCTTGCTGTACAGGAGAAGGTACATGAGGCCTGAATGTCAGGGGATTAATTTTTCTTCTTAAACTAGTTATTCTAAACAATTTGAAGGGGTTTTTTTGTACTTCTGAAGGAAATGACGTGAAGAGAATGTGCTAAACCATTACTAGGTTTAGCATTATTTTTCCCATGTATGGATTGAGATTAGGCTTCTCCTGCAGAAAACCTCCCCCAGGAGGGTATTTGCAGCTACCAGGGATTATCCATATCCACTCACTGCAATGGCAGGAGCCTGTGCTACATTCTCTGGGGGATCTTTCTGTCTGTTGTGCATCTTGTTAGTGCTTTTACTTTTGTCTGTTAATGCTACCAATCCTAAAGCCCTTCTCGCAGCAGTTTGAACAAGACAACTTCCCAAAGATTAATGGAAAAAATCTTGGTGGCAACATCTCTGATTTTAAAATTACAGTAGTAAGAAACATTACACTAAAGGTCATAGAATTCAGTTTCTTTTTGTAGTTGTCCACTAAAATATTTTCTTTCAGAAACGGGGTGACTGAAAAACTTAATTTTCCCATATTCACACGACATAGATTATCTTCTGTATTTTTCTATTTGAATGTCTGACATCTAAAAGCTCTACTTCCTAAATTTCCCTCTTTTGTTATGTCCATCTCCATTGCTTTCCTCAAAGATACTGTTCTTTTTCATCCCATTTTGAGTCCAAATGAATGTTTCCATGATGTTTAGCTATTCTGACACTTGTTATATTCATTGATTTGTGCAGTGGAGTGTATAAAACTTTGTTTATCAGGCAAGATTCAAACATTACTACATTGGAGTCGCTGATTTACATTCTCAGTGTTTCAGATCATGCAGTGCATGACAGGTATTTCATAACTTGTCTTGGCAACTGTGACTCAGTACACCTTTTTTCTTTCTTTTTGTCCTTTTTCATTCTTTATATAATCAGGTTGCCTTAGAGAATTAGAAAGTTATGGACCTCTTTTCTAGATTCCAGTTGTAGACACTCCTTCAGGATCACCACAAGCACTGAGAGATGTCTGCTCAGAACAGTTAATTCTACTCTGGTGTTCTCCAAACCAGCCCTCAAGTGATGTTTATTAAAATAAATAAAATTCTAGGGAAGTATGAAGGAGAATATGTGAGTTTTGTAAAGTGTGGGCAAATAAAATATAGCTCAATATGCTATTTCTCCTATCTACTTTAATATTCTTTCCATCACTGAAGATACTTGTGAAATTACCTGTAATTCTTTTTGCCCAATCTAAGGCACTTCTAAGACAGCACTAACCAATAGCAGTTTCCACAAATTAGACTAACTAATCAATAATTTGGATTCATTAGTGGAAAGGAACAAAGGCTTCTCTTCACTCCCATGGGAGTTTTACAGAAAACAGGCAGGAAATGCTCATCATCAAGTGGAAAAGGTACTGAAGAATTGAACTTCAAAATACACTGGGCTTTAAATACAAATGTCATTTATACATCAAGAAATAGCTTAAGTTTTTAAACTTTAATGTGAAAATGAAGTTGTTCCTGCTCAGAGAGCATTTCCTGATTCAGCACTTTATGTAGCCAAATACTACAGAAGCTGTTGGGGTTTAGATGTCTGTTTAGATTCTGTCTCTCCCTCTTCTAATTTAGAACCAAAAGTTAAGAGTTGAACTATCTTTTCACCATCGAGTTATGTCTTTCACATGTTTGTCTCCTAAAGCTGGGGTTTTTTGCATCCTTCTCAGTTTATTTGTATCAGTTCCACAACTTCTTTCTTCTACCCATGGGCTCTGGGCTGCCTTGTGTATTGCTAACATTCCTGCGGGATGTTCCAGCAAAAGTAAAATATTGTATGACTTAGCGCTATATTTCTATTGCTGTTATAGGATCAAATATGAATATACTCACTCTGTGGTTTAAAGGGTTCCGCTCTCCTCTAGCATGTTCCTCTGAAAGGTTGCATGAAACAATCATTTTACCAAAACTGTGACAGTTTATAAAGCATCATTCAACTACAGGATCTTATAGATTAATGATAAACCAATACAAAACAAAATTCAGTAATAGAAACATTGGCACATACTCTAAAAATAAATGTACTGCAAAGATGAACTTAAAAATTAAACGCATTCACCTTGCATACAAGATATTCCTATGACACATATTTTGCCTTCACTGCAACTGTATATAGGTATGTTCTTTCCACTACCTAGTCTGTGATTACAAACTGGAATATGATCTTGTGCACTTAAGGCATGATGGAAATTCAAGAACTGTGTCAAATAAAGGGGCAAGGTTGGAATATTGATAACCTTTCAACATCACTGGCCAATCTAGAAAGCAGGAAGAGAATCATATGGTGACTGAAAATCATTTCCTACCCCATATTACTACAAAGGAATTAGGTGTATGTCACACAAATTAAACATGACATTTAAAAAGTACCACTAACTTGTTCATTACAAAAATCCCCAGATGATGTGACGGTGCCTTTCTCTTTATTGTGAGGCCAGTTTCTTATTCACAGCTGTTATAGGTAAGAGCAGGGCTTTCCATCATTTACCTTTTTTTACTGTGTTAACGTCATAGCAGCGGGTGGGAAATGTCCAAGGGAAATGGCATTGTAAGTAAAGATAATGTTGTAATTCAATCATATTTGCCTGACCATTTTCTTGCATTAAATTGTCCAGATTTAAATAACTGTCAACAGGCAGTATGATTTATATAATCATTACTATGACTTTCTCCTGTTCTGATCTCTTACCAAAATGTATCTATTCATCAATAAAAAGCTACTGCTTGAATAAGGCCAGGCACAGACACACTAATTTATGCTCAGAGGATTGAATAGCACATATCAGTGAACGTTCTGGCTGTGTTCTTTCCTAGTATTTTCAGAAAACCCTTCCTATACAAATATTGAGGTAGCAGTTTACCACCGAGCCGATATACCTAATCCCAGGATTAATTCTGTATGCCCATCAGTGGTGAAGCAAGATGGATTTAATAGCCCATTAGCCTTTCAGCATGATAATTTTCCCGTCACTTATCCTGCTGGGTTAATTGCTTTAAAGTGGATATTATTGACCTCAATCTTAGTGGCAAACAGAGAACGTCTTATTCATCTCCCAAATGTACATTCTTAGACTCTTGTTTCTTTTGGTTCTGACAATAAATCCCCTAGATTATGTGTTTGTATATTATAATTTATACCCTATTGGCCCATATTTAAGAACTTACCAAAGCAACATCTCTGAGATATTATTAACCACGACTGGAATATTAAATTCTGTTTCTTATGTAAAGAAAAATGTTGCCAGCATAAAAAAATAATTGTTTTACCTCTTGTTAAGAAATTAATTTTAATGCTAAAAGCTGTAGCAGGTGCAGCAGGGATTAAGCACTTTTGGAATAAACTGCTGGCCAGTATATTGCCAACTGCAGAAGTCTGGTCATTAGAAGGAGAGAATGAAGAACAGATTTGGACAGAGAAGCTGCAGGAAAGGAAATTCGGGTTCTAGGGTAGAGAAACAGAAAAATAAATAATGAAAAAGAAAATCAAGGAGTAAAATTGAAGAGTAGAGTTTTTGATCATGTGTATTATTTGTGGATTTTTTCCTTTAGCGATCTAGAGAAAACACAGGCCAGCTGCTTTGAGGGAATTAATGCTAGCTGTGAGCAGCAAAAAAATAGAAAAAGCAGGAGTGGAAGAGGAGCAAAAATTATGTTATTGCTTGCGGGGAGGTGAAACAGGGCTGGAAGTTACCGTAGCTGGTTTTTAGATCTGTGTGTGTCAACAGTGTTACACACACAGGTACACATAGGTCCTTGGATTCCTTAAGCACTGGTTTCTATGGAAAACAGGAGGGTAAGATTTAGATACTTGATGGTAGGAACCCAAGGTTTGGAGCAGGTGTGCCCACAGACTCTGGAAGAACCCAAATCCCACAGATCTCATTTGTAACACAGTGTTTCCTCACACACTCCTGAAGTCTCATTCTGTAGTTTCCTGGAGTAAATTTGCTTTATGAGATACAGAATGGGGAGGCTTGGTATTTACAAAAAGGGGCTTCTAAACCACATTAATGTTAACATAGGTAATTTATCCACTAGTGTAAGCCTATCTTGGCTCGATAGGCTTATCAAACACCAGAATAATGGCAGAACTGTTCCTTCACAAAAAGAATTGGAGCCTTAAGATTCCTACTGAACTTTCTGATTGACTTAAACAGTGCTAGGATTTTCCCTGGGAGCTCAGTTCTACATTTTACTGACAATGACAATGTCAATGTCAATGACAGTGATGTCGTTTTTATTAGCAGCTGTTCCTGTGTGACATTCACGTGAGTACAGTCGTGACACGAGCCATCGAAGCTGCATGTTCTCGCTTCAGTTACAAACCACCTTTGACTCTGGTTGAAACAAAACCTGACTGCATGTAGCAACTCTCTGCTGCAGCAGGTGTGTGGCCAATCACTGCTCTCCAAAGGATTTTCCAGGAAAAAAAAAAACAACTTGTTTTTTAACCTTCAAATTTTTTTTTCTAAATTTAGGTCATCTGCTTTAGGTCATTTAGGTCATTGGCAAAGGTACAATGTTAGCATGTTTTGTAAAGGGCAAAATAAATGAAACCTTCTGAATAACAAGAATATCAGCATTTCATAGAGGAAGCAGTGAGAATTTGGTCCTTATAAGACAGGAAATATTTCCTGTTTACTCTTAAGAATGTTATTTAAGCATTGGTGATTATTTAGTGATGTTTATGTTTCACTATGAACAGCTCCTGCCACCCATACTAGGAAAAAAAATAGAGCATTGCCTTCTGTGTTTAAAACTCAGAACTGGTTAATCAGCTCATGTAAATTAGCACATCCAGGGGAATCAGAAGAGGAAGGACAGATTACTGATGCTGAACACCTAGTCCTATATTTTTAAACTAAAACTATGAGGAAAATACAGTGGATCAGATCTTGCTCCTATGTGTACTGATGTCAGGGGCACAAAACTTGACCCCAGATATTGCATTGGAAATCATTAAACCTTAAAAGATTTTAATCATACATAGTGTTACTGGGGCGTTTTGTAAATGAAATCACTGAAATATGAAGCACATTGACTTTTTTTTTTTTTACATTGATTTCGTACACTGTTGAGAAGTATTCATTTAGGCATCTTTGTGTGGAACAAACACGTATTTTGTGGATCAGGGGCTGATTGGGGCTTCCTCTCGGGTGCCAGATGGACGTGACTGCTGGCTCTGCTCTCACCCCTGATGGGGGAGCGGCCAGCCGGGCACCAAATTCCCAAAGGGAAACAGTGCACTTCTCGCCTCCGCCCCGAGAAAGCCAGACCCCCGTGAGGGTGTTCTCCTCACAAATCCCGCTGCCTGCTGCAATCGACACTGACGGTCCTCACGGAACCTGGGCCACCTCGCTGCCACCCGCCCGTGCCCTGGGTCATGCCCGGCGCCAGGACCCCCGGGCACCCTCTCTGGGTGCGGGAGCAAAGCCCCCGACGGGACCGGGAGCGCCTCCGCTCTCGCCACGCTCCGTGACTGAATTTCCAGACGTTTGGGACACAGAGGGACACCGGCAGCGCTGGGGCGGGGGCGAGGCGGGTGGTCGCCCTTCCACAGAGCACCTCCCGCTCTCCGCAACCGGCCTGAGCCCACCGCCCGCGTGGGGCTGAGGGGCGGCGGGGACCGCCTGGCGCTCACTCGGCGGTGTGAGGGAAACAGCCCGCCCCGAGTAACCCGCGGAGCGGGGGAGGCGATCCCCTCCTCTCCGAGAAAAGGCTAACTGCACTTCTTATTGATATTTTTCCATCGGGATTCTCCACACAACTGACCCCCCGGCTCTCTCCCCCCGCCCCGCCGGGTCACACGGGGTGACTCGGCTCCGCTGGAGGCGCCGCCCCGGGCCGGGGTCGCGGAGGGGAGGGAGGGGCTGTAGCGCGTCCTCCCAGGCGACAGGGAGCGCTGCAGCCGGCGGGCGCGCAGGGCTCTGCCGCCGCCGCCATCTCCTCGCTGAGCTCATAAAGGTGTCGCGCAGGTTCCGCC
>VZTI01003805.1:4372166-4408883 GCA_013397865.1 Struthidea cinerea
CGGGGGACGCGTCCGCAGGGCGGCGGCGGCGGCCGGGCGGTGCAGCCCCGCCGCGGGTCTCGCTGCGCCGCCTCTCCCCCTGCGCTCGCCCTTCCTGCTGGCGGCTTGGCCACGTCGGAGGGCAGCGGGCGGGGGGCTCTACCGGGAAAGGCAAGGAGGCCGTCGGGAGGCTTTACTGGGCGCCTTCGCTGGAAATCCCCGTCGGAGCCCCCGGCGCGGAGGTGGTGGCCGCTGGCGGGCTGTGCGGGGCTAGGGCGTACGGCAGCCCCGCGGCCCGGAGCTGATCCTGGGGAGGTTTCTTCGGCACGTAGGGGGAGCGCGCACGGGAAGCGGGAGCACCACCACCCCACGGACGTGTCGGAGCGGGGGTTAATTAAACAAGTGTGCGAGAATACTTGTGGAAAGGGAAGGGGCACGTGGCTGAGCAGTTCACTGTCATGATAGCCTTGAAGATGCGGGGTTATTAACCCTGTCGTGAATACGTTTACAGATACTGCTTTAACGTTAAGTTAAACCACCAGTATAGCTTTATGTGTATCAAGTTAGGCTTGGTGGTAGTTTGTAAGACAACTCTTTAAGCTCTCGGTCGATAAACTTTAGCCCCGCTGGTTTGAGAGACTTGATCTAGAATAAGGTGGTTGGGTTTTTTTCATCTTACATCGATTTTTTCCTACAAACTACGTATATAAACCTTGGAAAGGGATTGGCTCTGATAACATGATTGCATTTTTTCCTGTTCCTCATTCCTGTATGGGCCTCCCCACTACTCCTCCCTTTTCCACCCACCCTCCCCAGAGACAGTGTGTGTGAAACTAAGAGCTGAGGTCAGTCAGTTGCGAATTTCAGTCATATATCCATAATTTGTGGGAAAGACCCTGCTGTCTTCAGTGCTACTGTCTCCTTAGGTATATCTGTTTGCTTTTATATGATTCTGTAGCAATGTGCTAATGGAATAGAGCGGAATCAAAGAATAACCAAAGAAGTAATAAATAGTATGTCAAAGTATGTCAAGAAACACCTTGGTGTTTGTAAGGGTTTGAGTTCATAAAAGGCATTCAGGAGCCTGAACTAATTTCTGTCCCCTTACTACCTCAAGCAGGCCTTCCAAGTAAGGTCTGGTGTTTTAGAGGAAAGTTGGTAATTATATTGAAATGCAAAACAAAGCAAATATGTTAGTTCTTTGCTGAATTTACATGGAATAAACTGCCTTTTATACTAATAGCGATTTAGACTTGGGGTTCTTCTACTTTGTGTAGACTTGTGAACAGACTCGACGCAAATACAGAAAATACATTTAGGTTGTGAAATTGAAAAGGGACTCTGGTTTTTCACACATACATGCCACTCAATCAACCAGCTCTGGCTATTGTTTGCTCTCTTAGCAAACTGTTATTTGTGCTGGCATGTGAAACTATTTTAAGCTACTGCACTGAGCTTATTTAATGGTTGCACATGTTCTTACTGGGTTAAATTGACAGCGTAATAAAGCTGCACCATCAGTGTTTGTCTTTATTTTTCAGGCTTCTTAACCTTAATAGACAAATATATTGTGAATGCTGCTGAGATCTTCAGCATGGGTTCAGAAGGGTCTGTTCCTTTTATCTGTTGGCTGGGAGGTATGGACTACTAAAGTGCATAGTCTAGTTTACAGCAACCAGAAGGATGTACGGGCAGTGAAACAGCTCATAAGCAGGGGACAGCTGCCACTTGTTGTTAAGGTGACCATCATTTGGATGTTACCATGCTTAAAGGAGGAATACTATTAGCAAAAACGTGGTTAATGTATTGGTATTCCAGTAAAATGCAAATAGTTCTTTCTTTCTAAATATGCAGTGTTTTTGTCTTGCTATAAAAAAGCAACCACAAACAACATGTTTGGTTCTTACTGCTAGTAACACCTACACTTACAGCTGGAGTAAAGGACTGTTAAGAGGACTTAAAGCTTCCCTCTGAAATACATTGCGACTCATTCTTTCATGTTAACTTGGAAAAGCTTCCATAAATTGCATGTGCAGGATCATATGCATTGGTTAACACCTTAGGACCTAGCCAGTAGGATATTTTTGTTAGTGATGAGACTTGGTGTAGGTCATTTCTGTTTCATAACTAGAAACTTATTTTTAACACTTCTGTCAGAACAGTCCTTCATACAACTTGTTTATTTCCAAATGCTTTTCACTGTAGAATTCCACAGTGTAGGGAAATGACTGGGGAACAAACCACATAATGGCAAATAAGTATAAAAGTACTGCTGCTTCTGTAGTTCTTAATGGTTGTTTGCATTCTGCCTCATAATACTTGCTTTACTGTAAGGCTTTAATAATCTTAGTACTTTATCTTGTTTATGTGCTATGTGAACAACTCGCATTGCTTCTTGTTTTAATTAATTTTTTCTAATCTGGTACAGGAAGTATTCTTGGAGTCAAGTAGACTAGTTTTTTCAAGTATGAAGTGCCCAATGCAAGATTAAAATACTAGTAGATTAAAAAGTCTCCTTCAGAAAGGTTTCTCAATTAATTAAAAGTGACTGCTAGCATCAGTATCATCTTAAATAGGCATGTTATTCTAGATGCTATTAACTCTAAACTTTTAAAAACTGTGGTATAACTTTTTTACAAGTTTTCTGATGTGTTTATGCATTGTCCTGGCAAGGACTGTCTGTTGAGATCTAAAACCTTAATTCTGTATTCAGCCTGAACTTCCTTTAAGTGTTTCATGTGTATCAAAAGAGTGATGCTATGTATTACTAGATTTAGTTTTAAAAAGCTTCTGTTCCCTCTACTGTTTCCCAAAATAGTATGTCTGGCCTGTTCATGTGCTGCTAAAAATGGTGACAGAACTAGTGGCTTTGCTGAAAACATCTGCTTCTTCTGACTTAAGTGTTGAAGATGAGTCTTGTCAAGTCAAAAGTATGAATGACAGGAGTTTTTTTTCTGTAATACCTGGGGTTTAAGTGACCTTATCTGATCAGGTTTACCAGAGCAGAAGTTTTGCTGTGCAAAATGGTGCATGCAGGAGAAAGTTCATGCACAGTGCTGTGAATTTGCTTCCTCTTAAAATACTTCCGCTTGTCCCCTGTGTTGAAATTCTTAATGTGGGAAAGAAGTGTGCTAGCATCACACAAGCTAATCCAGCTTTTTGGTGTTGTACAAGAATATAGGATATCTGGAATTATACACACATATATATTTCTGCCCTGAGAGCAGGAGGAGATGCTCTGGAGGACCAGTGTGCTCAGGTCAAGGATTACAGTTACACACCACGGGAAGATTTCTCTTTATTACAGCAAACCTGCATCTCGGGAAATGTTGGCAGGGAGATTCTTTTGGTTTGAAAGAAGTCCTTTGATTCAAAGGATTATGTTGGTAGCTATGACTATTGTTTTCCTGAATGCTCCCATGTGGCCTGCTGACAGTGACATCCTTCCCTTTGTCTTATCAAATGCCTCTTTGCCTTGTATCTCAGCTGTCTGTGCATCTCTGCTTTCAAGCACTTCTGTAGCACTCGCAGTCAGCCTGCTCCCAACTTTGATAAAAAGAACATATTTTTCAGTTCACCAATGGAAAATATCCCTGATTAAGAGTCCACCTGCACATGTTTTTTAATATATAATTTTTTTATTTCATTTTGACACTTTTTTAATGTCTGCTAATGTGATAATTAAGGCACTCCTATCCTTTCTCTCACTGCCCTCTTAATTCCCTCCCTCCCAACTTACTAAGGAAGTCTCTTGTTCAGCGGTAAGGAATGTTTAGAACATACAGGTACTTCGAGAAATGCTAAAGCCCTTTTATGCTGTTTTTCACAATTATTGGCCACCTTCTGGCTGCTTGTAATGCTCCTAGTTGAAATTTTAAATTTAAAATTTTTATGGATAAGGGACTTCTGTATCAGCCAGATGGAAGTATTTGATGGCAGATAGATTAGTAACAAACTATAACATCTCTGTGCAGTGGTGGTGAATTATTGTCCTTTCCCTAGAAGAAGTTTAGCAGAAATTAAAATAGTCTAAACAAACAGTGCTAGAGTGACGGTGATTGTGTTAGCATGACTTTTCCATCCTTTTTTTCCTTTGGAGCATGTTTGGAAAATTACTCGGTGTGTTCTGTGTCTGTGTGTGTATAAATAGATTTTTAAGGGTATTTTCTATATTACTATATTTCTTGTTTTCAGTTTCAGGGCAGGAGAGCAAAGGAAATGTCTCTATACCACAGTGAACACTGTGCAGTTCAGAAAGAATGTTTGGGTATTTTTAAAGAAAAAACTTAAATTAACCTTGACTCTGCTTCAAAATGTGTGTATGAGTCTTCTGCTATTAAAAATAAATGAGCTTGTGAGATGGCGGAGGGTCTCCCGGGAGGTCTACAAGTATCAGGAATGGCCAGTGCTGCTTATATTCTCTTTTGCTAATTACAGTACCACAGAAATAATAACAAATGCTGTGACATTGGATTTTCTGGCGCTTGTTTTCTGGACACCTGTGGATGTGGGTTGCTCTATGATGGCTTGCTATTTAACTCATTAACTTCATGCTTTTTAGGGGATCACATTTTGCTGTCTTAGACTCAAGATGGTGTTAAAATCTGATCCAGGGGATGTTAGCAGTGTCGAGCAGCCGTCTGACCACCATTCCTCCCACAAAAGGGACCCTCTGTTCCGCCAGAGCTCACTCTTAAAAATTTTTTTTCCTCCCAGCCCTGGCCTTTGCAGACAACTTTGCCAACTCCTGTTTGAGATTAATGCAGGAATGGCTGCTCTGCCAACAATCACAAGTTCAACTATAATTTGCCGCTGAATTGTTTTAGTAACAAATATCCACTGCTTGTTGACTGTGTTTTGAATGTTTAATGTTTCAATTGCCAGACTGCAGAATCCTGTGTCAGTGGCCTTAAAGCTTCCTTTGTTTGTGAGAGCACCAGTTTAACAATGCCCTCTGGAGAACAGAGGTCTCATGTTCTCTGAAGCTGCCCCTACGCTAGGCTGTGACTCATTGGGTCAGTGGAGGAGAGTCTCCAGGCTGGAAGCTCTGGTCACAGTGCTCTTCCACAGAAATAACCATTGCTGAGTGTGAAGAAGTTGCCAGTAATGAGTGGGATCTCTGTGTGGGATGTTCTAGCTCTGGTGTGCTGGATAAGCGCAGATGGCAGAATTGTCTTACTCTGTCGTCTTTCCCCAGGGCCTCCTGGGAGAGAGCTGCAGTCTGGTTTAAGTGCTGAGGTAGCGTTTGGTTGCTGCCTTCCCCAGGAGCTCTGTTGTAGGGAAGGGAGTAACTGGTACCGCTGCACAGGGGCAGGTTGCAAATATTTGTTCAGGGTCAATTTAAATTTAGGCATGGATAATTTCCACTAAGGACTGTAATCCGTTCTGTCCCTTGTTAAATAGGGAGTACTGTAAAGCATTAGAACTGCGTGAAACACTTGTCAAATACAAGGAAAAAACCATTTTTCCTATGAAAAAGGAGGTTTGTTAATTCCTCGTAAGGGATAATTGTACTTGGCTGTCTACCAATAAGCTTCCCCCATACGTAGATGAGCTGTTTGTGAATCATTTGGGTCATTAAATAATCTCTGTAGGTAAGGAAGGGTTGGTCCTTGAATTCTGTTTCAAAAATCCCACAACTGCTCTGTTTTAGGGAAATTCCAGGCAATTAATGGATGTTAGTTAGAAATCATTAAAAAATAGACTGTTTGCTGTTCTAATGGTAGAATGAAAGTAATTTGTCTAAGGAAGGTAATGCGTATGTTTGGGCTGTGTTTGTGTGCAGCTTCTTGTCTTGAATTCTTTGTTCTGGGCTGACTTTTTAGGCTGCTTTAGCATAAAAGGAACCTTTACATAGGTTCCCTCCACCCCTTGCTGTATTCAATGGACATAAATACTTGTATGTACCATATTGCACCCTGATAGTTTACTTTACATTAAGGCTCTTAAAGTTTTGTTCAGAATTTCCAGTCCTGCTGGACCACTGATGTGGTGCCGTGCTCTCTTTCATCATGCCAGACATCTGACACCTCTGTGTGGTGATCTGACCTTTAGGGGGGATGTCTTCCTTCTTTTAGCAGGATGGTGTAATAGAAATGTGAATTCATCTTATCCCATGTGGATATAATGTGTATATCAGGGAACTTTATAATCTGAACTCGTCACTGGAGAGAGAGGCATGGAGGAAGTCTCTGGTGAGATTTAACAAAATCTTATCTAGGCCTCAACCACATTCAATATGGCTGCTTAATAGAGCTGAAGATATCAGTGTTTGCTGATGTAAATGCTCTGAAGAGCCCTGGTAGATCACTGTAGAGTAGGTACATGTTGAATAACTTGTGCAGTGCCTTTAAATTGCAAACAGAGGTACCACAGAGCACTTAAACTATACTTACTGCAAAAAGGAATTTCCAGCAGCAGCTGGAAAGTTGAGATATACTGGCTATGCTGGGAAACATGTGAAAGTGTTAGTGAATAGCTCTGGCTTTTTAAATAGTCATTAAATAGTTTACAACTATCTAACTGTGCTGCTGTTGTAATTACTAGAAGGAGAGTAAATTGAACAGACTAAGGCAGACAGAACTGCTTTTATACTTACTGTAAAAGCAAGGGACAGTAATTCTCATATAACATTTGATGGAGCATATTTATGTGAAATGCCAGGTGGATGCCAACTTTGTTTCTATGCTGTCACTCAGTACGCGATGCTACAGTGGCATTTAGTGAATTGTAATTGCTTACACAGACCTAGAAGGTGGTTTTTTAAAACCCAAAAATAAACCTAAACAGCCAAACCTAATCCTAGCACCAGCTCAGAAACAATGAATTTCAACTGCATAGAACTCTTACAGATTTCTTTTAAAATACATAATCTTGAGTACTTACTTTAAAAAAAGTTAGATAATACTATAGTATTTTAATAAGTGTAATTTATTTGTGATGTAGATGATACCGCTAGATGAAAGATGTTAAATTGGTAATTTTAATTTACCAAGAAATTTAAACATTTTGAGAGAAGATAGTTTAATCAACTATCTTAAAACCTTTCTCACCAGCTTCAATGAAATGTCTACCTTCTTGTCAACATGCTGAACTGTGGAGTCTAATGTCAGCTGTTCCAATTTAAAAAATTTGCTGAAGCAAATAGTATTCCGTAAAACTAATTTTCATATGCCTGTAGGTTTGTATATGACTTCGGCTTTTAAGGTACTCAAAATCACAGCATTTCTTAGCAAAATACAATTAATTGTTTATCCAAGTGTTTCAAGCAGTGATTATCTCAAATTAGTTTCTCATGAAACTTAGGCTAAAATGTTGCTGCTGAGTGTTCTTACCAGTATTCAACTTTTGATTAAAAATGTGGTGATCTTTTAACACAGCATCAGAATTGTCTTACGGGTACACTTGAATTTAGGTGTGAAGGTGAATTTGCAATCTAAATGCACAACAATATTTTTCCCATTAGACTTACTTGGAAAACTTGAAGTACTAAAATTTTTCTGTAAAAGTTGAATATAATGTTAATATTTGGAATATCAGATTTTTGTCATAGGCTGTTCTGATGGGTAACAATTTAATTTATAGTTAATGTTCTTGGGATAATCATGGAGCTTAATGAAAACCACTGGCTGTTCTAAATGAGATGTTAGTGATTTTTTTTTTTTTTAATTCTTAAAAGCAGTCTGAACCAAATTTAGAATTAAAAGCATAGGAACAAATGCAAGCAATAGAGCTATCAGTTGATTTTCTTAGCGATTTGTTAGGCCCGTATTGCATCCCTGGAAAGCTTTTTATGTGCTTTGATATCTCATGGTTAATGTATATTAATTGGTTTTAAAGATGATATTTCAGAAATCCAGACCTGATTAACGTGAGTGTTAAACTGGCCCCGTGGTGTTGCCTGAGTGTCTCACTGCTTGGCACACGTGGGATGTAATGTTCTGGCCGCCATTGAGCAAAGCACAGCTTGGTTTTGATTGCAGGCAATTTGTTGGTAGGCAAAAGCAGTAGTTAGCATGTATTTAAAGAAAGAGCTTGAAAAAAAAGCAAGCTTTTTCTTACCCTGGTGCTGTTGCTCAGCAGGTTTTCTCTCTGTGCTTGCAGGTTGTGACTGAACTGGGTTTGACAATGTCAGGCTGTGGCAGCAGAAGTGCCTGGTGTTTCTGCTGGCACACTTTTTCTGCAGCAGCCTGGCATGGATGTGAGAGTAGTGCCAATCTGGGCTTGAGGCAGAGCTGCTCACGTTTGGAGCTGTGACATTAGCAATGGTATCTCTCATGTGAGAGCACACTAAAACCAGTGTCTTTTTGCCTTTGTTGTGGTTACTCGTGTAGTGTTCAGGAAGAGGAAGAAGCCCCTGTGAGTGCAGGGGCAAAAAGTAAACTAGAAAAAGATGCTGTGAGGAAACAGGAAAAGTAGGTTAAAGCAGGAGAAAAAGACTGAGCTGGGGAGTTCAGCTTGAAGAAATCTACTTATTGGGTAGAAGTTGTAGTAAGAGATCAAAGTGAGAGAGGAGTTGAAGGGAAAGGAAAATGCAATCAAGGGACCCAGGAGTGAGAGATGAAAGGTAGAGGCAAGGGTGAAGCAGATTAGGATTTAAAAAAAAGTCTAATTTTGTTTTCTTAAATTTGCATTGAAAGTGCCAGAGTGAGTTTGCATCAGTGATTGTGAACATTGGTCTCCCCCCAAGTTCTGTTATTCAACTTAGTATACTGAGTGTTACTTTGAGAAGAGCTTACAGAGCCTTAAGTTGTATGGCCGTACCAAGAATGAGTATGTTTTACAGAGATGGCTCCTATTTTAAAACTGACTGACTTCTAGCGGTAGTGTTAAATGTAATTGTATGATGACAAATTTCCCAAATACTGAATACTTCTTGCTTCTTTCAGGAGGGGCTTGAATCCACCCCACAGAGTGAAGTCGATTTCAATGACTACGTTCACACAACAGGAAATAGAATTTCTGCAGAAACACGGAAATGAAGTAAGTATTATGTGGAGAATAAAGTGAGTTTGGCACTTTAATATTAAAGTTTAAAACATTACTTAAGAAAAACTTAGTTGGTTTTTTTTTTTAGCAAAAGCTAGACAGAAGTCTTTGGAATGAGAGAAATCTTCCGAAGAGCTTGTTTCATTGGGTAGCTGATCATCATAATGTTATTGCCCAACCCAGACAATCCAGATTCACATGATCAGTATTTCTGAATTGGGTTTTCTTTTGATTTTGCATAAGGCAATATGCAGCCATCTTTTTTTTCCCTGCAAGCTCAGAACTTGAAACTGACTGCAGCAGTGTTTCCTGAAAGAGTGTACTGTGACAAAAATAAATACAAAAAATACAGCTTGTAGCTGTATGTCTTCACAGTAGGTGTTAGAAAGTCTTCTAGTAGTTTTAATAGCCTCCTTACTTAATAAAAGTATATCCATGTTGAATGCTCTTGGAGAGAGGAAGGAAAGGGAGAAATTGTTGTCTAGTGCATGGCTTGTGGCAGCTTTGAAGAGGACAAGTTCTAGCATACTGACTTTTTGTTCTTTTTAATCAAAGAAAAAAATCTGAGGTAAATGTTGGATTGGCTCTATGGGAACACACAGAGCATTTAAGCCCTGGATGTGGCTATTGCTCTCTTCAATTTGAGAGTGAAGTTTGTGTTTTAATACCATACTGTAGCCTTGAGGATTTTAGAGGCAGATTTTGCCTCTATTGGAACTAGATAAAGTTCTGCTTCACATTGAATGTATCTGTATCCTGTTTAGTAGAACTATTGATTGTAGGCTAGAGAGTGTTTTATTAGTGTGCTCTTGTGAAGCTTTGTGGGGATAAATCCCATCATTCACTAAAATGCTGATATTCAATTCTCTTAAAGTTGGCCCATTCATAACTGTCAGGTTGAAGAATGAAAATAGAAGTAGCAATTTCTTTCTCTGTCCTGGTAAACATGCGTTATTTTTGAAATGACTGTTAGTGAATGATTCCTCTAGACAGAGCTGGAATGAGGCCTGAACTCTCCCAGACTTTGTAAAATACTCTTGATGGCTTAGGTTGGTTGGGTTTTTTGAAACTATAGAGCATTGCATATGTATGTGTATATATGTGGAGCATATTGCTGACTTTTTGCGTAGGGAAATTTAATAAAGACTCTTCTGTGGATTCACATAGCGTGTGTTGGAGTCTCCATAAGATTAGATTGTAAACTTCAGCTTAGCTTTAAGCTTCACAAAGTAAAGGAAAATGTGTGTTTGTAGCTCCCTCCCTGCATTTGTTTTAATTTCATTTTTTTTACTAAATCTGCAATGTCTAGAGAGTGCTTTGAGTTTGTTTTTACTGATCTGGAACCCTAAGTGATCCTTTTTCAACTGATTAGTGTCGTTGTCCTTCTCATTATAGCCATGACTAGTCTGCCAATCATAATGATTTAGTTGATACATAATTTATTATTGGCATAAAAAAAGTTCACAGACGTCTGCAGTGCTGTTCTGTTTCAAAAGCAGGGGTCTTTGCACTTGTAGCATTCTAATTAGAGAATTGCAGTGATTTAAATGAGCCGCCTCATAAATGAAGATGTCCTCCTGAGTTTAGTTTTAGGTTGTTGATTATTGCTTTAATTCTTGAGTAGGACTGAATAGACATTTGCAAGTGCAGATGGTAGATTTAAGGAGTGCTCAAATATTGAACAGAAATGATTATTGTTTTAAACGCTGTTAGAAGTTTAAAACCTAGTTAAACATGTTTTCACTTTTTTATATTGCAGTAGTTAAATAGGCATTTTGCTTTCTCATGTTGGTATTGGACTTCGCAATACTTATCTGCAGATAAGATAATGTATTGGACAGATGAAATTCATCTGACCTCACAAAAAACCATTGTTTTGCTTAGCTTGCTGTTCAGCATAGGGGGCTCTTGTGTGCATAGGAAGAAATGAAATTTCCTAAATTAAGACTTTTCAAACATGGAGTTGTCCAATGTTGTAATATCAACAATTAAAACAATTCTACAGAGATACATGTAAAAAGAAGCTCACCTTTTTTTGCAGTCTGTCATGTTTAATGTCCATTTTTCTGTAACTTCTAAAATACTTTCATTCCCACTTTTTTGTTCTAGACTTTCTCCAACATGGCCAAGGCCTCTGTGATAACCTTTCTTGCTTCTAGATGAGCAAATCATGGTTGTACAATAGGGATCTTGCTCTGAATACAAAGTAAAATAGCAAGAAAACTTTCATGAGATAAAGTAGTTAGGGTGCTGAGTTGTTCTTAGAGGAAGTCGTTTTCTTCTTTCCTTCCAAGGGTGTTTATAAGGTCAGTGTATTGTATGAGGTTGAAATTCTCTAAACCCAGAAAACAAACAAAAAAACCCAATCACTCCAACCAAACAAAGAAAAAACCCAAAACACTTCCTAATATTTAAAATATTAACTTCTCCCCAGTCGTTGTAAATGACCCTCTTTGTGGCGCACATGGGTAAAACCTTCAGTTACTGAAAGGCTTCTGCAAAGCAACTGCTTTGGGAAGATTTTATTCAGAGCAGCTTTTCTTTAAGTGAGACACCATCTTCTTCCCTATATGTACACGTTCTAAGAAATGTCTTTCTGGCACAGGCAGCTTGAACTTTATTTTAAATGAGTTTTTACTGCTTCAAACAGTTTTAAATCCTTTTACTGTATTAGAAGACACCTACATTTTGGTGTTGCTTACTCATCTGTAGGTATAAACAGATATCCAGTCTCCAGTTTTGGTAATGTTGGGATTAGGTCACTGCAGCAAGAATGGAGGCATCTTCCAGCTGACATTCCTCAAGTGCCTTCTGAAGTCCTTTCCAAGGATAAAGGTAATTCTGATTCACTGGGTAGGGTTTGTCATCTCCTTGCTCTCTACATGAAGAGCAGTGTGAGGTATTTTCACATTTTCATGTTAGGAATAACTAGAAGAGATTGATATGGAGATGTTTCTGTTTGAATATTCATCCTCAAATGATGCTAGTGCTGTTTCGGCCTCTGATTCAGTTGTGCAGTGGTAGTAGGAAGTGAACTCGCTGTTTGCAGAAAGTGGAGGTGGTGCTAATCTCCTGTTGCCATTATAGCTGTGAATATTTATTCAGAAACTTTTCCCCTAAGCTGAAGAATAGTATTGTGAGGCAAACCGGTTACAGAGTTAATTTTTCTCCTACGCTTGTGAAAAATGACAGGTATTTTGTAACCTTTCCAAATAGCCCATTCTAAAATGCATGTGGTTGAAGAAAAAGATCTTGATGGTCTTGTATTTAGAAAATCTGTGTTACTCTGGGGGAAAGACCATGTTTACCTGAGCTAATGAGTAGAATACATGCAGGTATGCTCAGCTGTTTGGGGTTATTTTAATAGTGTTGAATTTTGGTTTGGTGCCTATCTTCCCGACTCTCAATAGCACCTGTGCAAGTCCCTCTTCCCTGCCCTCTTGCAGAGCTGGCAGCAGTGTGAGTCTGGTTCAGAGCTGGTGTTAGGCCAGACCAGAATGCTTCCCTAGAATCTCCTTTACTGTGGAATGTGGCCTAGAAACCCTGGAGTGGAAGGAGCAGTCTCTAAGCTGGAGCTGATGAGTCCTGACAGCACGAGCTGTGTAGTCAGGTGTCCTTGTAGTACACTGCTGGTTCTGCTAATACGATACAGAGATACATGAGCTGATTGTGTGTAGAACAATGTCTTTGTTAGCAGGATTTACTGGCTTGACTCTGCTTATGAAACAACTATAACTTCTGGACCCAAACTGCCTTTGAAATCAGTATGCTGGCAGTATAAAATTCTTTTAACCTACAGAGACTAATAAATAATATGGACATCAGAAGTGCAGAATTACTAAACAAAGCTATAACTTGCTTACATAAAGAAACTGTTTCCAAATCTTTCTTCCTGTAGGGTGTTATGTTTTGGAACATAGTTTTGTTGTGTGGTAATGTGCAGTTCTATGCACTGTCAGCATTACATTTGGTGCATAACTGAGGATATTTTATTGGCAGGGAGGGGGAGAAGAAGAAATCTAATTTGGCATTTACCAGCCTCCTGAAAGGTAATATCTCATCAGAGCTTTTTAAACTAGACTGACGTGTAATCTTCCTATGCAGTGGTATGTCTGGGTCTCAAGAAGTGTTGTAGGTCAAGTAATGTGCTTTTCCTAGTTGAAGTGCAGTTTCTATCACGAGAAGGATGTGTGCTGCTAGAGTTTTTCCTTGCCTTGTTGCCTTCACTGCATACAAGAGCAGGAGGCTTTATGAGAGAAGACTTAATTTTGCTGGCCTGACTGAATTTTTATTATTCCTAACTAGCACAACTATACTAACAGGAGTTTCTAAAGTGTGGTGGCTCAATGTGTTGTGTAAGCTGAAGGCCTTTGTCTCTCCTATATCCGCCTTCCCACACACACTGGAGATCTCTATCAGTGAAATAGTTATGACACAGCAAAGCATTATTTGATAGTTGAAATACATAGCACTGGAAGAGAAACAAGTGGAATCTCAGATTCTCAGTGTTTCTGTAAAATTTGGTGGATAATGCTGACTCTTTCCTTGATTAACAGTTTTTTAGCGTGCCTGTTCTTCCCCACTTGCCCAGCTCTGTAAAAACACACATGAAAAAAAAAAAAACAAACGTTAAACTTTTGTGGAAAACAGGTGCATGTATTTTTCTCTTAGTCTTTGAGCCCTGCTTGGAACTACTGAAAGCATTAAATGTTACTGGTGGCTGGGTTTTAAACCAGAAGCTTTTCTGATTAACTTTTTGTGGTGTGCCAGATGTGCACTGAATGGGATGTGTTCTTTGTTGCTTTCTGTCAAAGCTGAAAACAAGGGTAATGTCTCAAAGTGTAGGACTACAAATGTAAATAGTGTTTGGAAAACCTAATGTATGGTAAATATAATTACTCTGGGAAAAACAGTTCTCCCTCAGGTGGAATAGCTGTAGAGTGCAGATTCAGGAAAACCAATGCTATGAAGAGACATATAGGTAAAGGCTTTATTATAACGTACAGTATGCACTTGGCCCATTTTCTCCTTTCAATGATATGTTTAAGTTATGGCAACTCACAGTTTCTGTCTTGCTGCCTCCTGGGTTTTTATCTAGGTCAGGGTGAGTAGGTTGGTGCTGGTAGTGATTCTCTTTCCCTCTTCATGCTGTACTTACTGATCTAATTCTGAACGTCCCAGTATCTGGTTGCCAAGTGTCTAATGACATCCCTTGCAGGACTGAAGCTTGTTGGCAGAGGACAGGTACTATCCTTCCCAAAGCAGTTGTAGAGGGATTTTCATAAACTTAAACTTCATGAAGACAACTGCTGAATCTTGTTATCTACTTATTTTTACCTGACAAAATTTTGTTTTGTCTTGATTTTTGCAGCCCCCAGAGTGTAGCAGGGGCAAAACTTCAGAGTATTGCTTCTGTCAAGCCTTCAACAAAAGTAGACTTTCAAATGCTGCATATGCTTAGTCATTCTGACTTCAATGCTCTCCTTTTTTTTTTCCCCTGCTCCATTGGTGAACCAGTGGGACATGGACTAATTACACTTTTCAGGGACAGTGGACAATGATTATGGATTGTTGGATATGTTCCACTGTTTCTAGGGGCTTCCACATAACTTGAATGTTTACTCTTGGCTCCAGCTCTTCTCTAAGCAGAGCATTTTGTTTGATAGAGCTATGGCTATCAAAAGGAGGAGTATAGCAAAGCTTTTGGTGAATAAACAGAGCTTTTGAGCAGAGGCTTATTTGTGCTGCTGTTGCAGAAAGAACAATATTAATATTAAATGGCTGAACCAGAGTATTCCCAAGGAGATGGTGCAATGTAGAAGGATTTCAGAAAGCCATAGAATTTTTAGGCCCAATACCTTAATAGTAGTGTTGTGTAATTGTGTGGTGAGTTGGGATGATGCTTCATATATTATCTGTAAAAGCAAAGGAATGAGTAATTCTGTTAAAATGGGGCTGAAGATGTGTCATGAAACTTGAGCAGTAGCATTTTCTGAATGAGCTCTGCAAGTGTGATTTATATATGGAGCAGTTAAAGAGGTGGTTTGAAATACATGCTCTTTGGGATATCAAATTCGAATTTCTCAAAGCATACGTTTTCAAAATAACCAAAAAATGAGAACAATTACTTCCTTGGATTTTTTTCAAATGGTTAGTTTGTATTAAATTAAAAGAAAACTGTGTTTAGTAGAGCAACTGTTTGCTTAAGGCTTGGGTTTGTGCAGGTTTACATTTCCTTTAATGCCTTTTTGCAGTTCCTCCCTGCTCCCCCTCCCTGCAAGTAATGCCCTGCAAGAGTCAGCACATGCTGTGAATAACTGTGCTGAATAACTGTGGGAGTAACTGTGCTGTCCAGGTGTCCTGCCTGGGCAGCTGTCGGGCCAGACAGAACATAGCACTGAAGCTCATGATGAAGTGTTGCTACCTAAAGATGCCAGTCTGAGTTTTCTATACTTGTGATTTTTTTTTTTTTGTTGTTGTTGTGATTAATCTTTTGGTATCTGTCCAATTCAGACAGTGAATTAGTGGGGAGTAATCAGGGTACCAAAGGTATAAATGCTGAGTAATCATTCCCCACCATAAACAGCAAGTTGCATGGCATAAATTTCCTTGATATTTATCACAAGAGTAACTTTTGAGTAGCTTTGAAATAAAAAAAGGTGATGGCCTGATCAATAAAAATACAGCAAAAATAAAGATTTTTCCCAACAAACTTATTTCTTTGCTCACTATTCAGGACCGTTGGTGACTTACTTTAAAATGACTATGGAAAGGTACTACTTCAAAAAACCACAATTACACATGTGAGTTCTACCTCTGACAACAGTATTTTTTAAATTTTATTTTTCAATTTTGATTTCATCCTGTGGTATTGCACAGCTCTCTGCCATTTGTGTTTTTTTAGATGGCTGAAAATTGTGTTTTGTGGCTCACTTGAAGCATAATCAATGCAGTGTTGTGGATCCCTGTCAAGTCAGATGATAGTAGCAGAAGTATAGCTAGACAGAGCATGCAGGTCACCAGCAAACAAGGGAAGACAACGGGCCTTTTATTGGGCTCTGAATGCCTGCTTGGAATGGCTGCTGATGTTCAAAGCATTGTGTGCTACTTCAGACAGAAATATGTGCCTTTTCATGGTTTCTTGTGTGGTTCTAAAGCTTTATAAAATATGGCTTTCTAAAGAACTTAAGTCAAAATTGTGTAGGTTGGAAAAAACCTTAATGTTATCAAGCCCAACTGTGGTAGGAAGACAAAACAGCCTTTTTTTGGCATAAGCATGGTCTGAAATGCCCTTATGAGGATGTGATTTACCCTTTGTATTCCAGTCATGTTGTACACCCACTTACAGTCTTATGGTTCCTTTCCATCATTCCCACTATCCAAATCCAAACTACTCTTATCTGTTGTGGGTGTCTGGTTTTGGTTTAAGACTTGTCCATATTTAAGAACTTTTAAGAAATCGTATGTTCTCTGATAACTCTTTAGGTAAAGAAACTTAGGTGAAATTTATTGTGCACCCTGGTGTGGTAAATGTTTTACACTGTGTTTGTACATCTCCTGCAATCAGACTCTGGTACAATGAGAACTTCTTGCTGAAGTGTGTGTGACTAAGTAGGTTCTTTGGCTTGGTGGTTCTGTGTTGCCCATTAGTAAAACTGTTCTCTCTGCTACCACCAACAGAAAAACACAGAGTGCCTGGCAGTTTGTTTAAATTAATTACAGTAGTGACTTAAGGCATATTTCACTTGCTACTTCTTTTTGTGGTTAGGTATTTAGCAGGAATTAGTTGTTCCAGGAAGCACTTTTGGAAGCCTCCTTTCTGAATGTTTGTAAAAATTGCAATGCAATGGCAAGGGCTGATGCCTTTAAGAAGCTTGCATCATTTTAAAGTAACAGGTGTTTGTTCAGCACAGTCCTCCTCCGTTCCTGTTTGCATATTCATAGAACTGTATCTACTATAGCTCTGTAGCTGGTAATGATCTAAAGTCACACAGCACCTTGTTTTCTTGAGTCCTCACAGAAATCATTGTACTGGTTACAATGGCCTGAGACTGACGTGGAGCTGTGGTGGGGTTTTTTGGTTTGGATTGTTTGTTGTTGGGGTTTTTTGTTTGTTTGTTTTGGGGATTTTTTGTTTGTTTTCTTTCCCCCTCACTCCAAATGCTTAGGTGCTTTAGAGTGAAGATGAAGCAGAAAACTGAGAGGGAGAAACGTGAAAAACTGGGCTGTGGTTTGTTGCTGTGAGTTGATCTCCTCCAGGTTTCAATGGTACCAGTGACATGGTAATTGTGATGAGTTTCTGTGATCTGACTTGTTTTGGGTTGCAGGAGAAGGAAGAGTAATTGGATGGCCTGATATGGGTGGGGAAGGGGACCTCCTCTTTCATTTGCCCGCACATCTCAGGCTGGATGCAAACTGATTGTCATGGTACAGCCCCAAGTGTTACAGTGCTGGGTGCAGAATCAAGTAGGGGCTGTTGTAACATTTGTCTTTCTGCTTGTCTGAAATTAAGCACAATTTTTCTTTTCTTCCGTGTTTTCTGATGTTCTTTCCAGTACTGAGTTGGGGTTGGGAGGGGACTGTATAGAGTTGAACACCACCAACTCCTGCTGCTAGAGTTTCTGTAAATAGCCACAAGCAGGACTTCTCTTCCTCCTAGCAGTCATATGACTGCTGCTTGTATAGTTATTCTCAAAAATGTAAGTATGGAAATACTACTCCTGGCCCACCTCAGACTATCCACTGCAAGTTTAAAGCTACACATATAAATATTCTGATTTTATATATTTTGTCAGCAAAAAGTAGTGAAAGATTGGTACTATTAAAACAGTGATTCATGCTATTAACTTTTACTTTAGAACAGATTTGTGACTTTTTTGACTAAGTTTATCTTCTAAGTTTGTATGAAGTATTAAACAATTACATTAAGTTTCATTATATCTATTATTATACTGCAAGTGACTTTAATTTTGAGAACTCAAATCAGTGCCTTGAACTTGACCCTTTTGTGGAGTACAATTGCAGAATGAATGTAGAATAACTGAGTTTGAGGTAGGAACTACTGAGCTTAGCTCTAAATTAGCTATATAAATGCTATTTAAATATCTTTTGATCATTAGATCTCTTTCCTGTTGTTGTTTGTCTCTATGCAGTAGATGATAATGATGTTGGTAATAAGGACTGTTAGGTGTTGAATATGCAGTCAGGCTATTTAGAACTGAAACATCAAGTATGAAATACATAGTTATGTCTGCCTAATCTCTCTAATCCTGAGCAATCTCTGAAATGACCTGTAAGATTTGACATGTTGGTCAACTAGCTCTCCCTGGCCAGGTGAAGAGGAAAACCTGTTTGGGGAAGATGTTGAAGTGGAAGTATCACTGCTTCTACCTTGATTTGCCAACTTTCAGAGCAATCTGTTTTGCAGCTCTTGGTTGTTAGAGCCTGTGCTTCTCCTGAAGGTCACTGGGGACAATGTTGAAAACCTGACACTTGTAGGGATAGAGGGCATGTTTGTAGTAGACATGTAAGAGGGATGGTCAGGGCTATTTCAGAAATGGTGTGGGAAGAAAACAAAAACAAAACAAAGCTTTTTTGACTCTGCTTCTTTGGAAGAAACCTGTTCTAAAAGGGCACTCAGATTTTTGAGGGCAGCTAATATTTGGTGTTATTTGGGTACGTATTCAGGTTACTTGCAGAATAGTCTGAAGGGCTTAAAACATTTCAAGTTAAAACTCCTAAGTCTTGTTTAGTTTTGAGAGCACCTTTCCTCTTGTTTTGCTCAGGAATTGAAGCTTGAACATACTGAGAATTTTGCAAGTGGTTCAGCTTTTGCTCACTCACAGCTCCAATTAGAAAATTAAATGGAACAAGAGTACTTTTACCCCTTCTGTCATACCATCACTCAAATGTATATGGTGTTGTGGAAACTGCATCATGGTAACAAAGGCTGTTGGAAAAACAGTTCCTGTTCTCAAACAGTAATTAAAAGTATAAATAAACCTTGGATCCTTTAAAATCTACCAGCTGGGGCTTAGAACATATGGAATCTGTTGAAACAGTTTAAGCCCTGAAGTACAGTAAGGGAATGTATAGAATTAGGTGAAGGAGAAGAATCTTAAAGATTACAAGTAGAAATCAGGTGCTTTGCATTTCATGAGTACATTCTGCAAATGTTTTGTAAAAGGAGTGTTAGATGGTGAAATTGGATGCTGGGATTTGCTTGCCCTGCTCTGACAGATGGTCTCTCAACTCTAGGTATTTAGACCAGTACATGATGCACCAGTCAGTTGTTACAGCAGCTCAGTCTGGAATATAAATTATGTAGCCACACACTTTAATGGTTTAATGTATTAACAATGGTAAACTTAAATAGTTAAACTTAAGCTTTGAATTAAGGTATTTTCTCTGATCAATCTGTATTGTTGTGGTTTTTTTATTAAGGTGTGCAAACAGATTTGGCTAGGTCTATTTGATGATAGATCATCAGCAATTCCAGACTTCAGGGATCCACAGAAAGTAAAGGAATTTCTACAGGAAAAATATGAAAAGAAAAGATGGTAAGATACCTTTACAATTCTAAAGATTGCTTCTATGATGAGAAGTGAAGATGGACTGTTTGCTGTCATTTGGAATTTGCTTTCCTTCTTGTGTACTCTTCAGATTAGATTGCACAATTCTGTAAAGTGAAATGATTTCTGAACTTTATTCAGAGCTCCTGTAGGAAGCAGGGAAGACAAACTAAAGAAGTTTCTCAATGTTCATATTGATGGAACAGAAATGGCTTAAGAGCATGTGAACAACAATGTAAAGTAACAGTTTTGCAGACTATTATTTCCCATCCTGTTTGTTTTGTATTGAATAAGTGCTAAAAATATTGACTTTAAATTCTAGTCCATTTTTTAAAAAATCTCTGCTGTATTTAAAGAATGGGTATTTTGCAAACTACTGATAGAATCTGTTGCAGGATCAGGGGTTCAGTAGCAAAGCTGAGATCTGCCAGTTCTCACACTTCAGACTTAGGAGCGTTGAGTGGAACTTCTCACGTGAAACTTGTAAAAACCATTGCTCTTCTTGAATGTAGGTATGTTCCTCCAGAGCAAGCAAAGGTGGTGGCATCAGTCCATGCATCCATATCGGGGTCTTCTGCCAGTAGTACAAGCAGCACACCTGAGGTGAAGCCACTCAAATCTCTCTTGGGAGAAGCTGCACCCACACTGCACTTAAACAAGGGCACACCTAGCCAAGTGAGTAATGACAGCTGAGGAGCACAGAACTGCTCTGCAGTCCTTGGCACTCTTTCAGTGGCACAAAAATTCTTGCAATAGCAGCTACTGTGATCTGTAGGAACTAGTACGATCTCTGTATTTCGTATATTTTATTGAAGTATATACACATTTGCAGGTCAGGTACTAAGTGAAGTTTGTTTCTATTGACCAAATTGAATTTTTAGTGGTTATTTTCACTAAGCAGAGTTTTGCAGTGTGACAGGATTAATTGATTGTCTTTTGCATAAATATCTCTAAAGTTTGGACATAATGTGTTATATTTTCATCTTTGTTTTTTCTGTTTGAAAACAAGAAAATGACTGATGCTGTTAACCATGAGATTAGTAGTGAATATGTGGATGAAAGCATGCCATGTTTATTATTGCTTCCTTTGCATTCTGAAACTGTCTTAAGTGGCTTTCAGGGGACATATGTATGCTGTAATGTAAAGTCAAACAACATTGTGTACTTAGATTTTTGGAGGGAAGACAGTTTTTTTGAAAACTGCCATCAGGATACAGGCACCTCTTGAATGGACCTGTTGGAACTCAAACAGTAGAAAATTGCAACTTCAAGTCTTGCTATGAAATTCTTCAATTTTTCTCTACTTATACTGAATTATAAAGATTTTTTCAGAATGTAGTGAATAACTGTGTTCCATCTTGTAAAACTAAGTTTTATTGCTTGTATTTGTACAGTATTTGCAATTTCAATTACAAAATCTGAAGTTGCTAATAATATATCACTACTTTATTTTTCTGGGTGTTATTAAACCATGTAAATCTGCTGCAGAGTTCCTTTAAAAGCCAGAGTAGTAGCATAGATAGTCTTCCTCATATTATAGGAGGAGAGTGTGTGCTACATACAGCATCTTAAACTTCAGGAATAAATGTCTTGTTAAAGAAATAAGCTTTGTCTAGCCCTCTAATATTTTGTAAATGTCAGTTTGGTAAAATATCACCTTTTTGTACTAGCTAATTGAAATGTTGTTTGTAGTCTCCTGTTGTAGTTCGATCTCAAGGACAGCAGCAACAAGAAAAGAAACAATTTGACCTCCTCAGTGACCTTGGCTCAGATATCTTTGCTGCTGCTCCTCCTCAGTCAACTGCTACGGCGAATTTTGCTAATTTTGCACACTTCAACAGTCATACTGGTAGGTATTGGACCAGTGTATCCCTTTCAAATGTATAAAATGTAGTTTTAATTTTGATGACTTTTGACTAAACTTCCTGAGGTGTATGTAATCTCTGTGCCTTAATAATGTTGTATTGCTCGAGATTTCTTTCAGGTCTTTATAAAGAAAGGTTGAAGACAAAGACTGACAATTCTGCTTTTGGAAGTGGGAGTTGCTATAGCTATTTCCTAGGATATGTATGATTACACTGTTTCTGCCTAGTGCTAAACTTTAAATTCTTCAGGGGAGAGAGTGAGAGGATGAGTAACAAAATGTCAGGAGAAGCTGATATTAGACCTTCAATTTTCTTTCTGAAAATTATTATGAAGAGCGTTCATGAAAAGCAAGCAGATACAGAGACTTTAAAGGAGTTGAAATGCATTGATAACAACTGCCAATTTGTCAAAAGAAAAACCAGGGCTTGCCCAGTTTAAAGAGTGACCTCCTCTTTTGTGTGTGTGTCTATTGGAAGCTGACTACTGCCCGTGTGGGTAGTATTCTATAGTTTCAGGAAGAATAAACAAGCCTTGAGCATATGTATTGACTGAGGAAGGGGGAGAGGCCTTGAATTCTTAGAGGATGACTTCAGTAAAATATATTGAACCCGCAGGGTTTGGTTTTTTTCCAGCCAAAGACCAAAAGTAATAGAAGTCTATCCTAAAGAAAAAGTTGATTCTGTGGTCACTGAAGTTTGTTGTTGCTAACTTTCATTGTAGTTGTGGGAAAGTACCTTTGCCTGCCTGGTCTGAATGGGCTTTTTATCTAGTTGTTCTGAGAGAAACTGTGATGCTGCTATGCCACCCAGAATAAGAGAGATTTATTGCAAATCAGTCCTGAAACTTTTAACAGCCAAGATAGTGTCATGGACGGGACTTTAGATTCGCACCTGAAGAACTGGGCAAAATACCAAGGATTTCTCCAAATTAATTTTTTGAGGTGTGTTTAACTGGGAGAACTTGTGCTGACTGGCTAGTGCTGTATTGTGTTACTGAAAAGGCTGCAGATGGTTAATTTTTCTAATAATTTCTTTCCAAACTTGTTGCTGAATAATTCTTTATTTATATACACTTTATTATTCCTTGTGCTTTTTTAGGGAGATGAAAATTCCATTAAAGCAGTATTTCAATACTGTGTTCGAAGTCTAGGTAAAATTCCATTGCATCTCTGTTGGGTAATTTTTACAAGGATAAAAAGCTATTGGAACAGTCCAGAATAAATACGATCTGAGGAAAGAGTCTATTAATTTCTGGTCACAAGCTAACCATTGTGGTCATTCCCATTACTTCTTTCTGTAAGTTTTAGAGCCCAAAGCCGTTTCAGGGCTAGTAAATCAGTTTCTAAAAGACAAACCTGATTGTGAGCGTGTGATAGCTGAACATGTATTGCAGACTTGTTACCTGAGGGTGTTTTCTGACTTGCTGTAGTAAAATACATGTAAGGCTTGTCTTGTGTGCAGGAAGTACAGGGTAGTGTTAGCAAAATGAATAACAAAATGTTACAGACTCTTCCTTTAGAACACAAGGAGAGTTGATCAGTCTGTCAGCTTTGGCAAAAATGATTTTGAAATGCTCATTAAGGAACTGTATAAACATGTAATTTTTGTTAGCAATTACACAGTGCAGTGGAGGATGGGAGAATTTTCACTTCGTCCAGCACTACTTTCTCAAAGTTTATGGTCTGGTGTTCTTGTTTTAGGGCTTGGTTTTAGCTTTGTGTATAGGGGATGGACTTTTTCCCCCTGCATGTACACAACACTAACTAAAGAAATCACTGAAGAGACCAGCAAACTTAAGATCCTTCAGTATAAGTTACTGAGTGCATCAGCTGATAGGAAAATATTAGCAAACTTCTGCTGTAATCTATGAAGTGTAGGTGTAAATCTTGAAAAGTATGCAGGAACTGCAATTTGTGCTGTTTCTGCTTTCCAAGTTCTGTTTACTGTATTAAGCTAGTTCAGGATATTGTTGCTTATGGAAGGGGAAACAAACTAACCTTATGTTTACTGTCTGTATTTAATTTACTGAGTTCTGTAATTTCTGCAGAATTGAGATTTTTGAAGATGGTATGTGACTGATTTGTCTGTAGTTTATAGATTGGTAATAGCAACAAGGATCAAAAATTTTGGCATGTAGATTTCTTACAAACTAAGGGAATAGAAGACCTGCACAAAAGATTTTAGAAAGGTGTAGTGACACAGCAGAATTCTATCACAGATAAAGTGGGAGAAGAGGCTTTATCTAGAAGAAGCAAAATAGTATGACATAGTTATTTTGAGGAGAGGGTTTTTTTACTTTAGATATATGTGGATTTTATTTTAGTTTTGTCTGTTTTGCAGTGTTTCGTGCCTCTATTGCACACCAGGTAGTGCAAACGTCACAGAACAAACTGTGCAAAGACTATAGGGGCAGCTGGCATTGCCATGACTGGTGGTGTCATCCCTGGCTTTAGCCCCATCCCTGACACTGCCCCCTTGGATCTGCAGTGTCAAGAGCAGCTGTAAGTCCATGGCAGTCTGCACCCCCTTGCAGTCCCTGAGCTTACTTAGGGTTGTTTTTGGGTTTTTGCGTGGAGAACTGAGTTTTGGAATTGGCAATCTGCATGTTGTCTGGGTGCAGCAGAGTACAAATCTTACCTGGTCTTTACATTTATGCCACATTTATGAATGTTGAAACTTTACTACATAAAATAAAGCAAGATTCATATCCGAATACTCTACTGAAGAGTCTTTACAGCAATACCGTTTGAAATGGGCTCACTTGAAAGTCATACTGTGTGTGTAAGCTGATGCAGTAAAATGGAGTGTTTTGTAATGTAATACACTCCCATTTTTAATTTGGACCCAAAAGATATTTCATTTAAGATTCTTGGCATAGTTTTCTGTTTGTGTGAGTGGTTAAAATGAATAGTCTTGCCCTTACTCTAGGAATGACATTTATGTACTTAATCCTGTTTGGTCAACTAAACATCAGTCTCTCGTCTATCCAATTGACGTATTAGGATGAAAGTATCACTTTCATTTTAAAGTGAATTCTTAATCTATTCCTATTAAAAAGCTACTAGCTTAAAAACCTAAACAACTCTAACTTCGGAATTTGGAATTAGAGTCCGTAAAATACTGTTTAACCAATACAGAGGATATAATAGAAGTAATTTTTTGTCTGTTTGTGCCAGCTTTTTCTCTTTGCACACTTCAAAGGTGAAAATAACTTTACCAAGATCTTGCTTTCCCTTTGATATTTTTTTTCTCCTTGTTGACTCTCATGCTGTGGTGGGTTGACCTTGCCTGATTCCAGGTGTCCAGGGGCTGTGTGTTCACTCTCCCTTCAGCAGGGTGGGGGGAGAAGACATAAAAAAGGTGATGAGTCAAGAAAAAGTTACTGTCCTGGGCAAACCAGTCTTGACTTAGTTTATTGATACTTAATAATAGAGTAGAATAGTGAAAAACAAAACCAAATCCACCTTCATCCCTTCTTGTGAAACGTAATTTCACTCCTGACTATTTTAGCTCCTCCTCATGAGGGGGCTGGAGAATGGGGATTGCAGTTAGTTCACAAGATTGCATCTCTGTCACTACTTCTTCCTCATGCTGTTCCCCTGCTCCATTGTAGGGTCCCTCCCCTGCAGTGGGATATGGTCCTTCTCAAACTTTTGGGAACATGAGTCCTTTCCACAGGTGTCAGTTCTTCAAGAACTGCTCCAGCAGGGGTCCTTTCCATGGGGTGCTGTCCTTCAGGCAGGGTCACAGCTCCTGCCAGAAAACCTGCTCCAGTGTGGGCTCCTTCATTAGCCAGAGCTCCTGCCAGGACCCTGCTCCAGCAGGGGCTTTCCATGAGCTCCAGCCTCTTCATGCCCCCTCCCTACCTGCTCTGGCGTGGCTCCTCCACAGACTGCAGTGTCAGTGTGTTACAGCATGGTCCTTCATGGGCTGCATCCTTCCTCACCATGGTCTTCTCCATGGGCCTGGAGTATGTCCTTTCCTCCCTCTTAGCTGACCTTGGTGTCTGCAGTGTTTTCTCTTGCATTTTCCTCATTCCTCTCTCTGCCACAGCTGCTGCACACTGGTTTCTAACCTTTTTTAAACACAGTGCCTCAGAGGTGCCACCAGCACTGCTGGTGGGCTCAGCTTTGGGCAGTGGCGGGGCAGTCTTGGAGCTGCAGCAGCTGTGCAGAAATGGGGGAAGTTTCTGTTCTCGCCTCGCAGGGACCACCCTGGCTGCTCCCTGCTACCAAAACCATGTCCTGTAAACCTAATGCTCATGCACACAGTTTATTAAATGTGGTATCGAGTCCAGCCAAACCTCACCCTCTCTCCCAGTGGACCTTGGGAAAGAAAATGCATGCACTTCCATTTATATTAGCAGCATTGTGGAATACAGTAGTTTGTATTAAAATATCCTTTTAGAGCATAAATCTGTAGTACAGACACTTTTGAATAGAAATAAGCAAAATAATACAACTTTTAATTAGCACTGTCACACTATTAAGTTACAGTACTTAAGCAATCAGCATAATTTATTCTCTTTGTATATACTTAATCTGCAAAATCTCTCCAGAATAAACAAATTCTAACCTTAAAATATAATGTATTACCATCTGTTATTCTAGAAGGTGTTTCATGAGCTTTCTTTAGATAGTAACTCAAGTTATCTATATAAAAAGGTTTGGTTTGCATTTGATTAAAAACATTTTTTCCTTTCTTGCTTATAATAGAGTTTAAGGGCTTCTGTGGAGCTTATCAGCTAGGCATGCGATTCCTGTTGAATCCATAGATGTTTGAATGTCCAGCTGTTCAAAATTAGATTAGTGTTAACTTCTGTTTTCTCCTATAGTATGGCACAAAAGGAAGGCAAAAACTGAAATTCTGTTTGAAATTTTCTTGGATTTTATTTTGTGGATGCACTCTATGAATGCTATCTTATTGACATTGGTATTGATTTTCCGTATTTCTGTATTCTGATTTAGTTTTTTAAAGACTGAATTTTCCCGTTAAATGTATTTATAAACCTAGCCAAAACTATTCAAGTGGCGCCAACAAAAATTCACCTGAGGAAGAAGCACTTTGTGTATGAGGAATTTGAATTGCCAGTATGTTACAAGAATACCTTCTAATTTTTAGTCCCAAAGAAATGTTCAGTTAGCTCACAAGTTCTAGTTTTGGAAACTATCTGGTATTCTGTTCTTTATGGCTGTTTTTTCCTGAGCACCCAGCACTGCAAACACTTAGGGTTAAGCTGAAGTGGACTCCCATCAGGTCATGCAGTTGTGAGTAGCAGCTTGTGTGAGAAGGATAGAAGTAGCATTAACAGGTACAGCTCTGTGAAGGTGGTTTGTGAAGGCTTGTTCAAAGACAACTTTCAATCATACAATAACATGTAATTTTCTTCATGTAAAAAGAAGCACATGGTAGGACATAACTCTTGGAGGCTGTCATGACCATGAATTCAGTTAATACATCTGTTTTTGTGTTTATTTCCCATATTCCATTAACATGTTTTGTTCCTTTGCGATTTACAGCGCAGAACTCTGCCAATGCAGGTTTTGCAAACTTTGATGCATTTGGACAGTCTAGTGGCTCGAGTAATTTTGGAGGTTTCCCCACAGCAAGTCAGTCTCCTTTTCAGCCCCAAAATACAGGTAGAACTCCTAGCACTTTTGATTAATACTTAATTGAAATAATCCTTACCTTTATGTTGGAAGGTACTGAAGTTGAGTTTTTCTTGCATCTGCCTGCTTTAATGCGATCAAGCCATCTGAAGCTCTGGGGAAACTCAAAATGAATTCCTTGTGTTTGGTGTTGATTTTTTTTTTCCCCCTAATGCTGCTCAGAAGTCTGATTTATGGCACTGTGTTTGTTAGCTCTACACCTGAAATAACTATGAAAAGAATAAACTCTGCTGCTTTTAATAAGTATTGAATTGACTGTCTTCTAAGAGAAGCACTTTGGTAGATCCAAAAGGATGTCACAGTACCAAAAAAGTGTGTGTCTATGCATATGTATAGCATATGCACACACTTCAGTATGTTTGACTTCATGTGTAGAGCCTATTGCTAAGATTTATTTTGCTTTCCTTTAATTTGATCATGCTTTAGAACTTCTGCTTGAGTTTACACTTGCTGTTTGTCTAGATCTTTGGCTGACTGACTTTCTTTTCCTTTTTTTTTTTTTCTTTTGAGTGTGGTGTTGTTTTAAACTTTTTTTTTCAAATTTTCTTTTTCCCTTCTTATGTTAACTTTAACCCACACACAATTTCTGGCTGTCCAGCGTTCAGAACGCTTTCATCTAGCTGCAGTTTTGGTGAATTTACTTCAGCTTTTCCTCTCCAGGCTGTACACAGTAAGTTCCACGCAGTGGAAAACTCAGCTTGCTTCATTTTACACCATTGTAGTATAGCACTTCCATTCCTACTGTTGCATATGTTTCAACTTGTTGATTATGCTTTTAGAAAGTCGTGTTTCTGTTTTAGAAAGTTCTGTAGTATGAGTGGAATCATCAACCAACTGTTATAAAATGTGATACACTTAATGAAGCAACTCATTTAAATTTAAGTACATGACCTGCCTAGATTAAATTGTCTGGACAATGAAGAGATGGAAGCTCATGGTATCATGCTTGATCTGAAGTTCAGTTGTGTGGACCCATATCAGATTTCTAAAATTGATTTATGTATCTCTGGTGTCAGTGGAGACTTCTTATAAAAGAGCTGTGTTGTGTCTTTCCCCCTCACCTCTTTCCTGATTGGATGCAGTCTAAAACTCTCTCTAAACCTGGGCATGAAATCATACAACTTCTGGACTTCCAGGCACTGTTTTTTGCTTGGGATGATGGCTGACATCTGAAATGACTAAACATTGAACCGCTAAGTAAATGGAAATAGTAGCTATTTAATAGCCACATATGGTAGGGAAATGAAGCTTCTGTATTTTGAATATTAAAGATTACGACAAATACATCTTTTTCTAGTAAGATTTTAGTGTTGAAATTATTTATAATTGCTAAGAAATAGCATATAGTTTTCAAGATCAAATTATGACTGTGATTTAAAGTGTTGAAATTTGGGGTGTTTATCCCTGATGTGCAGTCCAAAAAATATATTATAATTTTTTTCTGATGACCCACTGAACTTTGAAGGAAATGGGAAGGAGTCTTAAATGTGTAGGATGGGGCAGGTAAACACATTGCCTCACGTAACTGCAAAGGGAGGGTTACTGTGTCATCAGTTACAGTTGGAGAGACTTTCTAACTTTGGAGCATTGATCATGTTTAACTTAATTTGTTACAGGTGGAAGTGCTGGATCAGTGAATGCTAATTTTGCCCACTTTGATAACTTCCCCAAATCCTCCAGCGCTGATTTTGGAGCCTTCAATGCTTCTCAGAGCAACGCCACAGCAACTGCAGCCAGTAAAGCTGCAGTGAATAAACTGAATCTTCAGTCAGCTGACAAATATGCAGCTCTTGCTAATTTAGATAATATCTTCAGTGCAGGGCAAGGTATTAAACTTTATTCTTTGCCGTGATTATTCTCTATGTGTATAATTACCACAAGGATGGCTGTGCTTGTCAAAGTACTGTAACTGTATTTCAAAATTTCCCTTCTCTAAGTGATCAGTAGAATTATGTGTCAATGTATGCTTAATGTGCAAGATAGAAGTTTTAAAACATCATTCCAAAAGGATGTCATTACAAGACTGCTTTTTGGGAACCTATTTCCCATCAAGATGAAGAACTCTGAATTAAAATATCTAAATAATCATTACTGCACTAATGAAAATGTATAAAAATACAAATACGTATTTTATATTCGTACTAAAACCTATAGTGGATGCTCTGGAATGGAGAGCTGCAGTTGTTGCAAAGAGCTGCCAGAGCAACTTTCTTACCTCTCTGCCACAAAACGATTTGGCTTTAGTTTTTCATAAAATAGTAGCAGTGATACTTGGATTTAGTTGATAGTAAATTAAGGAGAAAAAGCTAGTTTTTCTATTACTCAAATGTAGTTCTTCTCAAATGGTGTGTAAAAACTTATGTTCGTTTGTACTCTAGAGCTTTGTTCTGAAATGGATTATTTGATGTTAGGTGTTCTGGTAATTTTCTAGGTGAAGCTGAATGGATTATTTTTCGAGGAAAACAAAAGCTCTCTGGGGCTGCAGAGTACCTATAGAAGCAGGACATTTTGCTAATAGCTAATGGCTTGTTAAACACTTTTTCTTCTGTGCCCTAGTGCATATTTAATTTTTAAGTCTGCAACCGTCTGTGAACTTTCATTTAGTTTTCTATGTCGGCAGGACAGAAACTGAAACAATCTTCAGTACTTCGAATCTGCTTTCTTTCTTTCTAGGTGGGAGTGAGCAGGGAAGTGGTTTCAGCACAGCAGTGTCATCAGCAGGCCCTGCGTTGTCAGCCCCCAATCAGTCAAGTGCATCTTCAGACAAGTACGCAGCTCTGGCGGAGCTGGACAGCGTGTTCAGCTCCACGGCCACCTCCAGTAACGCGTACACTGCCACCAGTAACGTCAGCAGGTACGCTGCCAGGGGCTGCTGAGTCCCCGCACTGACTGCAGCAACAGCGCAGAAGTAGCTTGAAGTCTTTTCTCAGATCTGTTTGTTTCTTATCTAAATGAGGAAGCGTTGAATGAGTTTAGAGGTACTACTGAAACTGCATCTCTTGTTTTAAATAATGGCAGTACTGAGGGATAGCATATTCTAGGAATACTGTCAGCAGAATGTTCTCTGCACCTTTCTAGTTGTGACATGCTAAACCTGTTAGATGGTAGCACTTTGCTATGCAGAGTACTTACATGCATACTCAAAATCATAGGATCATGCCTGAAAAAAAATTTAAGATACTTTTGGTGCAAATGGTGCCACCCGTTTATTTTCTAGATCACTGAAGTAACAAATACCAAATGCCTGTTAGTGGCTTGGTGTTGCAAGTGCCCCTAAGGCTTCTGCTTTGCAACCTTTATACTGTTGGCATTAGATCAATATTCCTTCTCCTGCTGTTGGTGGAGATAACTTTCCATTGCTCAGCACTAGTGAGAGTGTCTGGCCCTGGCATTCTGCAAACTGCATGTAAGTGTTCATCCCCTTTCTTTTANGGTGAGAGTGTCTGGCCCTGGCATCAGGGACGTACACTGCATTCTGCAAACTGCATATAAGTGTTCATCCCCTTTCTTTTACAAGCCAGCAGTAACTGTAAATTGTATTTAATTATTAAACAAGCAATTCTGACTTAACTGTATGAACTGTATAAATTATTTCCAGCAATGCTTTTGGAACAGTACCTGTGGCTGCTACTGCACAGACACAGCCTGCATCTTCAAGCGTGCCTGCTCCATTTGGAGGTATGTGAGTGTTACTAACACCCTTTGGGGACTGTAAGCAAGCAATCTACTAATTTTTAGTTGATAATGCTGTACTTTGATACCACTAATACTGAAGTTAAGAAAGGTACTATTAACAAAAAAGTGCTACTGTCAAAATAATTGTTTTTTATGTATTTTCTTAAAAATTCCTGATCTTTCATGTAATTTTAGGTATTTATGTATCTTTGTATGAAAGCTGTGTAGACTTCATGTGAGTCAGATTGGCTGTTAGAGAAACATTTATTTAATAAAATGTCTTTAATCTTTCAGCAACACCTTCCACAAATCCATTTGTAGCTGCCCCTGTTGCCCCTGTGGCACCTTCAACAAATCCATTCCAGACCAATAGCCGAGGAGCAACAGGTTAGGAAAAAAAACATTGAGTGTTTGAGAAATTTTCTTTAAAGAATTGCATTGATTCTTTTTTCCTGTATCTGTATAATTTGTTTCTTAAAGATTTTCTGTATTATCTGTCCCTAGTCTATTTGACATGTTGTGTGGTTGCTCAGTGTTGAGGTGTAATTCTAGGATTTCAAATGGTGGCCGTGAAAAATGTCGAAATGATCTGTTAGTGCTCTACCTATTTGTAGTCTGTGTATCACCAGTTGAGTTCCTTCCAAGACTGTAACCTTGGCTTTAGAGCATGCTTTATAGCAGGTAGCCCTGAAATCATGGATCTTGAAAGCCCTTCTTTTTAATTTCTTTCTTTATTTCAAAGTGCTGAAGGCTCTTAAAACCAAAGAGCTGGAGCCAGAACCAGTAAAGACAAGGCTCTTGGAATGTTAGCTCCTCACCAGTACACTTACTCAGTACATTGGTGTCTCTTTTTTGATCTCTGTGTTTAATCTTTACACTCATTTTTTATATTAATTTTCTGTGGGAGGATTCTGTAGAATCATAATTCCATGGGCAAAACTTAATCAATTTTTAAAAAGGCAAACTTGTACTTCTTTAAAACTATGAACTTGGATTTAGATGGCTGCTAGGTTATGCTGATTTTCCTCTCCAGAGCTAAATTTTTACACTTTTATCTGTTAGCTGGACTTCAACAGATTAAAATCTGCTGATATGTGCATTTTGACATTGAGTTGTGGTTTGCTCAATGATCTAGGTAGGCTGAGTTAAAAACTGAATTGATAAATTTGTGTCTTCTGCTGAAATTAATTCTGTTTTCGGTCTCTTTTGAGATACTATGCAGCTAAACTTGTTCAGATATTTAATGCCTGAAGTATCTTTTTTTCTTTATTTTAATCTCATTCCTAAGTGGGCTATTTGGATCATCATTAAGAATTTGTAGCCTCTTTAGATAAATTTCTTTGAATATGGCAACTCTATCCTTCCACCTTCTATACAGCTGTCCTTGGCTTGCTGAGGTTCCAAGCCTTTGGCAGCCATCCTGATTCCATACTAGGTGACAGAGATAATGTCTATAAGTAAAATAAGGTTCAGCCCCTGTCAGTGTAAGGTGTAAACTCATGGCTTGTCCTTTTATGTTTTCCTCCTGCATGAACTTTGCTATTTAGTACATGGGAGATCTGTTTTGTAGCACTTATTTCTGATGGTTTTCTTATACTAAGCTATTGCTGGTCATGCTATTGATGAACTGTTTGGTACATATATGTGTATCTATTTCTCTCTCTCTATATATATATATATAACTAAGAAATTACTGTTCAAGAGTGTATAAATGATTTGACATTGTCTGGTCTCTTTGTGGCTTCCATAAGGCCTCTCGGGAGCAATGCACTCTCACATATTTCCTCAGGCTCATTTTGGTAGGTGGCCACATTTGGTATCAAGTTTCTTGTGGCTAATTGTTCTTGCTTGTAAAAGCTTATTGACAGCTATCTGGTTCTCTGCACGAAGAATTGTGGAAGACTTGACTTCTTAAAAATTGAGTGGGTGTGGGTATTTGGCATCTGGGCAGAGGGAGAGAAGAGCATACATAGACATCCTGTTGAGCAACCAAAACAAAACCATTATTGATATCCTCCATGGTCACCATAGAGTGCTAATGAGTGACTGTTGAAGTTTCTGCCAACAATAGTTTGATGCCTTTTGGGATATCCCAAGTCCCCTGGTGATTTTGTTGCGTTTCTGTTTGCTGTTTTAGCCAAGTTTGCTGTTGAGTAGCTTCTCTGCTCACTGTAGTGTGAGAACAGTGTTAGTGCATTAGTTTTGTGTGCACCTTGTCAACAGTTTGTCTGTATAATGTCTTGCCCTTGAATACTTTTGGGGTAAATTTTTCAACTGATAATTAAGCTATATTCAATAAATTAATTTTATTAGCTTTTTTAAACAGTTGAGCTTGCATAAAATGTAGCTTGTAATATTTCAAAAGAGAAGTCCCGTTTAACTAGCATAGAATATCTGGTGTCTGTATTTGTACCAAAAATCCTCCTATAGACTTCTCTTTTCAAGAATAACTCCCAAAAGACTGAATAATGGTTTTGTTACTATACTTTTGCACCTATGTGCTCCTATTTATTTGCTGAAGGCATGGAGAAATGCCTATGAGCTGTGTGTTCTTTACTTGAAATGTTCAGCAGAGAATCAGATGAAAAGTTTTGGGCTCTTTTTGTTTTAAGTTCTACCTCAACAGTAAGAGGGTTTGCAACAGGAACTTTGTGTGCAAATAATGTGCATGGTGAGAATTTCCTTAAAGACGTTAAAGATGGGATGAAAGAAGGGGATGCATGTATCCCTTTGATTTTTTTTTTTTTATTATTATTATTTATAACCTCCTGTAGTGCAGCTTGAAGTAGGAAAATCCTTTCATGCTTTTCTCAGAAGGAGAAAAACAGAGGGGCTTAGGCTGCCTGAACCTGCTTGCTTCTTATGTGTACAGACTTCTACCAGAATAACTGTGGGGAAAATGTATGATAACATTGAGAACAAAAAATAATTTCCTCTTCTGAAAGAATATGTGAATGTGCTGGATCTACTAAATTTTAAATAACTCTATTCATTTTTAAAGTGGAAAAGTAAATTATGCACCCAGTTGGTGGTGATCCAAGTGAACAAATCAGTTCAGTGGCTGTAGAAGTTGAACCAAACTTTTGTCCGGTCACAGAGGGCATTAGAAGACCTTTAACATGGCCTTATAGTAATTTGTTCCATGGAAAAAGTGATTTCTTACAAATAATTGAATGTTATTTTTTGCCTATCAGCAGCAACATTTGGTACTGCATCCATGAGCATGCCGGCAGGATTTGGAACTCCTGCCTCCTACAGTCTTCCTACTAGTTATAGTGGCAACTTCCAGCAGCCCACGTTCCCAACCCAGGCAGCTTTCCCTCAACAGACTGCTTTTGCTCAGCAGCCAAATGGTAGGTCTGCATGTTTTAGATAATCTTGTCTAAATCAGAAACATGGAGAAAATGGTCTGTCTATAAGTTAGCAATAATGGGTGGATATTTATTTCTACATGAATTTGATAGTAATGTTGATGAAGGGTTCCCACACTGTTTTGGCTCTTGTAGTTGAGCCTCTTGACTTGGCTGTGTGCAATTGTGTAATGACAACTGAAATTTGATGAAAATCTCATACTAAAATGGTAAGTATTCCCAGGCTTGAAGGGGTTTTAGGCAAGAAGGGCTGTTTTGGAATGTGTGCAACTCATTATTACACTTTTCTCGAACTTCATAGAACTCAGGGAAGAGAAAATTGGAAAGTATTTTCTCCCTGAATTTATATGATATCATGACATTGAAGAAAGTGAATATATAGAAATTGGAAATTGATGGGTTACAAACAGTTGAAAACAAAAAGCTCAGCCACGGTGTTTTTTACACTTACATTCTTGATAATGTTTAAGTAGGATCAGTCCTGCTGATTCTGCAGTTCAAAATTCCACTTAATTTTGGCTGGGAGCTGCAGCAAAGAACACTCTGAACGTTGTTTACTAGTATTAATATTTTTTACTTTTCTTTCCAAGGAGCAGGTTTTGCTGCATTTGGGCAAGCAAAGCCTGTAGTAACTCCTTTTGGACAAGTTGCAGCTGTTGGAGTATCTAGCAACCCTTTTATGGTGAGTTGTTGCATGTCAATGACTTCTTTATGTCCAAAGAATGGTCTGTAACACTTAATTTAGAGATACACAAAGATTTGGGTGTTTTCTTGCTTTTAATAAGGGAAGGCAGCATGTGACTCTCTTAACTGCAGCTCACTATTGTGATGACATGCCATTTGTAAGGATGTTCAGATCAAAGCAGAGGTACTTTTATAAATGTTCTCACAGTAGTGTAATTCCAGAGAAGCACCAAAAAATAGACTGTAATATAAAACAGAAGTATTCCCCAGCAGGTTGTTTTCTTTTTTATATATTCTGCATTTATGATTTACAGAAAAAAAATCTTAAATACTTGCCTTATTTTTCTTTGTTCCTTTTCCCCCAGGCTGGTGCACCAACAGGACAATTTCCAACAGGAAGCTCATCAACCAATCCTTTCTTATAGCCTTATAGACACTTTACCCAAAAGAACTCTTGTGGTCACATAACATCTCTACGCCTCTTGCACTGTTGTCTTGTTTCACTGATATTAGCTTTAAACACACAAGAAATCTTTAAGAAGTAAAAATAAAAGCCTGCATTGTGTACCTTTAAAAAGTTTTAAAAAGAAAAAAAAAAAAACCACCCAACACAAAAAACATGAAGACCAACCCCCCACCAGGTAATAACGTGCAAAACAGAGGGCTGTGGTAACATCCTTGAACCTGTGAAGTGGCAGGTAAAAAGTAGCGGTATCATGTATATTAAAATTGGCTAATAAGTTATTGCAGATACCACACTCATTATGCTGCAGTACTGTACATATTTTTCTTAGAAAATAGCTATTTGTGCATATCAGTATTTGTAACTTTAACACATTGTTATGTGAAAAATGTTACTGGGGAATAGATCAGCCACTTTAAGGTGCTGTTGTATCTCTTGGAATGAATGAGCTGCATCATTTTAACCATTGGTATTGGAAGTCATGAAGTTAAATTGAAGGTTTGTTCATTTCTCAAAGTGTTTTCCTTTCCTAAGAGCTCTTCTATTTATACATGCCTAAATCTCTAATGTTAGAGGGATACCTGTCTGCATAATAAAGCTGATCATGTTTTGCTACAGTTTGCAGGTGAAAAAATAAATATTAGAAAAAACAACTGTGTAGCATTATTTCTGTGCAGTAACATTTATTGGATGAAAATGTACACACTGTGTCTTGTACACAGATGAGGTGTCCAAAGCAATGTGTTTGAAGGTGAGTTAAGCTTAAAATTTTCACATGCCTCACTTGGATATGTTTCTTTGTATCCTTGTGATGAAGCTTGCTGATCTAGCTTAAGTGAAGTGACCTGTCACACAGGAGAATGTTAGGTGAGGTTTAGATTGTTTGGATAGAGTATCTGTAATGAAGGGCACTGGAAGCACTCTGGAGAGTAGTTATTGAAGAGAAGGTTTGCAGCAAAAGATGCCTTATTATGGGTAACTAATGACAGGCTCTGAACAAGCCTTAGTTGTGGTCTGAACAGAATGTGTAAGAGCAGGCCAAGGTACCACAGATGTAATAGCACTCTCTTTATTAAAATCTGATACATATCAGTAAGAGCTCTTGTGGAATATTAAATTTGTCTTTTTTTTTTTTTTTTTAATTTACAGAAGTATTTCCTGCCGTACTAGAGTGAAATTTGTAGAGGGAAAAATGTCTGGCTTGTCTTCTCTGTAACAGTAATAAGGTTCAAGAAAAATATAACTGCATCAAAGTAGTTGGTTATGGTGTTTTAAACAGAGGTAATTTGGCTAAAGTTCAAGTGTAATACTGGAATTAAGCAAATAATGTAAGTATATTGTGAATACATAAACTGCAAGCTTAGAGGTTTCTGACCAGCTGGAGAATAAAATCCTAACAATTTTCAGGATAACAGGAATAAATAAGGTGAGATTGATTTTTTTTTTTTTTTT
>VZTI01003805.1:4408926-4459833 GCA_013397865.1 Struthidea cinerea
TTTTTTTTTTTTTTTTTTTTTTTTTTTTTTGAAAAAGGATGTGCAAGTCCATTTGAGATAAACATGAAAATTCTTCAGGGTAAGACATTTCACTTGTAATTGACTGCCTGAATGTTAGATATGTTTTTCTAGGGCATCTAAAAGGCTTCACCTCTGCTTGTAAAAACATTTATGCTAATGCTTTTGACTTCTGTTGCCTGCCTATGGGGGTTGTAATTTCTTTTTGTTTGTTTGTTTTTGTTTTTTAAACTTTGGAGATCCCAAGCAGGAGACAGGCAGCTCATAAAACAAGCTTCCTGTAGCAGCTTTCCATACTTAAATGTCTGGTTTTGTCCTGTTGGCATATTTAAAACAGACTTGAAGTCTCTCTTTTGTTTCTGATGGAGACTGCTGGACAGAGTGTGGTGTACAGTTTAGTTCCCAACATTCTCTGGGGAATTCACTAAACAAATCCCCAGCAACTGGAGGTTTGCAGGGTATTAGTGACACAATTACTCTCACCACTGTATTTTAGCGCAGTGTAAGTATTTGTAATTCTTCCCTGTTTACCAACCTCAGCTGTTTCAGATGGTAACAGGTAAATGCAGTCGAGAGTGGGGAACTGCAAGGGTTCAGCAAGGCTTGTGGAACACTTAAAAATGCTTAGTGCAGAGAACTGAACCAAATCAAAGAGATGTCTTGTCAATGAGATGAACAGTGCACAAGAGCAACAATTCTGTGCCCTCTTCACTTATATTGGTGTAAATGAGGCTTTGGGCAAGGGCTAATGAGATCAGCATCTATAGAAATTGTTCTAATCCAAATATTACTGCTGAGATACTGAAATTGATTAAAGAATGCAAGGCATGTAGTTTAGAACATGCTGTAGAAGTAGTGGAATACCCTATTTTTCATAACTGAGTTAAATGCAGATAAAATGCGACTTTTACTATACACAAGCACACCTCTATAGTCTGTGTTCACTAATTTTATGCTTGTCAGATTCCAGATAAGTAGCTGAAGGAGATCTTGTATTGTTTTGAGTCTTTTGTATGTCGAACATAAACTGACACCATACGTGTTTTGTTGATTAGGTTTTAAAAATAGCTTTATTTACAAAATGAGTTCTTGACCTCTGATTTTAAATGTTTTTATCTTGGAAATCTCTGCAGTTGTTCCCAAAATTGTCCATGCAAATAGCGTAGTTGTCTAAAAGCTGTATTTTTATGCTTTAGCATCAAAGCACTTCACTTGATAACATTAGGCCTCTCATACAGAAATGAATATGGAGACCTCCTACATTAGACTTTAATACTAAAACATCAGCTGTTACAAGTGTAAGAAGATGCTGCACTTGCAGGAACATCCTGAGTTCTGTAAGGCATATGCGATGTCCAGGTACTGTAGTTCAAAATGTAATGCAAACATCCAAGCACCATGTTGAAATAAATGCTGAAGCAAAAAATAATTTAAAACTCCCCAAATTTAGTTGGAATTCGTGAAAGAAAAGTATAAGTACAATGCAAGTATTCTGCTGTCTTGAAGGGAAGACTTACTGGGACGTAAAGACAAGCTCAAGTAGCTTTTGAAAGTGTGTTCTGAAAGAATTGATGTTGTTACTGTGTGAGTTTAATTGGGTCAGTTAATTCTGAGTCTTGACAAGTCTCTAAGTTGCGATAAAGGAACGCAGTGGGATTTAACTGCTGTCTGATGCACTTGGGTATAAAGTGGACCTTATTGAACAGCTGGAAGAACATTCCCTAATTAGCTTTAGTCATATTTAAACTTTGAGTCATCTTATTAAAGACTGCCCTGTACAGCATTTGAAGTGTCTCCACATGAAAAAATAAGTTAGTTTAGGTGGTTCTTTGCTTCCCAAGATACGTGTGTGTGGGTCATGGCAGTTGTCAGACATGCAATGCATACACTTATCAAGACAAACACTCAAAGAGAAAGTTGGTGTGTTTTATTCATACATTTTCAACAAACTCGCAGAAAAGCTGTCACTGCATCAGTAGCAGTTAATCTGTATGTAATGACATGTTTTCCTTACAGTCCTGTAACTTCACATTTCTGAGCAGTGCATTGGCTGTGTGGAATCAAAATGCCTGCATTTGCCCATTGGTAGATTAAACTGACAGTATTGCTGTACTATATTACATGGTAGTAATCCATCACTGATCATACAGAAGTAGCATTTTTTTGGAAAAAAAAAAGTGGTTTCGATATTTGTTAACTTGCTTAAAAAGTATGTGTCTCAACTTCCAGTTGGAAAAGTGTTAAGTTTTCCAAAGGCCTCTCTGACAAGCTTTCCAACAGGTCATTGTCTCGTACAACTGCTACTTTAGATTCCCTGGGCATGTCTGAAGGTCTTACGTCAGTAACTAAATTGCCTTAAATTGAAATACTCAGTAGAAGGGAAAGTCCCAAGGTTGTTCTGTAAGTTCCTCTGGTGTGAGGTTCAGGCATCTGTGTGTACTTGTGCTCGCTGAGCATTAATAGAGGTTTGTGTCAGATCACTAAACTTGAATTAGAAGACTGAGGAAAGTTTGCATTAAACTGCTGAAGAAGAAAATGGCCCAAGTGCATCATCCTGTTGACAAAGCTCTCTGTGCAGTAGGCTCATAAACAGCCTACTTCAACCTGGACCAGTTTTGCTTGATTGAACATTATATTTCTCCTAATTTGTTGTCCAGATGATGGAGCCTTCTGCCCTGCTGCTTGTAACCATTGTTTTTGTCTTGGTTGTTAATGGGCAGTGCTTTCAGCAGCCACACTCGTATTTCTGCATTTGATGGAGATAATGGTGTACATGCTTCTGATCAGGAAAATTCCAGCTATGACTGTGAAGTAGCTGCCATAAATGAGAAACTGGGAAATGGAGGTGGGGAAGGAGGAGAAAAGTTATTATCTAATAGCAAAAGCAGTTTTTGACTCTAAGGGGTGTCCCTCTATTGCTGTCTTCCCTTCCCTGTCATGTGTGCCTAGAATGACCCCAACTTGAAAGGACTCAAGAAGTCCGGACTGCTTGACTTGACAGTATAGGAATTCTGTGGTTGTAAAAGGGGGAAATAATGTTCTGTTACGTATTTCCCTTCCCCATCTCAGTAAGGGAGGACAGCTGTCTTGCACTTTGTCTCTTCTCTCAAAACATGAAAGCTAGAGACTTAGACTTACTCACTCATTGTACATTTAAACTAATTTTAGACATTTAATTGGGAATTTTGATGAGGTAATTTTCAGAATTACAGTAACTTTAAGGTGCATCCACTGGAACTATGTAACTTAGAATTACCCTAGTAATAGACCCATAGATTGTCTTTCAGCTTGCTTCCTGCTTCTGGTTAGGGTATTTTGACTATAAACTTGTGAACAGTAAGCCTTTAATGTAAAGAATACCCAGAGTAATAGGTGGTCACCCTTCCCCTCTGTTCTGTGAATGTATTCATGGAGTATTTTCTAGTCATCCCAGTATTGGGAGGTCTAGGGGACAAGCAGGTTGTAGTAGTTCCCACCAGTTTACTTTAGATGAACCTTTTTCCAAGTGAGTAACTGTCCTGAGCCTTCCACCTGAGCTTGCACGTTACCAAAGGCTAATCTTGGACTAGAACCTGCTTTCAAAGGAGAGCAGGAGAACAAAGCAGTGGGACTCAGTGGCTTACCTGAGTGCTGATATCCAGTCCCAGACCTCTTGAATCTACTACAACAATAGTTAAAATGGTCTGAATCACCAGTGCAACAAAGTTGTTGAAGCCGAACATCAAGGCATAACGCTCCATGCTGAGGTTGACAGCAATCTGAAACCTGACAATGAATGCACAAGTTCACAAAACTATGGAGAACAAGGATGAATGGATGCACTTTGCTTATGGGAACAGTTTAATGTGCAAAGTGCACTCTTCAAAGGACAAGGTCACTTCAGTCTTGCTTATTAAGCTTTAACAACTTTATTTTGGCAGAAATTTCTTGGTTTTTTCTGGCTTTGTGACTTTCGTGCATCCTATTTACCTTTGAGTGAGTATTTTTGCTAAATACCTGTGTATATTCATTGGATCACTTAGAGAATACTCATACATTGATCATTGAATAGCCAAGTGCAGAAGCTACCTTGTTCTGACTTGGAGTGTACTATGGTAATGGTTAGGTTATATAATTTTAACCAGTTTTATACAGGCTAGAAACAATATATGCTGCTTTCATAACCTATTTAAATTTATATCCAGGGAAATGTCCAGTAAAATTTTGATTTAAAAATTTGATTTAAATCAGTTTAATTAGAATAGTTGTGTGTTGTACTTACGTTGCTATTGTTATAAGGAGCATATAGCAAGCTTTAAATGCAAGGTAACCAGCATAACATGCCCAGATGTTGTCAGTGAAGTGCATGAGAAGCAGAGAACCAGCGTCCAGTGCAGAGAAAATTCCCAGAGCCAGTTCTCCAGTGAGATCCCAGTTTACTTTGACGTATCCAACTGCCATGGATGTTGCTGAACCTAAAAATTGAAAAGTAGTAATTAAAACTCAGAAACATTATCTTTGAGAGCCATTGCATAACTGTCATTGGGTCATGCCAGGAGCTCTTCAGTCTTGGTCACAATGGGCTTTGGTAATGGTGTGGCTTGTATTTCCTGCTAGTGGCGTGGGAGTCTTCCATTAGTTTGGGTGTTTTTCTCCTTGCTTAGACCTTTCACTGACTGAAGTGCTTTGGGAAAGTGCCTCATGCCTGGGGCTGGAGGCAGCCGTGCATAATCTATTGTTGTTGCTCCATTTTTGGACAACTATGAGCAAAGAGAAGAGCAATCCCACCAAGCATTTTCTGCCAAAATATGCATAATGAGTTTAGTTACTTCATGTGAAGTTCTTTTTGGAATGAAAATCTGTAGCACCTCATGCTTGCTTTTTGTTATGGCAGTGTCTTTTCCGTTTCTGGTGCAAAGCCTCATGAACTGCATTTGTCAATACCTTGTTGACCATCATATGTAGCAAAACCCTTATTCGAGTCTATTACAGTGTAGCAAACCCCATGTGCTCAGGCAGGCTAGCACAAAAACTGGACTTGGTTTGCTGGTTGTATGTGCTCTTCATCAGAATTCCAAAAATTGGAGCAAACTCTTTGGTCCATCCCTGCTATGAGCAGTGGTTCCCAGCACTGTGAGTGCCTTCTCTACTCTGAAATTGTGTCAAGCGCCAGACGGTGTAATTGCAAGAAAGCCTCTGGGAACACTGCTCAAAGCAGTAGTCAGAAGTTCTGGAGTAGCTTCAGTAAAATGGATTTTCATGCTGATTGCAGGGGGAGGAAAAATAAACTGACAATTCCCTGTGGAAGTGTGGGATACAACTCCTGGAATGAAGGGGGAGACAGCTGTGTAAATGGGAGTTCAAAAAGGAGGCTGTATTTGTGCTGCACAGCTATGTAAATGAAGTTTCACTTTACTCATATCCATCTCTCTGTGGCTAAAGAGAAATGGAATTTGGGTGGACCAGATAACTCATGAGAGGCAGAATGGCTGAGGTTGGAAGAGAGATGGAGATCACCTGGCCCTGCTAAAAGCTGAGTCAGCTAAAGGAAGCTGCTCAGGATGGTGTCTAGATTTTGACTAGGATGGAGAGTCCACACCTCTGGCCAACCTGTTCCTGTTTTAAATCATGTTTGGAATAAAAGTGTTCTTCTATGTTTAAGTGGAACTTTGCTTGATTTTTTTGCCCCTTGGCTCTTGTCCTGTCAGTGGGCACCACTGGTAAGAGCCTGGTTCCATCCTCTTTGCTCCTCCCCTTCAAACTCTGTATGCTAATTAATCTGTATGCTAATCTTATTAATCTGAATTAATAAGATTCCTTCTTTTTCAAGGCTAAACAATTACAGTGCTCTCAGCCTTGTCATATCACAGAAATGGTTTCACAGAATATTCTGAGTTGGAAGTAACTTACAAGGATCATCAAGTTGAACTCTCAAGTGAATGAGCCATAAAGGGATTGAACCCACAACCTTGGTTGTGGTAAACTGGCCAATCAGGATACAGATGTAGTCAGAATATTTTTTGAGTACTTAGACTGGAATAATTTTTTAATCCACTGTCTAAATAGATAATTTCACTGTATGCTCTGAGTAGTATTTAAAGCAGTGTATTTGCTTAGATGGTCTTGTATTTCTTAAACCAGCCAGGTTGAGGTGTATTTGAGTGAGGAATATGTAAGATGTCATTGCAGAGGTGTTTGATGTGCTTACTTGGGGGTTAAATTCATGGTCTGAACAGAGCTGTGAACTTAAAACTCTTAAAACATTTTGGCAGAATGAGGCTCCTCTAAGAAGGAAAAGCTTATTTATGTATGTTTTTTAAGATTATTTTGAAGAGCCCACTGATAAAGTTTACTGTAAAATCATGCTTTGAACACTTCGGGTTTATCTCTCACAGTCTGTTTACTTTGGTCCTCATAGGAGATTGAAAGGCACCAGAGACATTGCTGAGGAATCCCTCAGCACAGGATGGGTTACAAGTACCTGCAAATGACTGCTTACCCAAAAAAGTTGCTATTGCTTCAGCGGCTCCGTTGTACACTGCGGAGCTGTGGGAGGGGGCTCGGAGGTCCCACAGCACCTGGACATAGTTCACGACCTGGTTAAAGCCGGCCGTGGCCAGAGCCCACCACAGGGACCAGTAGAGGAGTTTGCGGGAGCTGTAGCAATCCCTCAGGTCCTTGCCCAGCTGCAGCAGCACGCTGAGCATGTGACTGTGAGGCCTGGCATTCCCAGCCTGGGGCTGGGGGGTCGGGCCCCTGGCAGCAGGATCAGGGCTCTTTTCCTCTTGGCAGCTCGAGGGCCTGTGGGAACCGCCTGCAGCCACCCCTTTATCGGCCCCTGGGAGAGGCTCAGAGGCATCTTTCCTGTGGAAGAACATGCTCCTCTGGGGCATGGGCAGGAAGAATGAGCACAGGAATGCCAGGGACACGGAAGCCAAGGTGATGGCGTTGAGGTAGAAGTAGGAGACGTGTGCTAAGGACACCAGCAGCTGTCCCAGCACGGCGGCCACGGTGGCTGCCACCAGAGTGACACTCCTGCAGTAGCTGGTGACCCTCTGGTAGTGCTGGGTGCTGACCACGCTGTAGATGTAGGCATAGTAGGCCACCTCGGTGGCTGTCACCATGCCATAGAAGAATTCCACCACCTGCATGGCCACGACTCCATGTGCGAAGAGCAGCAGGAGCCACGTGACGATGAGGCTGATGCCCTGCAGGAGGAGGACGGGCTTGTAGCGCACATAGTCTGTGAGCAGGAACACTGGGAAAAGGAGAGCGAGGTAGGAGTATGTCCAAACTGGGAAAATCCGGTTGGTAACCTAGAACAGAATAAAAGAGGAAATACTAAGCAAACGAAACACAACCCCAAGCCCCCAAACATTTAAAATACCCTTTCTGATGGGTTTTGATGGTGTTATTGCTGGAACGACATAGTTGTGATGATAGGAAATGTTGAATTGTGTGAACAGTACAGGTTTAAACTGCCTTAAGTTACAAGACTGTGACTTTGCTATGTAAGGGGCAAAGACAGTGATGCTATGCTCCACTAAAGAAACAGGTAGATTGGCTCAAAAATTAATTCTAGTAAAGGCGGCAGGTTTTGATGTGCAGCTGTTTAAAGCAATTGTAACTTTGTGTCAGAGGTAAATCTCTCTAGTTTCAAATCCTATTCCCTGCAGCCGCTGAAAATGAAGTCTGGTTTTGTTTTAACTTCTTATGTGAGTCATTGTATACCTTTGGTCACCTCTTTCCCTTATTAGGTCTAGGAAAAAGAATAAAAAAAGCATGTGCCTCTTACAATGGGGGAACTGGAACTGCACATAGTGTGTAGCTGCTACTATGTTACTGCACCTTCTATGTTTTTTTCCAATTTAAAGTGTAAGAAGTATGGAAATCTTTCAGTATGTTTATGTTGGGCTTCATAGCTGCCCTGTAAAGAAATTCTTTCTCTTTTTCTAAAACTGTTCTGCATTTGGTTTGGAAGGTGCTGTTTGTGGTCACCACAGAAGCTCAGTGCTTCCCCGAGCAGTTTGGTCACACCTGGGGCAGGTATCCCTCTTTTAGATGCACATCACAAAGGGACCTTTTTCTGTGACTCTGAGTTGCCTGTTTTGGGGGAGGTCTTGCCCAGTAATTGTGGGGCCTGCTGGGATTTCCATTCCTGATCTCTTATTCTCTGCTTAAGCAATTAGACTAGAAAGGAACTGTATCAAATGCTGGAGGAATGCTTTTTACTTCAGAGTACTGGAGTGAGTTGCATGGTAAGCAGCAGGTTCACTGTATCTTTCTGTGTGACTTCTTTTGTTTCTCTGAATTTAGAATTACCTCATGGAATTAACTCACTGGAGGTGAGTTTGGCTGAAAGGGACAGTATCTGTACTATGCTTGTTTTTGAGTCAAGGATTCTTGCTGAAATCAGAATTAAGGCATTCTATGATGCTATCGGTATGCTTTATATAAGAAATAATGCTTGCCTTTGTGGTTAAAAAAATAATAAAAAAGGGGGAGAAAAAAACTCCCTGACAACCTAAACCACAAATACCTTTTTTCAGCAGAAACCTTGGGTTCACAGTGTGCTGGTAGATTCTGCCTTAACATTTGCTACTGCACATCAGGAGTGACTGTTCTTCATATTAGCTGTATGTGGGTGGAGCAAGCTTGTGTTTTCTAATTTTACTGTTAGCTCCATGACTCAGCCACGTGTTAACCATGTCCCCTTTCGTTGGGAGGTGTACTCCTGAAGCAGCCAGTGCTGAACACAGGAGCAGAGCAAGGAAACTTGCAGTGCATGCTTTTTTCAAAAAGCCCAAATTTTTTTCTGGATGTGAACCTGACCTCCACAGGTTAATGAATGCATAAAATGTAGGAAATAAGCTTTACAGCTCATAAGGGGAATGCTGCTTAGCTTTCTTATGATTTGAAATCAATGTGTTGCTGTCAGTGTAATCAATTCCATGGTAAGTATAAATAAATGTCAGTGTTGCCTCTCCTCTGGGGTGGAGAGAGGAACTAGCTGACCTGATTTTGCCAAAAGTATCAACCATCAAAGGGATTTCAAAATCCTAAGAATGTAGGGACCTTAAAGTTCGGACCTCCTGCTGATTTACCAAAATATGGGCATTGATCTAATATCAATCGATACCCAACTAAGACAGACAAAGACTCTAACAACTTAGGCTTAGAAAGTGTATGCTTATTCCAGCACCAGGCAGCTGCGTGGGAAAGTCTATTTATCTACAAAAGTTCTAAATATTCAAAATACAAATGCATATTTATAACATCGACACCTCCCATTCTCCGCTTCATATGGTAATTAGCTGAAAAGTCATTAGGCATGCGTAGTTTGTTCCTTAAATTGAGCCGGTGGTCCCATTATTTGGGAGGGAGGTCGTAGATGATGAAGTAAAACTCATCTGCCTCACTTTGACCTTTCTACCTTACTGGTTTTTAACAATACATATTGCCCTTGGAGGACCTCCAGTTCCTCCCTTCATCACTTCTGAATAAGTTTTCAAATGGAAAAATTAGTAATTGTCTACATTTCTTTAGATCTATTAATCAGTGTTTTCTGTTTCTCATTATAGGCACAGCTAAACAAATATAAAATGACAAGCAATCAAGTTACTTATATCTTAAAAGCTTATTTCAGGCCCAACTCTCTAATCATAACTCTTTAATTAACTCCAGCTGGGTTTACTTATTAAATCTATTTTAACTAATTTCAACAAAGCTAACCTTTAACTAAAATCTTAATTTTTAAAACTCCATGTTTCGCTGCCAAAGATGTGACTCCTTACTCTTTTCCAGAAGCATCTTAAATATGAGTCTCTTGGTAAAATATTCACACTTCATCTTCCATTCAGTTACTGCTGTAAGGCCGAATGCTTTAAGCATTTTAGTTACTGCTTAAGAGAATAGTTACATACCTCTTCAATCGTTAGGTTTTTGTCTGGTCCCGTTAGATAGGGGGTGAGAAAAGATTCTGATGGCCTCATTGTGGTGAAAAATCCATTTGCACAGATGATCACTGTGGGATAAATCCACCTGCCGCTTACAGCTCCCTTCCAGCAATCCATAGTCTACCAGAAAAAAAAAAAAAAAATCTGGCAAAGGAATGAATAGATGCTCTTCACAGTTGGTAAAAATTCATTTTCAAGTTTACTTTTTAACTAAACCTATACCCCCCCACCCCCGCCTTAAGCTATAACTACCATTGAGGGCTGTGGTGGTGGCATCCAGTGTAACTGGACTTCGGGGAACGGGTGGCAGTGTGACAGCCAAGGGCTGCCTGCAGAGGTGACTCATATTGCTGGCTGGTGTGCAGATGTAACCAAACCACTTATCTCAAGCTCTCCTACACTGTGCTGCGCACCTGGATCTCCTCTTAGGCAGGGACACCTCTCACCGTTACTCCTGAGGCTGAGATTCTATGCTGCAACACGTTCTTGGTAAGTGACTAACAGTGTGCTCAGCCTCGAAATCTTGGCTAAGTCATTGAAAGAATGTATTGCACATATTGCATAATCCTTTAGACAGAAGCAGTTGACCAAATCTGGGACTAGGAGTGGGTCTAAGCTGCACCTAGACCCCTCTCTGAGAGGAGTTTAGAACCCACTGGCTTCGTGGGAGGGTCTCTCTGGCAGTTTTACCTGATCCTGTCCTCTCTGCGCTAAGTCAAGCACACCTTCCTGTTGAGTCTTGTTAAACCACCGTCACATTTACCACTGAACTTTGTTACATCGATAAAGGCCATTGTTGCTTCTGTCTTGTGAGTGAAGTGCGTGGCTTCAGCTGTGCCACGTGCCTAAGCCAATGTTCCTCTCGCTGACTCTGCCTGGGATCACAGCTGCAGCTTATATATGAGCAACTGGGATCAGGGTGCATTGGCCCTGTAAACTCTGTATTGTCTGTCAAAGGTTGTTCTTAGTGACGTGCTTAGGGCTGAGTGGCTGTGCTGCAGCAGAAGAATAAAGTGCCATTACAGTCTCATTTCTGAATAAATGGGTGGGCGAACTGTGAGATCAAATCTCATTCTGTGTGCTCTAAGAGGCTTTTTTCTGTTGATCTGCAGCCCGAGTACTCAGTGACACGATGACAGTGCAAGTGTTCTTGACGGCAATAAAAGCCATCAGGCAGCTCAACCCATTGTGAGCTCAGTTTCTTCAAAATGCTTTAATACTCATCATGTTTCTTGCACTCCAGTCATTGGAGAGGGTAAAGAAAGATGCAGAAACTATCTGCTCATGATACCTGCTCAGACTTAGAAATACTGACTTCACTTTTGGAAGTGATGACCAAAAGGAAAAGGAGACTTGTTTCTTCACTGTAGTTGTCAGCAAAAAGAAGTCTAAAGAGAATTGGGTTTTTAAGCTTATTTTACTTGTTTTGTATTAAAAAGTCTATTTCACTGATCCTGAAAACAAGTGAAACAATGTTTTCAACCATAAGCAAATGATAGCAAAGCACTAGCTGTTGTTTAATCATGTTGTTACAAGCTGTTTAAGTTGTTGAATTCCATTCTATAGCAGGCACTTTCCTAGAAGTGCTTCTACTAGTACTGTGAGATTGTATTCATTAAAACTTAGCTTAAATTTTATGTTATAAAGACAGTATTTCTGTGACCTTAGAGGAATGTTAGAATAAGCAGCCCTAACCTTGAAACATGATTTTAAAAAACTACCTCTGTCATCTTTCTCTTACAAATAATTATAAATAAGATCTAGCCTCTAGTATCTTTACCTCAAGACCTGATTTGAAATGTTTTGATACAAATATAAAAATTAAACCCTTGTCTGATCAAATCTTGATCTGCATAAATCTTGCATCACTCCAAATGCACTGAGCAAGTGAGTAGCTAGCACACTCCCAAATAACTCCAAAGGTAATGAATTACCTGTCAAAGCTCTGGCTGTGGTGTGTTTCCTGTGGATTCAGGTGCAGTTCTTCCTAGGATGACTTTGTCTTGCAGAGAAGTCAGAAACCACCCTTTGGAGTTGGTGGTAGTCAGAAATTTCTGTAACTTTTTTTTCCAAGAAGTTCTTTCTAAACTTGATGAAATGTTACCAGAATTTAAATAATAATAATAATAATAATAAACTTGTCATAGCTGTTCTTGCTTGCAGAACTTGTCCATGAAGATTGCAGGGAAAGCGTTCTTTACAGGTTTTGTCAGCAAACTGAGTTCTATTTTTAAGATAAAACTATAAGACTCACAGTAGCTAATGATTAATAAAACTTGTGACAAGGAAGCAATCAATGATTGCATTCTTTATGTTAATAAATACCTTTAAAAGCTCTGGTCTCTGATTCATGGGAAGACAGAGTACCAGTTTTACAGTTTGAGCTGATGCTGTCCCTGTCCCATGCATAGTGCAGAGGCCTGTGGGCTCGTGGGGTCTCCTCTGACTGTCCTGGCTTTGCTGGGGCTTTGGGAGGTAGGACATCAAATGCCTCATACTATTAGCTGGCCAGGAATTACCTCTGTATAGGGACAGATCTGTCATTTATGGACGAATGGACAAGACAATAAGCTGCTAAATCTGGGTTCTAGCTAAAAAATCAACCGGCTTGCTTCAGAGAAATGCTGCTGCTTTGCTTTACTTTACCCATTCTTTTTTAGACTGGACTGCCTGCATTTTCCAAGGTTCATCAGAGCTGGAGTTCATGCTGAAGCCTGTTGGTAGGACGTGTGTTGGCCCTGGCAGGAGGGGCCCCTTTGTGAGCTCGACAGAGCCTGGTCTGGTCCTGCAGGTATGGAAGGTTTCCTCAGTGCTCAAGTGTGTGGTGCAACCAGGCAGGCAAGTGCTCAGGGGAGCTAGGCCTGCCTCTGCCCCTCATCCTATTCCCTGGCCAAGAGCTTCTTAGTCATGGAAAGAACCTTGGGAAGGGAAGGTGCTGCTGGGCAGGGGCTGAAAGGGGCTGTTGGCTCGTGTTCTCTGGTAGGCCACACAGTGCTTGGGCAATACCTGCATGCTTTGAATACAAACACGTTATTCGTTCCTTCCTTGCTTGCTCAAACCAGTCTTACCAGCTTGCTGGACTGTATCTTCATGGAAGATTTGTGCCCAAACCCACTAATGTTTCAAAGGTAGTTAGTGTTTTATTTAGAGGGGCTTGCGGGTATTGGGAGGAATGTGCCCAGCTCTGGAGTTCCATTTTTGCATGGAAACCTTTACCACACTGGAAGAAAGACAAACAACACTAAAAGCTGCTAGGAGAGATGGATGTGTTGAGACTTTCCTTTTCCTGCAGAACTAGACAGCCCGTGATTCCAGCCTTGCTTGTGACCTGCTAAGTCTCAACTATCTCCTCTCCCGAGTGTGCATGTGCAGCTACATAAACACACAGGTAGACGTGTACACCTTACTCTTTTAGATGAAACCTCTGATTGCTGGGTGAGTTCTGATTTGCAGCTGAAAACCCAGGATAACATAAAGCCTTGCTTTTTTCCTCCTAACACTCCTAAGACCTGCCCTCTTCCTCCCCTATTCCCCTCATAATGCTACCTGCCAGCTTCCAACTTCAGAGTCATTATTTTGGAGATTAGAGAGAATAGGAATGGATTGTTTTTTCTTTAAAGTCTTATCTGTTTTCTTAAGATGGTATTCTCTAAAGCTGCAAGCCAAATACATTTTATCTGCTTGGTTCCTTTGTTCCTCAGTGGCATCCCACAGACAGAGCAGTGAGCTCTAGCCAGAACATAAGAATTTTTATGGTTGGTTGTACCTGGTTATTTAGCTCTAGTCTACTGAGCTAAATGGCATTATGTTTTTTAACAACAGCAAGAAGTTTCACGTGTTGTTGATTCCTTTCTGTTTGTCAGATATTGCGTGGAAATATTTGTTAACTTTCTGTACCAGAGGCAGTTTGAGACCATGGAGCTAAAAATACAAAGTTCCTCTTTTTAATTTAAACACAAACTCTAGTTAACTTCTAGTCCAGGACTGACACCTAGTTCTAAACTGAATGCCTCAAAAGGAGATTCCTACTCACAAGGAAGAATAGAAAAAACAGTCCTTGCACTCCTGGATTCTGTCCCTCTTTCTTCAGGCAGGAGCATCATGCCCTCAGTTCTGCAGTAATAAAAGATACTCACTGCTTAGTGGAGATTAAGTACATCTTCTAGTTTTATCACTACATTGGTTAAACTGTTCTGCTTAGAGCCAGTTTACAACAGAGAATGTCCCCACAATGCACAGTAGTAAACAAAAAGCCTAAAAAAATAGCCAGGATCTTCATTTTCTCAGATCCCACTGGTTCTTCTTGTGACTTGAAACAAATTGCTTCTGTCCTGCCTGCCCTCGCCTCTGGGCACTTGTCTAGTTTCAGTGTGGGACAGTAGTATGAAAAGCAGGTACGTCTGTACAAATGATAGCTTGTGTCTCTACAGGAAAAATATTATTCTGTAAATGCTACGTGTTTTTTATTAGTTAGATGTAGATATTGGAAGCTAGAAACAAATAGCAGTACAGAAATAATTTTAGCATATGGATATAGTTCATATTAAATTAGACATTTGCTATGCAGACTAATTCCTAGTCTCTTTTTCCTTCTCCTGGACTGTCTTCTGGACTAAATTAGCTATAGGACTTGAAGCTTCTTGACAAACTCTGAGATGCTGATCCTGCCAAATTCTTGGCCAAGATCAGTGGACCTCCCTCACTTGGCACTCAAAAGCACACATGATGCTAGCTGTTTTTGTCAGTTATAAATCTTCTTGGATATTCCTGTTAATCTGGAACTTTCCTGTGTGGAATCAGCTATATTTCTCCACAATGTACTTCTCTGGTTTTAGTCTGTGCTACTTAACCCTCTTGATATTTTTTCTTTTCCTGCTGAAAGAGGAAGACAGTCAGTCCTGAATTTAAATTTACTGGAAGCACAAGCAAAGAAGTGATGCTCTTTCTTTTTTTTTTTTGGACTCTGAAGTTATTCCCTTCTCGGCAGAGGTTGCTGTGAAGCCAGTACAGTGTTTGCAGCTCTCAAATGTGGGCCAAGCAACAACCGTGGTGTAGCAGTGTTGCAGTGAAGCTCCTGGGATGGGTTGTGCAAGCCCTGCTTTCCGCAGCCTGTATGCACAGAGGTGTGGGATGAGACAGGAGGAGCCTGTCCCCCACCTGCCTGTACTGGATATGAAAGAATATAATGATGCAAACACTTCCTTGGTTCAGAACAAGGGCTGTGCAGAGAGGGGTCAGACCCTTCAGCCACTGCATCAGCAGATGTGATGGAAGCAGCTTTGCCAGCACCACATTCAGAGCTACAATGAGCAGGGCAGGGTGAACTCTGCTCTCTGCCGTCGTGCACAGGGGGATGCAAAGGTGGTTGCTCTGATTCTGTGTATAAATTACTGCCCTTAAGCTATTTATAGGCATGTAAATAAGAATCTAAAGGAACTTATCTTTTATTCTTGGCAGAGTGCCATTCTGGTGAGCTCTCTGCTGGCGTATGTTGTGCTGAAGTGCTGGAATGATTCAGCGTAGCTTTTCAGGGCGGAGTTGAATGTTCGTCTTGCACTGCTGTTCCCTGCATGCTGCTCTTCTTCTCTGCTGGGAACCCTTCTCCCAGGAGGGCCTGGCCAAGGAGCCTGCCTGCCTGCCTCCTACAGCCATGTCATGGAGCTTGTGACAATCTGCTCTCTTGACTCGTGCTCAGCCTGGTTCAGCTGCTCTGTGCAAGATCTCGCTATTTTCCTTTGGCATTTGCATGAGACCAGCACAAAAATGCTTCTGATCATGAAAATCCCGTGTATGACTGTGAAGTAGCTGCCATAAATTAAAAACTGGGAGAGGAGGAGAGAAAGGCAGAACAATTAATGAAAAACACGTTAGAGAAATCTGCTTCTTTGGAGATGACAGTCACTCTTTTTTTCTTTACTTGTGTTCTGGCAGTTTCTCTACGTTTGAGAATGTGCTTTGTGATTAAGCAAAATTTCAGCTTTTCAAGTAAACAAATTGTGAAATGAAGAACTGCCCCTTTCTTCCATTCCTTATGCCTCTTAATAAATGTCAGCTGGGGAGAGGGATAAGAACAGGATTTTTTTTCTGTTAGTGCAAAATGTAGAAGTAGCTTCGTTACCTATGCAGTCATGAATAACCTATGTGAAGAGTCTGAGTTCATCCTTGTTTTGCTTTTGCACATTTCAGTCATGCACGTCACCACAATGGCTTCAGTAAATACACTGTGATTTTATATCAGGATTTCCAACAACAGTGGCAAGGCTGTTTATGATGTCCTATATATTCCTGTCCTTAATTTTAAAGATTTAATGTTTGAGTCAATCTTTACTCTTTCAAAGTCACTTTTGCTTTCTCTGTGCAGAGTGTGAATAGCTTTAGTCTTCTTCAGATCCATTAGAGTAGACAGCTGCCCCAGCTGAGGGCCTGTCTGAGAAAATGCAGAAGTCAGTAGGTTTCAGTAGACTTCAACATGAGTGACATTGGGTTGATTGAAGCTAGGGATACTGTTGTGAGATAGAATATCCCATCCCAAATTAAGTGCCCAAGCTATGGACAGAAGGCTCTATTGTATATGTTGAGATACAGACCAGATTTGCTCCTGAGCTGGAATTAGAAGTTACTTGAGCTGAAATAACTCAAATAACCCAGACTGTGTCTGGATGGGAGTCTTGAACTCCCATTCTGCATCTGACAAAACCAGTCTGAGCTTTTGGGAAGCGACGATGTTGTTCAGCATCCTATTAACTACCAAAACTGGTCAGATAGCATGGCCTGGTTAATTATGTTCTGGTGTATCTCCCTTTAAAAGTCGAAGACCAGCATCTTTAATCCTAAATGCTTTAAAAGGCAAAAGGGAAGAATGATAACGAATGATGATGAACAATGACAAGGGAAGAACAAGATGTCTGGATTTCTAGAGAAGAAAGAGGAATTAAGTTGTCCTTTGGCATAGAAATTTCTTTTTTGGTAAACTTTTGAAGATGAGTTGGCTGAGCAGTGAATAGGAAGCAAGGTAACAGCACTCACCTGAGTCACTATGTCCAGTCCCAAACCTCTTGAATCTACTACAACAATTGTGAGAATGGTCTGAATCAGCAGGGCAATGAAGTTGTTGAATCCAAACATCAGGGCATAGCGTTCCATGCTCAGATTGACGGCGATCTGGAACCTAATGGGAGACTGGCAGGTCAGTCACTTCCCACTGGGAAAGCTATTGCTGTCTATCAGTCGATGAGGCGAAAATGATTAATGGAGATGGTGCATCAAGGACAGAGGAAATGGTGCTTCATTTGGTTGTTTGGTTCCCTGCTTTCTCTAAAAAAAAGTCTGGGGTACCATAGTGTATTTTAATGTTTTTTTGAACTGGCATGGGCTGCTTTTCCAACCCATGCTATCAGGTGATCAGGTAGAATGTCAGTTCTCTGTACCCTCCCCTTTTGTTCCTTTGCCTTCACAGACTGTGCCAGACAGGCTGTGAAGTGTCCATGGCTGGAAGCTTTCAGAGACCTGGCCAGGCAAGGTTGTGACCTGCTCTGGCACTGGCACCAGTTCTGCCCTGGCTGGGAGGTTGGGCTCGAAGGTCACTGTGGGTATCTTCTAACCAAACTTTCTGTGGTGGTGAGTCACATTTTGCTTTGTGACCTGACAGTGGAGGTAACATGCTGCTTATTTCTGTCGAGAGCCTGTAGATTTTACTTGCAGTATCTTTTTTGACAATAATCAGAACATCTTTCCTCGCAATATATACCTCCAAAATTTCTATACAAACAAAAGGGTGTTATTCCTTCAGGACTCATTTTAAATTATTTTAGCTTGGGGTTTTTTTGCAAGATCTTACTTTGTTGTGGTTTTTTTTTTTCAGAATATATTGAAATAGTCCAGGTGTAATTCACTATAATGTAGTAACAATCTACCAAAATGAAAATAAAGGGCTCACTTGGCTTTCTTCAAGATAGGCATAACCTTGCCATGCATTATAATTTTGGCAGCTTTTTAAAATGGTATCTGATTAATTTGGGGGTTTGACAAAAAAAGCATCTAGTATTTTTGTTAATGAAATAGTGTGGTATGTCTGAAGACATTCTAAGCAATAAAATGACTGGAGCAATAATGTTTTGTATTTATTACACAGTATAAAATATTTGTTATTAATATTATTTATATATTTGTATTTCTGACAACAGAATAGCTTGGTCTCCTATGAGATCTTGTCGGAGTTTATACATCCAATGTTCCCTTTCATTCCTTCTTTACATCTTAATATCAGTAATGATTATATGTATGAAAGTATGTTGGGAAACACTCTGTGTTGAGTCTTTTCCTGCATTCATGCAGTTCATGGCATGCTAAAAGGTTTATCAGAGGGGGTCTAGACAGATGGTGATCCTAAAGGATGGCTTGTCCCCTATTGTTCACTCTGCATCTTTTTTGCCAAGAAAGAGCGAAATGGCTTTTACATTTGCTGTTACTAATTGCCTTTAGTAATAAAGTTACCTTGTACCTTGTTTAATTTCTGCTTAGGTAAATGTTTGATGTCCTTTTAACAATTTTTCTTTCCTGGTTGTTTGGAAGAATGAAAACAACATAAGCAGACATTTAAGTGTCCTTTTCCTTACCTAAACAGTTATGTCTAGCATTAGGTCATCTACCTCTGAGGAAAAGGATGCCCAAAGCAAACTCAAAGTAAGGTCAGTATTCTGTGCACGATGGCAGCACTGTGATGTTTTGTACTTACGTTGCTATTGTCAGGAGGAACACATAGCATGCCTTGAAAATGAGATAGCCAGCGTAACATGCCCAGATGTTGATAGAGAAGTGCATGAGAAACAGACAACCAGCATCTATTGCAGAGAAGATCCCTAAAGCCAGTTCACCAAAATGGTCCCAGTTAATACTCATATATTGTACTAGGAAAGATGTTACTGAGCCTAGAAAAAGAGAAAAAACATGTGTAAATGTTGTATCTGTTCCACAGCTTGTATGACAAAGTCTTGCCAGTCTCACACGCTGAAAGGCAATGCTGAATAATGAAGCAGAGTAGTCTGAAGTTTGAAAGCATTTCTAATGACTTCTGCAGCTGTGCAGATGACTGGTCGTTTTAAGACAACTGCATAAATCAAGTATCTGCCATTCTGTCCTTAGTGTTTTATTCCACTTCACAGGATAAACTGTAATGTAGAAGGATTCATTATTTAGGTGTCTGTACACAGCTTGTATCTCTGGGAAGAGAATCAGGAACATGGTTTGGAGTTCAAGAAGGAATTCTTCCAGATTCTCCTAGCTGGAAGGAGAACATGACTAGGCTAGTAAACCTTCTATTGTAACAGTTTAGCTCTGTGCACTTCATACAGGGGGTAAACTGTCAAAAAAGTGAGTTTTGAGGCATCAAGGAAGTATATCCAAGGAAATGAGAAAGGATTGGTTTGCTTTTGGTGGGCCTCCTAGAAGATGCATCTGTTGCAAAGTTAAGCCATCTGACTGCCCATCTTAGGGGTCCCAGACAATTTTAAAAACTTCTGTACTTATACACTGAGAAATGGGCAAGTCCTTGAGAGAGAGAAATTAATCAAGGAGTAGATACTACAGGAGGGCTTCTAGTCCATGATTCACTTGGTCTATTTAGTTTCCTGCTGCAAGAGTAGTATCTGTTTCTCCTTAATGACTGTAAGGGTAACCTGAATGACCAGGTGTGGTGTAGACAAGTTTATTTTTCCTGGTAGAACTCACCCCCACATCTTGTGCAAGTTCTTTACAGCAGCACAGTGTGAGACAAGGCAGGGTGGTATCATCTGATGTTACCTTTTGATAACCTCACCTTGCTTGTGCAGTGTGAGAATCTGCTCCTGGTGCAAAAGTGGAATGGTTCACATCAGTATCATAAGGATTCAATAGGGTCTTTTTTTTCCCTGCAAATCTTTGTATCCTGCAATGACCAACATTTTTCTTTTTGTCTGGTTGTACAGGGGTATTTCACTAGAAAAACATCTTAACGAGAGGATTATGTTCTTTCTGTGTAAAATTTTTATGAAAAACTTCTCTCATCTGTGTAAGCTGATATCATTGTTATGGGAACAGTGCAATAAATGTTTTGGGAAAAAAAAAACACCCAACAGCCTCATCCAAAGAAACATGGGTGCCTCTGAATGGATTAACCAGCTAGATGCAATGTCTTCGTGACTTGCACAATTTCTGCATACTGGTAAGATACAGTTATTTGTCTGGTCCTAAAGAAAAACCAACATAACTCACATTTGAACTGTTGTACATCAAAGACCTAGGTCTGGAATGCACAGGATGTGCACTGGCTCCCTGGAGCGCCTGCAATGGAATGGCACTTTGAAAGTTTACTAAAGTGAAACTTCAGAGGCTGTCATTGTGATCAATGTTTAAACATTGACTTACTCAGAAATGTTGCTATTGCTTCAGCGGCTCCGTTGTACACTGCGGAGCTGTGGGAGGGGGCTCGGAGGTCCCACAGCACCTGGACATAGTTCACGACCTGGTTAAAGCCGGCCGTGGCCAGAGCCCACCACAGGGACCAGTAGAGGAGTTTGCGGGAGCTGTAGCAATCCCTCAGGTCCTTGCCCAGCTGCAGCAGCACGCTGAGCATGTGACTGTGAGGCCTGGCATTCCCAGCCTGGGGCTGGGGGGTCGGGCCCCTGGCAGCAGGATCAGGGCTCTTTTCCTCTTGGCAGCTCGAGGGCCTGTGGGAACCGCCTGCAGCCACCCCTTTATCGGCCCCTGGGAGAGGCTCAGAGGCATCTTTCCTGTGGAAGAACATGCTCCTCTGGGGCATGGGCAGGAAGAATGAGCACAGGAATGCCAGGGACACGGAAGCCAAGGTGATGGCGTTGAGGTAGAAGTAGGAGACGTGTGCTAAGGACACCAGCAGCTGTCCCAGCACGGCGGCCACGGTGGCTGCCACCAGAGGGACACTCCTGCAGTAGCTGGTGACCCTCTGGTAGTGCTGGGTGCTGACCACGCTGTAGATGTAGGCATAGTAGGCCACCTCGGTGGCTGTCACCATGCCATAGAAGAATTCCACCACCTGCATGGCCACGACTCCATGTGCGAAGAGCAGCAGGAGCCACGTGACGATGAGGCTGATGCCCTGCAGGAGGAGGACGGGCTTGTAGCGCACATAGTCTGTGAGCAGGAACACTGGGAAAAGGAGAGCGAGGTAGGAGTATGTCCAAACTGGGAAAATCTGGTTGGTAACCTAGAAGAGGAGAGGAAATATCAGTGTTTTTATTGTTGAGGAAAGGAAGTTCATGTATTTTAAATGGTGTTGTAGAGGGAAGTTTTTTCTCTGAAGGAATTAATAAAATATATAACCACATTGAATCAGCACGGGACTGTTGGGCAGACAAATGGATCTTGGATCCATTAAATGGATCTATTATTTGTGCAGTCTGCTGCAAACTGTAACCCACCAGAGCTGGTTAAAGTTGTGCTTTTTTTTTTCTTTTTATCTTTGTTTAAAAATTTTAAACATTATTTTCCCTTTCTATTTTCACTACTTCTATAAAAACAAATTGTAGAGTAAAATCATACCTCATCTGTGGTCAGGTTTTTATCTGGTCCTGTTAGATAGGGTGTTAGGAATGGTTCTGATGGTTTCATCATGTAGAAGAATCCATAGAGGCAGAGGATCAGGGTGGGAAAAGCCCAGGTGTTGGTTTTCTCTTGCTTCCAACAACACATGGCCTCTGCAGCAAAGCTGAGGAGAAAGTTTGTTAGAATGATGATACTGCCCATGCAAGTGCAAAGAGATCTTGTAATTCATTTTTATTTTGTGGTGTCTGATGCCAAGGAGAGCTCTTTAGAGTCTGACAGTTTGAAAAAATTTTTATTTGTAATGTTAAAGTGAACAGCTATCCCTTATGTTTGTCTGCTGCTCTCTTTCTAGAAAGTACATAAAAAATGAATTTGAAGATCCTTAACTGGGAGGCAAACTACCCTGTCATTCCATCTGCACTGACCAAGATAAACACAGGAAAAGCCTTTCCAGACAGAAGTGGCTGAAGACAGCTGAGCACTGAGATTCCCCTCGACATCAGGACTGATCACAGCCAAGCACCTTGCTGAATGACAAGTAACTAGTTCACAATTGCTGTTTTTTCTCCTTTGCCTCCTAGATGTGCATGGCTTTCCCATTGTGGAGAGATGGTAGCTCTGGAGCCTAGCAGATGGGATTTGCTAATAAATACAGAAAAGATGTCAAGTCTTTGATCGTGTCCAGATCTCATCTGGAATTATCTGCATCAGAAGTCAATTTTGGATACAGACATCGTATTTTCCATGTGTAAAAGTGGTCGCAGAAGGTTAACAGTCCATGCTAAAATGAAATTAAGCAGATATTTCTGTTCTTGTCACTAGGTGAGATGATGGAATAAATTAAAATTTGCAACTCTGCTGGACAGAGCCCAAACAGAAGTCAAAATGGGTGTAATGGGGGCATGCAAAGTAAATAGACAGTAAGTTAATATCCATATTCATGTTAGTATAGGCAATGTCAAGAATCTTAATGTGTGCAGTTTATCTTTTGGAGCCCTTTGGTGTTTGCTTATTAGCAGATGGGATTTCTATCACTCTGCATTGGACTTTTATCTACTTCCCTCCTGAGAACTCTTTTTTTTTTTTTTTTTTTTAGGGCAAAAATGAATTAAAAAAACAATCTTAAAAATGAAGTAGTGTTTTTTCACAAATTTTTTTGTAAAAGCTGAAGAAAGGTCTATTCAGCCGAAACCAGTCATGTCCTGATGAGTACATCACTCCAGGTTGGATGGGCATTTTTATAGGATGTGATATGTATAAGGCAGTAGGTATTATGCATCTTCTTTTCTAACTTCATGCTATGGTAGCACATTTTACTGACAGCCTGATGCACTAAGAAATGTGGGCAGATCAAAGGGAATTTGAATTACTTCCTTTGCTGCATAACAGCCGAAAGGATGGACGTTATAGGATTTCCAGCAGAAACGAACCCAGCTCTGTGTCAGCTCTGCAGTGTGAACCACTAGATGGCAAGGTGACCCCAGCAAGGCAAAACGAGCTCGGGAGGACTGTGAGACACTGAGTGCTCCAGGAAGGAAGCATTTCTGCCCCTCCTTCCTCCCCGGCTGTTGTAACATCAGTGCAAAGGTGGCTTTGGCAGGACCAGTCTGGGCCCTGCCCAGGATCGTGCTCACTTAGTCACCATAACACGCCCTGGCTCTCCTCTCACGTGGTAATCATTAAAGCCATACGGCACCCCAGTGCTGTGGGAATGCTTCGTGTGATTCTGAGAAAGGCATCGAGAAGACTGGGGTGGAGAGCATCTCTAGCACTGTAATGAGAAACATTCGTACAAGTCAGCTTTGGGACGTAGCCAGGGCGTATTTTTCCCTTCCCAGCCTAGATTCTCTGCTCTGGTCTCTTTCAGGTGTTGCCCTGTTTGTTCACCCCCAGCAGGCTGTGTGACACAAGGGCAGCAAGTCTCATGTAGCTTGTCAAAATGTCCCACACCCTGGGAGGTGAGGGGGGCAAGCTGCTGCCTCTGCAGGGCTCGCAGGGTGCTTGTGCTCCCCCTCAGATGCTGCCCATCAGTGGCAAGGCTTTGCCATCCTGTGCAAGAATTCACGGTTTCAGCTGTACACAGAACTTCAGGTGTGCCCTGGTCACTGCATCCCTACAGTGCCAGCACGTGCACTGTTTAGGGCTTTTGGCTAGACCTGTACCTCTCGTCTGCAGTTTTGCTCTTTGAGGTGCCAGCGTTAGGCTGGTAGGTAAGTCAGGTGAGAAGGTTCCCACTTGACTTAAGCAGCTGTGCAGAAAAAAAACCTGTCACTGGTGCTGAGCTGGGAAGAACAGTGGGCTGAGGGCTTTCAGGGACAGCCCACTCTGCCTTTGGGGAGTGGGCGATGGTGTCACCCCACCTGCAGTGGGGTTAGTGTTCGCCTCACACCCCAGCCCTTGGCCAGCGGTAAGCCCCCCCCAGCTCTGCAGCTGCTGTACAACCCCTCCCTGCTGCATTTATAAGCACAAAACTCCGACAGCCGGAGCTCTGCCTTGGTGCTTGAGGGGGAAGAATCCAATTTGTTCCCCGTTCAGTCATCCCATGTGGTCTATTAGTCTTTCATAAATCTAGGGTTTTGTTCAGTTTTGAAGAGATTTTAGGATGCCTTGGTGTTCTGCAACAAAACAATCCTGTTTCTTTTTTCCTTCAGCAATTCTTGGTGCCATAGCTGTCAGCTCTTCTACAAACAGCCTAACACAGCCTCCCAGTTCCCCACCAGATTGCTCTCTTCTCCCACTTTCCCTTGTCACTGCAGGATTTCTGATTTCTAAAGTTCATATATAATCATACCTTCTGTGCTGGAGCTCTTCCTTTCTTACTTCCAAGGGAAAAGCCTCCTTTTAGTATTTCCAGTCTTGCTTCTGGTTGTCCTGTGTGTATTGCAGCTACTGGACTCTGTTTGGGTTTTGTGCTTTTCCTGTTCTTCTGGTGTTACAGCTTGCTCTGACACCTCCTTTGGGATGGCCTCCAGCTGGCTTTCTTTCAGCATCCTCGTTCAGCACCCTTAAAGGAACAGCCAGATAATCTTGGCCTGTCTTTGCCCCAAGACAGCAGTGATTCAAGACCCAAACTACGGTTTGGTGCCTGACCGGCACGAAATCAATAGAGGTAGTTCTGTTTCCAAAGAATTTTGGATCTATTTGACAGGATATGTGGCTTGGGAGCCATCTGTGCTTCAAACTGGCCTATATTAAAGAGGGAGCAGTAGCTCTGCGTGGGTAGCGGCAGAGGTGAGGGAGAGCAAACACCACTGGTGTAAGATGGGAATGTATCCACACTACTTGCATGGGGTTTCAAACTATTCTGACAAATTTAAAAAGTAAAACACCCTGCTCTGCTTCCTCTTGACTTATTTGTTGGCAAATTTGTTAGTTCTTTTGCTTAGGCAGGTTCTCACATCGCTGCTGAAGATGGGGATATTGCCCTATAGTCAGCTTCAGAAGATTCTGTGGGACTCACGACAGCAGAGTATACTCTGTGAAATGTACAGATTTTCACAAAAATTATGTACACAAGTCTAGATCCACTCCCACCCTGGTCCCACAACATGTAGGTCTGGAATGAGGGATGCAATAATTATTTAGGAATATGACCAATACAGTAGGAAAATGTGTAAATATTTGTAAATAACAGTGAATTATCTAATCAGAGGAAGGCAGCATCTCGGTTCACACACAGTAAAATGGAGCAGTAACTTTATGGACATGTACATGAATATGAAAAATACATTACATTCCTTGCTGGGTCAGATGAGTGTCTCAGCTCAGCCAGTCCTTTGTTTTCACTCTTGGCCAGATTTTGCAGCCTTTTTGGCTTCTATCCCTCAACAGTCAATATTACAGGATTAGTGATGTTAGAGGGGCCATCCCTGCCTCTTGCCCTTGTAATTTGTTTGTTGGCCTTTGTCCGTGAAACCATCTCCTCCTGCCTAGGACAGTGCTGTGTACTTACAGAGTCATAGCTGGGAGGGAGCCATAATGATCATCATATCCTACTCCCTGCTCGTCCCAGGACTATCTCAAACTGAGCCTTGTGACTCAGTGCATCATCCAGATGCTCCGAGAATGCTGGCAGCTTCTGTAATGTGTGTGAAACTGATGCATGAATGGAATGTAATAACTCCTTTGGGCACTTTCCCAGCCATCAGTCTCTGTCTGACACTGATCCCAGAGCTATCTTGGTTCTATTGACCCTGTAGCTATGGGAGGTGACAGCCTCTCTGAGAGAACACTGTGTATACCTGCATGTGTTTTATTCTCACAAACTCTTGCTAAAATGCAGAGAACCCTTGAGGGAAACAGTGTTACTTGGGGTTTGCATTGACTTACTAAGAATCTAATTCAAATATCTTGACACTGAGAAAAACTGCAAAATTCTGCTTTTCCTGTAATGCAATAATGAGGAAGAATTATTTAAGTAACTTCCAGGCATTGATATTTGGTTTCTCTTCTTTCAGATCCTCTTTTATCATTTATTATCTGTTCTTCCCACAGTCTTCAGTCCATCTTGTTTGTAATTAAAATTTCATGCTTTTTCACTGATTCACATCTGAATGCCAAATGGAAGACTGTAAAACTGCGACGAGCTTATGCAAGTTTTTTGTCAACGTGAGCCCTATGCCATAAGCTGCCTGCAGCAGAGCTTGGCTGCTGAGTTTGAAGGGGACTATGCTCTTTCACAAAGTGTAGTCAGAAGCAGAAGTGTTGTTCTGCTTGGTGGGTGGGCTGGGGGGATCTGTTTCTAGCTGACATCCCAATTCTGTTTAGTTGGGAAAGGGAAGATTCTGTAAGAGTGGAGGAAAGGTGAGTTTTATGGTAGTAGTGTATCCTAAAGAGTTAATCTAATATGTCTCTAATGAATCAAGGAGATAGGACAATTCTGAGAGGGGAAGGAAAGGCAGTAAAGGAATGAGACTGCAGACCTCTGTCATCCTGATACTTTCTCCTGCCTCTGCTGCCCCTTGGACTCAATCCTGATATTATCTCTGGTGCTTCACAGGGTGGCACCAAGGCTGAGAGGCTCACATTGGCTGTGTGAGGTGTCTCTAAGTCTGGGCATTGGCTTTCAGCTCACAAATCACATCTGTTTCTTGACACCTGCCCAACTCAGACAAAAAGACTTCTTCAAATCAAATTGAAGGCCTTATTCTTTTTGAAGAACGTGTACTATACTCTCTAAAGCAAGCGATAACAAAGAAAATTTTCTGTGGCTAATACTGAAGATTTTTCTCCATTTGTGGCCAAATACAGCCTACGCACAGAAAGGTTCCAATGGCAGTTATAAAGATTAAAGTGTAATTTTGTCAGATTTCTCAGACCCAGGAGTATTCACAGGACACATTAACTTTCTGACTTATGGATGAGCTGATCTTTATCTTTTCTCATGGACTGCATGCTCACTTTGGGAATGAGCTGCTCTCTGCAGTCTGGCCCTGAATCCCACAGTGTGTGGGTGAGGGTTTCCATAACTTGCTTCTCAGCTGAGTCTTGCCCCAGGTTCCTAAGGTGGAAGGACATTCATATGCTGGACTCAGGTGCTTTTCATCTGAGACACAAAAATGAATATGCAAATTTCAGTTTGGGATGTTTAGCTAGAAGGTATTAAGGGCATTACACCAAGGGGTAGGTTAGGAAATACATTCAACCAAACTAATGTTTCAGCTACTTGGTTTAAATGTAGACTTACAGCTGCTTCCTTATTAAAAAGTAATGCTGTAAGGCTATTTTTCACTATGCTGTACCTTACCTAAGAATAATGCCTGCCCTTTTTATCCATTCACTCGTCTTACTCTTGTCACTGGAGTGCCGATTGCCACTTGCACCATGAAAGGCAGTGGCTGCTGGTAGCAGTGCAGGATCTGGAACAAACAGCTGTGCCATCAATCATCACCCTGAGACATTTTGGGAGGGGGGGGTTAATTCTTTTTTCTTACAGGCAGCACTTTTGTGGTGGCATATTTGGGCACAAACAAGGCCTGGAGCTCTTGTTATAATGTGCTACCAACGTGGTATGGAGCACATAAGAGCCCTGAGATGGGTTTATAAAGACTGGCTGAACCAAGCTCTGCTTGGCCTGCAGAGCTGTGCTTAATGCCCCGTTTGTACACAATGAAGTCTGGGCCAGTGTGTTGAGTGATTTACCCTCTCAATCTCCTGTTATTGGCCAGGGAAAGTCAAGTTGCATTAGCTTTCTGCAATATGTCACTGGCTGGTTTGTCTCTCCTTTTGGTTACAGTTTCATTGCTGAATTCACTGTAGGTGACAGGTCCCTGATGTAGCTGTGAGAGGCTGGGCAAGGAGCATCCAGTTACAGGGGGTGTCCCCTTGGAAGCGTTGCCAAGACTTTGCAGGCATCCTTACTTGCATGTCAGTGACGTGCATTGCAGCTCTCCGATTTGCTCTGTGCAAAAACCTCTCAAGACCTTGGGAGGTTTCCAAATAAAGGTGTTTCCCATTGTCTGAGGACTGGGTTTGTTGGTTGAGCAACCTTTTATTTTCTCACTCTTACTGGCACAAAGCACACTTGGCTCTCCCAACTGAGGGATGCAAAGCAGTGAGGTCCAGAGGAGCTGAGCCAAAAAACAGTTCAGCATGTGGAAGTACCTGCTGATCTGCTGTAAAATTCATTGTTCAAAATGAAGCTGTGAGCTTTGTGGTATCTTCCTCTTTTCTTCATAGGTCTGAGAATGCCAGACAATTCAATTTCATCTCTTCTTTTTGTTTGAGTGGGGGTTTTTGTTTCTTTCTTTCTTTGTTTGTTTTTTAATGTTTCAAAACTACTGAACAGCAACAACAAAATCAAGCGAGTTGAATAGATGGTAAAATTTCCAAGATTGAGCAGACAGATGATAGCTCATGCATGGTCTCCATCTTGGCATCAGGATGTATTTTGGCCCTAACTGCCAATATTTTTGTTGTAATTGTATCAATGGTAAATTACTGTCTTGATACTTCTAAAATGGAGAACTGGAATTCCAAAAAGATCCGAAGTTTGCTGGAAGGTGGAGAAAATCCTTCTGTTGCATTCAATGAATGCTACAGCAGGACAGAAAGGCTTAGAGAAGAATAGGTTATACCTTAAGTAGGTCCTTTAGTTTTCCTTATATTTTTCTTCCAGACCATCAGTGGAGGACAGGAACTACTCCTTTGTCAATGGAATTCTCTGAGGATTTTCCTTTCTAATAAAATGTTATGAGGTCACTGCTATAGGTTTGCAGCTGACTTTTGTGCAAGTGCTGACTGTGGCTGGGAGCACTGGGCTCTGGTGACCCTCTGTCCCCTACACTGTCTGTCAGCTCTTCTAATGGCATAGAAGTCATCAGTGTTTAAAGGAATAACAGCAGTGTTTTGTTTCTCAGTGAAGTGGAGAAAGATGATTCTGGTGAGAAAAAAGTGGCTGAATTTTGCTATGGCTGCAAAGTAATCTTTCACTACCACTTTGATGTCAAGATTGTCTGTGCTTCACAAGCTGGTTTTGAGCTCTTCAATTCTGCAAACTGTGACTGAGGGAAACACATCTATCAACTGTAGCTAATAAGAAAATTTTGCTTAATACTTTTTTGATATGATCTACATGTTCCATGTAAGAATGAGAAAATTGCTTTCATAAAATATCAAATGCTATAAAAGTTAAGGCTTGTTTTCTCATCAGTGCCAATCACATACCAACCCCTTGACGAGTTCCCTGTGATGAATGAGCCAGCCAAGGTCCATGAAACCACTCTTGCAATTTTTTTTTTAATTTGGGGGGGGGGTTGGTTATTGTTGTTCTCGTTGTGTTTGTTTGTTGTTTTCTGTGGTTCTTTTTAGAAATGAAAAAAACCTCATCATTTTTACTCAGTGCATTGTTACGCATGGTAACAATGAGCAAAAAATGAGCAAAAAAGCATTGCTTTTAGGAGATGAGGAAGAATATAAAAGACCCTATTAAGCTTCACCTTTAGAATTTCTAACTACAGTTAGAAATAGATGTATGTAGGATGCTTATCCCAGCAACCAAAAAAACCTCCCCTATCTCCAAGTTTGATGATTGGGCCTGGTGACTTTAACATCTTATTTGTAGTTTTTGTAACAACGCCATTCGATCCAATTCAATGCACACTCTTTGCCTGTGCTTTAGTCTTCCTTGGATTGCATACTTTTAAAATCTCCAGTTAATTAACAAAAAGGAAGTGATATCTAGGTCAAAGAAATCTCATTTGAATCAGTTAATATTTGTAGTGACTAATACTCACTTACTGTGGATTGCCAAAGAGAAATGAGAGGAAAAACCTGAAGGGATTTCTAAGGAACTTTCCATGTTGAAAGATCACTTTCCAGGGTGTGTTCCCCTGTAGCCTTATTCCATAAACCTCCCACTGGTGGCAGATACTGCCCTGTCATCACGGACGGATGTATAATTTCAGAGATGCAAATTTGCATTTGCACAATCTGTGTGTGTAGGAAGTTTCAGCCCAGCACCTCCTCTCTACCTTTTTTTTACCCTCAAGGTGCATCTCATTACAGACACCATGGGAGACTTTGAATCATTGCAACAGCCCAAGTAGTGTAAAGTCCTGCTGGAAGAGCATTTGTCACATTTTGACAAGTGCTTATATCAAATGGGCTGCTTCATTTAATGCTAAACCCCTAATGATACCTGGAACAGACTTAAAACAAGTCCATTATGCTGCTAGTGTTTGCTTAAAAGTAAGAATTCTTGCACTTAAAATATCCAGAGTTCTTCTAATACCTTGATTTCTTGCCAGCTCAGAAGACTTTTGATGATAGAATCATCGAAGTCCTTTGGGGTTTTTTTTGTTTGGTCGGTTGTTTTTTTTCATCAACAGTGTGCTAGGTTTTAGCCATTTCATGAAGAATAATTCTTTTTATGTGGTCCAAGTTTTTCAGCTTCCTGTGAGTCCTTTCAAAGGCAGAGCAGTTACAGTGTATGTGTTGTACCTGGAGCTCTGACCCTGGTTCCCATGTCCCTCAATATCCTAGGTTAGGTACAAACATGCACAGAAAGAGGATCAGTCTTTGATCTGAGGAAGGCCGAGCCTACTTGAGGAGATGTTCCTGTAAAACACAGGTCACTTTGGAATAGCAGATTTCTGTCAAGCCCAGATTGCTTGACTTAGAACATCTTTTCTGTCGTAAAACAGTTTTTCTGTCTCTGGTTCTTGCCTTGTTGTTTACAGGAGCGCCTGATGGTTGTGAGCAGACTTGAGTGGTTGGACACAGCACCCTCCTCAAAGCCCCAGCCAAGGGCCCAACCAACAGGGCACTTTTGGGGCTGGCTGGAGTTGTCTGGGCTAGCAATAAGTAAGAAAGACTGAAAATGGGGACAAGCAAGAGAATGCTTGAAGCAGCCAAGGGAACCCTGCAGAAAGAGAGGAAAAATTACCCTGGCAGATGTTTCCTTAACAGGAGCTAGGGCAAGGCTGCCCTTTTTAGGGCCTCCAAATGCCTCTCGCAGAAATCAAGAGGTGAGGACCAAGGTCCAGAAAAGGGGTGTAGGAGGGTAAGAAAGTCAGTGATCTCAGTTGTGTTATGCAAAAGAACCTGTAAGAGTCAGGATGGAAGGGATGTGGTGGTGTGGTTTCCCTGGGAAAAGAGCAGGCCTCTTGGAAAGAGGGAAATCCAAGCTAGCCGGTTTGGGCAACCACAGTTTAAAGCTCCTCACAGGAAAGTCCCTATAACGTAACCATGGAGTGCTGAAAAGCTGCAGTGATTGCAGCACTTGCCTTGAGAGGGCCTGTGTCCACAGCTGCTTTGCCAGGCTTCATGACACAGCCATTCTACAGTGTTAACTAACAGGTATTTAAAATGATCTTGATTGGTTTTTGTTTGGCAATCCAAAGTAAGCAGGTATTACTGGGTATTTTTAAGCCAGTCTTCCAGTAACACAAGACAAAACGCTGGCTGTGTTAATAATGTACTAAGTAGCCCGAGTAATCACATGTTCTGTATGTCAAGAATGACCTAGTAAAACCTTCATGAGTTCTCCTGGTCAACTTAAAACTTTACCACTTCATCTTATTTAGTTATTCTCTTTTCTCTTTTCTTTATAAGGTTTGTTTTATTTGTTTTAGGTCTTCCTGAGGAAGCAAAGAGAATACAAGAAAAAAGCAGCTTCACATTTTTTAAATTATTCTCTTCTAATTTGATAAAAAAAAATGTTTCAACTGGATTAATGAATAGTTTCAGCCCACCTAAAACTGCATTTTAATGAACATTTTAAGTAGCAGATTTTTTTCCCCCCTACCTCTATTCTTGTCTATTGCTTTTCAAGATTCAGGAAATGTCATATATATTTCTTTCATAACTGCCAAGGCACAGTATCTTTTTTTTCTCTTTTTGAATTAAATATTTTTAAAGTGCAAGCCCTCATTTTTTAGTATTGGAAGGCATTTTCGTGTTCAGGCTGTGGATTTTGGTTCCAGCAATTTTCTTTTTCCAAATCTTCCTTGGGATTTATGCATCTTGGGGAAACTCTCAGCCAAACCAAAGTAGTCGAGAGGCACTGACTTTTGTGGAAGTGGTGAGGGTCAGGCTCAGTTTCAGTGTGGCTGTATGATCACTCTAGTGCTGAAAAGTTGCTGACAGCTTTTCTTGGTGAAGATTTTGGGATGTTAAACACATCTGTTTCTATCATATGTTTAACATCCTTGAATTGCATTCATTAAGTACATTAATTACTTAATTAATCACATTGCTACTTTTTGAAATCAGGTTTCTTTTTGTCTGCAAATGACACTCGGTGGTCTCAGTCCCTTGCAGGAGACAGTGTGTCCTCTCAAGTGACTCTTTCCTTTCTTCTCTTCCTCACCTTTGTAAGTTATTCAGAAAAATCTGCACTGCTGGACTACTTTAAGGATCAGAAACGTATTAGTCAAAATGTTTCTGCTGTTGTGTTTACTCTGCCTAAAGGCAAATACAAATTTAAATTGGAAGAGAAAATAGGGCTGTAACAAAGCAAATATAATGTAACTTAGAGCCCAGCTTGGCAGGCAGCTTTTAACTGTTTCCTCTTTTGCCCATAAGGTGTCTTGACCCTGGCTGGATGCCAGGTGCCCACCCAAGCCGCTCTATCACTCTGCTCCTCAGCTGGCCAGAGGAGAGGTAAATAAGGAAAGGCTCTGAGATCAAAATAAGGGCATGGAGAGATTACTCACCAATTGCCAACACAGGCAAAACAGATTCAACTTGAGGAAATAATTTATTAGCAATCAAATCAGGGTAGGACAATGACAATGACAGGTAAGATCAAACCTTAAAACATCTTCCCCCCACAACTCCCTTCTTCCTGGGCTTAACTGTACTCCCGATTTTCTCTACCTGCTTCCCCCAGCAGTTCAGGGGTATGAAAATGGGGGTTTTCGTCAGTTCATCATATATTACCTCTGCTGCTCCTTCCTCCTCAGGGGGAGGAATCCTCACACTATTTCCCTGCTCCAGCATGGGCTCCTCTCTCCATGGGGCCACAGGTCCTGCCAGGATCCTGCTGTAGTGTGGGCTTGCCAAGAGGTCCCAGCCTCCCTTGGGCATTCACCTGCTCAGATGTGGAGCCCTCCAAGGGCTGCAGATGGATCTCTGCTCCCCCATGGGCTGCAGGGGAATCTCTGCTCTGGCACCTGGAGCAGCTCCTGCCCCTCCTCCTGCACTGGCCTTGGGGTCTGCAGAGTGGTTTCATATATCCATCTTCCATATATTAAGTCTTCTCTCTGGCTGCATTTGCATAGGGTTTTTTCCCCCTTCATAAATACATTATCCCAGAGATGCTACCATTGTTGGTGATGGGCTCGGCCTTGTCCACCGAGTCCTTCCTTGGAGCCAGCTAGCATTGGCTCTGCCAGACATGGGAGAAGATTCTAGCAGAGAATCCACCCCTGGTGCCTACCCACTACCAAAACCCTGCCACACAAATCCAATGAAAACTAGTTTTTCATCCTTCTTTCCAATTACAGGCTTTGCCATCACCTTTGAGAGGTCCAATTCTGTGAAAAGGTGGTTGGCTACCCCAAGGGACTGTAGACAGAGTGGAGTTAACTTTGCAGAGAGAAATCCAACTCCAGAACGCTGGATATTTAGCTTCTATATGTAGGTAACAGCGAGCAATCAGCAGTGCCAGGATGGCTGCCAGGATGTTCATGGCAGATACACCAGGTCTCCTCATAACCCGCACTTTCGATAGATGGAAAGTTAATTTCTCCCAACAGGCACGTCTTGTCCATAATTGCATCAAAGCAATGTCATTCAATGGTATTTCTAGATCTGTGACTTATGAAGTGCAACCTGTAATTAGTGCAAATTGGCTTCTTCCTCAGATAACGATTTTTGTCAGCCATGCAAGCACTAAATTGCATGAAATCACTGGATTGCATCACAGCCTCTGAAGCTCCAGAGATATTGAGCAAGTTACCTCTGGAACTTTTGTGCTTGGGATTTATTATGCATTTACTCATCAGAGATTATGCAATGATTAAATCCCCATATTTGGCCATGTTCCTTTCAGCTACTGCCTTCTCATGCCCTTTGCTTTGTCAAAGGAGTCCTAAACCATTGGAAATTACAGAAGGGAATTTCCCATTTGGTTCTGTGTTTCCTGGTTGATCAGCTATATTGCAGTAAGGCTTTATTTTTATCATTTCAGAAAAGGTACTAATATGCAATAAAACAACATCTCTTTGTGAGGAGGAAAAACATGGAAACTATTGTTAACTGCCAGTTAATTAATGACTGTCATTATGTTTCTCATCTTATTGTAGGGAACAGGTAAAGGTATTGACAGTGTCTGACATTCAAGTTGATAAGAGATGGTTTGGGCTTTTTTATTTTAATCTTTCACGTTTAATATTAGACCTAAACCCATAAAGTGACAATAATCAAATGGTTAATGATTATAAAATTCCTCCTCTTCAGTAGTCCATGAAGTGTTTTAACTCTTGCATGGAAACCAGGTGGGCTGCTCCTGTGCTTCTCTGTGATGGGGAGAGTGATGTGGTAAGCTCATCCCCCCCCCCCCCCNNATGCCTTTTTTTCCCCTGTATGGGAGTGTTTATCAAGGTTGAACTATTAAGTCCTCTTCAGCTCTTCAGACTTCCAGCAGGTATTTCTGTGAGTAGAAGTCCTTTGGGATATAAGAGAGGAAGCATATTATCAGGATGCAGCAGCTTGGTGACCAGGGAAAGTTGCCTCTGGCTGTAGTTTGCAGATGGTGTCTCAGAGCAGTTTGACTCCACAGCTCTCCTCTTAAAATCCCCAAACTGCTCAGAACTGTCAGTTTCCCAGTATTACTTGGGAAGAGGCCCAGTTTTTCCTGATGCATTTCGTCTCCTTCCACAGGTCTGATTGGATGGCTCTGCAGCACTGGCACCTAGGCTGTCTTTGCCTCATCTTTTGTTACACACACACAGGAAGGGTTTGAGCCTGTTGTTCTCTGGAGCAATGGGAGAGGAAGCCTAGGAGAGGATGAACACTTTGTCAGTCTCTGTTTTGCTGCTCTGCCTTACTGTGAATGCAGTTGTTGTGAGGGGATCTGAGGAGGGACAACAGAAGTGAGGGAAGCTGAGAAGCTGACAGCAAAGTCAAGTCAGAAAGACAAATAAGTTAGGAAACTAAAATAAGAAACGAACAGCTAAATGGGAAAAACTCAGAAAAAATTATGTGGGCTTGATTGTGGCTTGGGAAGGAACTCACGTTTAAGATGGTGCTCAGGGAAGGGCCACGTCCAGCTTGAGTATCTGCAAGGGTATTCAAACTAGGCTTTCACATCCTGTCCTGGGCAACCTGTCCTACTGCCTCACCCCCTTGCTATGGAGAGGGGATTTCCCCATGTCTGATGGGAATTTTCCTTCTCACAATTTGTGGCTGGAACCTCTCATGCTTTGGCTGTACTCTCTAAGGAGACTCTGGGCACAGCCTTCCCCATGCAGGCACCAGGGCAGGGAAATGATGGCCTCCCTTGACCTGGCAGCCCACTCCACGGGCAGCCTATGAACTGCAGCAGTGTTAAGACACTAAACACATTTATATGGAACCTGCAACTGACCCAGGAACAGGCTCGGAGGTGCCACTGACCACCCTGGGGCCTGGCAGCCCCATCTCTTGCCTGGGTGGCAGTCCCCAGCCAGCCCACATGGCCCCACTTGGTCACACAGGTGCCAAAAGAAACCAGATTGAAAGTTTGGTTGGGTCAGGGTAGACAACAGTCACTGTCCCCTCATGCCCAGGGAATAATGAATAACACTTCCCCTGGAACACATAAGCACCTCCCTGTTTTTATATATTTTTTGCTTTCTGTTTGCATTATGGGTTTGTGAAGGTAAAGACTGAAAAGATACAGCTATGTGTCATATCAGAACCAGCAGAGCTTTCTTCAGCTGTTTGCATTAAATGTTTTCGGATTGTTTTAACTACTTTGTGCAAATAAACTGAAGGTGCTTTGTACACACCAAGAACAAACAAAATGACAGCGCTCCTGAAGTTTGTGCACTCCTTGCGGCTGTTGTTGTAAATCTAAATCTTAACCTAATTTCCTAAATCAAACAAAACATGAGATAAAAGGAGCACCATGAGCATGAGTCCAGCTGTGACGAGGCACATTGCCAGCCATGGTCAGTTGTGGGAACCACTGGTGTGATGAAAACTGCCTGAGGGCAGGAGTACGGGGTGAGCACTGCCTGAGTAGTGTCATCACTCTGGTATCCAAACTGCTGGTGTTTAGGTAGAAGTGTCAAAGCTCAGATGAGAAGATTCTGTCCAAGAAGCACTGAATGGAGAAGAAACAGAGCTGTAGAGTCACAAGTAAAACTTGAGGTGCAAGGCCACCTCCATCTGGATAACAGTATGGACCAGGAAATGGCATAAGAAATGCCAGAGTTGGGTATAGGTGTAATAGATTTGGGATCCATGAAATCTGTACATAAAGGAAAAAACTGCCATCCTAGTCAGCTAGTTTGAGGCATTGCCTAATGCTGACAGATAGTCTTTAACGCAGTGCAGAGATAGCTGCATACTGAGAGCATTGATCTTTCTGTATTTTTGTGGCATTTCGCTGCTATCCATAAGGCAGTTACAAAAAGCTACATACATCAGGGCATGGGTTGTTTGTTGCCTCCTCCCCATCCTTTGGCCAGTTGCTGTGACTCTGCAGAGAAGCATGTCCAGTATATGTGAGGCCGTGCACACTGCAAGGTTGCTCATGTATACCTCAACCATAGGAAATTCCCTAATTTCTCACTATTACATAGAGAAATTAATTTCTCTGAATAACAATCTGTTCTAGAGCTTGAGCTGTTTACATTTCTACAAAGAAATAATAATAACTCACCCTTTGAGAGAGGTACGGGAACTCTGTGAAGGACAGAAGGCATGTAATTATGAACTGACTACCACTGTCCATGAGCTCTACCTTAATGGAAGCCACTTAAAGCTCAGGTTACTCTATAAGCACCTGGAGCTGGCAGCAGCTCCTGTGTACACTAGCCGGCCAGGACATGGCCTACAGCCATAACAGTAGTTTCACACAGATCCTTAAACAGCATGGGAAAGTACCATCCTTCAGTAGCAGCTCAAACAATGTCCTTGGAGTGGTGACAGCCTCTCCCTGGTGGTTTCTCTAGAGCTGTGCAAGGCAGTTTCAAGATTGTGTGCATTTCTGTTGAATGTTCAGGAGTCACAATACTCTGGTACAGTTTGGGAAGGCAACAAACTACAGCTATTGTTCATGAAGCAGCATTAATGCATTCTAGACAGCACAGATTTGGAGGAGAATATAGGCCCCATTTCAGGTTTCTTTTAAGCTCATTCTGTTTCAGATGAAATAGTTCAGATGTGTGACAAACTGGCAGGAAGTCATGGCAGGGAATGGTTAAAGAAATGGATAAGGAAACTAAATAAACCCATTTTCATGAATACTCGATGTTGCTCGTGTGTCCTTGCCAATATGACAGTCTAGAGCTCAGAAAGCAGTAATCGGGAAAGCCGGATGTTACTGTGTTGGCCAACCAGTAAATATTAACGTAGTACTTTGGTGTCAGTGCAGCTTGTGACCCAGCTGCTGTGAGCTTGCCATACTGAAATGAATCTGGCTGGCTCAGCCCACCTCCCTCTGTTCCCAGGCTGGGTTTATTAAACCAGGGCACAACACACACAGTTTCTGTAGGTAACATTTAAAGTTACCTACATTTGACTTTCCTCATTTCACAACCCACACTCCTACCCCTAAAACTACACGTGCTTTGCCCACAGAACCATTACCTCACAGCCTTTTATTTCCTTTTCTTTTAGACTGAATCTTTTAAGCTACTTAAAAAAAAAAAAAAAATATTCCCCAGCACACTGTTATCTCTGGTTGTAGTACCCGGAAGGAGTGCTGGGGCCAAATCGGGCACGATGGAATTTGCTGTGGGGAAACCCGCTGATGACGATGGAACCCGCCCGTGTGAATTCCCGTGGCTCCTGCCACCCCTTTATAAGCAGGTGGAGCTGCGGCAGGGCTGCCAGGACAAGCAGCCAGGCACTCACTGAAGCACAGCTGCGTGTGGAGAGGGAATGACTGGCTGCAGCAGCAAGAGCATGGTCCTGGTTTCCCTGCTGGGACTCCTGGTGCTGCTCCTGTGTGGCACCTCCGAAGGTGAGTGACCTCGGGTGCTCTGCCCCGGGAAGGGCTCCCAGTGCTGCTCACAGCTGGCAGCACGATGAGGCTCAGCTGGAAGGGAACGGTTTCAGCGAAGTGTGCTGCCTCATCCTCCTCTTCTGTCACGAGGGAGCTGGATAGCTGGGGTTGAATAGTGAGTGCCCTAGACAGCTGGGCAGTGTGGGCCAAATGGGGTCTATTGACTTTGTTGCTTTCCTTCACTCAGCACAAAGCAACCAGGATTGCTGCCTGTCTTACACCAAAGTGCGTCTGCCTCGGTGGGCCCTGAAGGGTTACACTGAACAGCTCTCCAGTGAGGTCTGCGACATCCCGGCCATCATGTAAGTTACTTTCTGAATTTCCTCTGGTTTTTCTGACATATATTAACATATTTTAAAAGCATGATTTTTCCTGCCTTTTCAAAAAGTTAAATTAACTAAATAAATTGTGTATCACACCTGTAAACAATACACACAACCTCTAGTTGATAGGGACTACTAACTCATGGGACAGTCATACAATGTAAATAATGATTCTGACTCTTTAGGAATCAGCTGCGAAACAAAGACATGTTTTGTCTCCAGCTAAGGATGACTCTGACCAACACAGACCCTTGCCAAAACCTGTGAACAGACACATAAGTGACAAGACTTCTTCTAATTCACAGGGATCGGATTTTTTTTTTTACAAGGTTTTGGGCTAGGTGTTGATCAGTCACCTTAGCTTGATAGCAGCTGTTCTCCTTAATCTTATAAATTGTTTCTGGCATCAGCTAAGGTCTTTGCCTCAATAGATCAAATAAATTGAACACCATTTTTGGTGCAAAAAATGATCCCTGAGACTGAAGTAGCTATTACATTTGAATTTATTTTTGTTCATATAATATTGAGGAGTTTGGAGCATCCCATGTCTAACTAGTGCTTACAAAAGCAGTTGCTATTGGTCATTATATGGAGTAACTGTACTGTCCACAGAAATTACTGGCAGGGATTTCTAATGATTTACTGATTTCTTTATCATTATTTCTTTTCCAGTTTCCACACCTCCAGTGGGCTGAAGGCCTGTGTAAATCCTAAGGAAGGCTGGGTGAAGAAACATCTTCTTTTCCTGAGGTAGGAGTCAAGACTTCTAAATAACACCAGGGATGAAAACAGGGCATGTATGAAAGCCTGTCTCTTATGTCTCCTGAATGCCACTTTTGACAGCACTGGCGAACACATTTGTCTTTCCATGTCCTGTCAGACTTAGCTGCTCCTTTCTAGAGTCTTCTCAGGGACAGTCATGTCACATGTCCCTTTTTCCCACCTGACCTACTCTCTCGGGGAAAGAAGAGAAAACTATAACTGACCTGTGGTTGAGGTCATTATTTATGTGTGTCCTCTCTTCCTTTTAACAGCCACAAGCTCAGGAAGATGTCAGCCTGACACGGTTTCCAGCAAGGAGCTAAACACAGACATGGCTGAAGAAGCACTGGGTTCAGGCTCTCGGCTGGGATCATTTGTACACTGTTGTGTGCTCACTCACCTCCAACTCCGGCTTCTTTGGAACCGTTGACCTTCTCGAGTTGATTCATATTGTATCGCTGTTTTGCTTGAATTAAGCATGTTGTTAAAGTTTCTATTTTTACTAATAAGTGTATGTTACTGATATGACACGAGTACTATTTAGTAAGGACTGGCTTAAGCTGCTGTACAGAGTGTGAATTTTATTAAGTTTATTGCATGTTATTTTTGGTTTTTTCAGCATGTGTAAAGCAGGTTATTTATTCTGTTTATTTTGTTATTGTTTTCTGCCAAAATGTTTCCTTTAAGCTGTCATAAGCATTATAATACCTCTTGAACTATTGTTAAATGAAGTCTGTTTGTAGAAAAAAAATGGAAATTGGAATTTTGAAAAAAGTAAATATTAAAATCAGCACTCTCTGTGATATGTTTATTTGTTTTTAATTGAAAATGTGACTTGCCATTGAAATTCAGTCCTTTGTTAAGAGCCTCCAGCTGAAATAATTACACAGGTGTGTTGACACCTGTTAAAGCCACTTTCCACCTTGCTCACTTTGCTTGCCCTAGGGGTACCTATGACCTCTGTAGGGTATAATTCCTTCCTGACCCACAGACAGCTGCTATATATCAAGTTTTTGTTTAGCATGAAGACTTAGCTTCATCTTAATCAGACTTGAGGGAATTCCTTTTGCCAGTTTATTTATCCAGGAGGAACCTTACACATTGTCACTGGGCAAGCTTCTAGCTTACCCACCGAGGAGGATTCATTATGGTAACACAATCCGCTTTCAACTTAAGGGGCTTTCTCTAGAGGAGAAACTTTCCTACCCTTTTGGTGTTTGCCTATGGTACCCTATGGTTTCCAGCATAATGAGTTTTCCTGACGCAGGAGCTCTTGATGGAGGTCAGTGATGCCCGATAAAAGTAATGAGACTTCATGGAAGAGATGGGTGCAGGTGGACTGGGGAAGACTGCTCAGCCGTTTATGTACTGTTACATGGCCATGTGGACTTCAGGAATGTGACCATGTAGCATGTACAGGTGTCATGCTCTCACTGTCAGCACCAGAGTCTTATGGATAAATTTACACCTTGCCTTTTAGTACCTTTTAGTCATAGAAATACAAGTATTAATTTTAATTTAATTTAAACTTAAATGCAAAGTATTTTTGGTGCCCTTGAGAGAGGAGCTGAGAGATACTGGGTTTTTAAAATGGTGTTGGAGTGTAAGGCTGTTATTTTCTGGTTTCAAAACCTGCTAGAACTTAAAACAATCTGCTTGTGGCTCTACAAATCTGGGAACTGTCAGTTCCCTGTGAGTGAAGCTCTGAAGAAGCAAGGTATCTAAAGGAGCAAAATTAATTAGCTTTAATTTCCTTAAGGTGGATTCCTGATATTGAGAACATAATGTACTCTCCAGGGAGAAGTAATTACCCAGCTTGTTCCCTGGGCATTCTCCTAACTTCTGGGCAGAACTGCAGAGCTCTGCCGCATACCTGCTAGCTACTGGTGTGGGCTGTTTGGGCTCAAAGAGCTAATAGGCTAAATCAGGTACCAACAAAATGGTACGGACACAATAATTGGGTCTGTGTTAAAAGTGTTGGAAGGTGAGGTTCCCCAAGCCTGCCTTGGGAATTGTTGTTAGGAACCAGAGCTGTAAAGAAGTTGGTGCAGAAAAGCCTGGAGTCCAAGGGTTGAATTCAAAGCATGAGAGCAAAATAAGGAAGTGAAGACCAATGAGTGGAATTCTGTGGGTGGCTCTTTACTGCCAGTTCAGGCCCCTTTAAAGTTTTGTATTTCTTCTGTAACTCACCCTTCTTCTGGTCATCCATGGTTCCATTGCTACAAAACCCCACATGCCTCATCCACAGAGCTATGACTTGCGGGATTTCTTTTTAGTTGCTCTTATTCTGGTTGAATTTTTTTTCATAACCAACCCCCTGGGAAGAAAAAAGATATTGAAAATATTGGTTTCTATGCTGAATATCAGAAATTGCTAAGGTTATTATGTTACTGGTAGGAACGTCTGTGTAGAAATAGCATGCCCCTCCACACCTTCCTGAGGATACAAATAGGTATTATAAGTGAGTGCTGCAACTCCAAAATTATCAGATCAGAGGCACATTTTTATAAGTAACTTTAAGTATTCAGTTAAAAGTTCAGACAGCTCTGTAAATCATGACCCTTTCTAGGAAAACCTGAATCCTGATTACTTTGGTGGGACTATTCTGCATTTGAGTAGGTGAATTTCTGTCTCCTCTCTATCTTTGGCCTTCAACTCCTAATTCAGCCTGTGCAATGAATAATTTGGGATGCAGAAATAAATGCTGGTCATTTGGAGACTTTTTCTCTTCCATTTATATAATTTTTAAAAAAACAATTTTTTTTTTCTTGCAAAATGCTTCCTATTATAGCTTGGATATTTGGGAAGTAGATATGAGACCTTTCCCTTCAAACTCTGAGCATAACTTTATACTTCAATTTCAAAGTGTCCTGCTTTCCCTGCATTGAGACCAGTCCTTGGTGATTCTTCTGCCAGCTGGAGTATTGCTATTGAATTCTATTTGTGTATATTCTTTCTGTGTTCTTTTTGTTTGTTTGTTTGGGGTTTTTTGTTTGTTTTGTTTGTTTTGGTTTTTTTAAAAATAATTTTTATTTTTGCTTCTTTTTTAATTCCTTTTTTTTTTCCCCCCCATAAAGCAATCTCACACCTTTCCAAGTCAGGAATTGCAGTATTTTGTTGTGCTAGGACCTTTGACAGAAAAATTTCTGTCCACATATGGAATCAGATTTAATAATTTCTAATTTTTTTTTTAAATCACACTCCAGCACAAGGCAAAAAAATAACAGCATTGTATGGTCAGTGATTTTTGTAGGGAATAGCAAATCTTCTGCTGATTTAATCTTGCTGTTAAAATATAAAACCTGACACATTTCATCTGCCGGGGAAGTACTAGCAAGTTATTTATTGCATTTCTCTCCAGGTGAAGGTAGCTTCCATTAGTTGAAGACTGTTTTATTCCTTCCTTATCTCCCGATGTTTCATCAAAAGTGGAAAAACACAAAGGGGGGTTGTAAAGTCCCTGCGAATCCAAGAGACAAATGGCTCAATGGCCTTGTCCTGCAGTGTGCAGCTTTCAAGTACATCTGAAACCCAAGCTCTACTGGGTGGGCTAGTCACAGCGACACTTTCAGCTCCTCCACAGGGATGTTGATAATTGGTCAGTTATTGTCAATGACCAATACCAACGAGCCCCCATGCAGCCTAACTTCACCCCTGATGAACTGGAATGCACCATTCAGCTGCAATTCTGTTGAGAATTGAATCGGTGAACTCAAGAACCACAAAGGGCTTTAAGCTTATGACACTGTCACTTGATTCTAATGGCATCCACCCAGCTGGATGAACATCAAAACAACAGAAATGGATCAATTGTAACACATCTTCTGTATGCTGAGTTTAGCTGTGTTACACCCTGGAAGTCTTGCTCCAAATACCAGGCTACAGGCAACTTCCTTTGCCAAAAAATTAATCATAAAAGAAGCTTTTAGTCTTCAGAACACATCCACTGCATTGTGCATGCTGTATGCACTGTACTAAGCTGTATGACTGTACATGAATGAAAACTATGATTTATGTTCCCATGATCTTGTGGTTGCTCTGTTCTGGGAGGTGTCAGCCTTAACTGTGCAGTGTTGCAGTCCTAAGTCTGTAAAGGCTTTTGAATTGCTGTGTTTATTCTTTCTGCGCTGTCAGGTGCAGGTAGCTTCCAGCCAAAGCCCTCCTAGAGCTGCTGCTGTTAGAACATTTAAATGTGATATACAATAGCTGCAGTCCTGTGGCTGCTATTGTATATTAGCCATAGATTATTGCTCATATAGCTACTACTGCAAATAAGCCCGGGCACTTGTTGAATAGCGTTTTAGCTTTCTTGAATTTCTAGCATTATTCAAAGATTATGCAATACAAAATACAAATTAAATGTAAAAGCAGCAGATGAAATTTAGAATACTGAATGGATAAAAAGCAAATATGCCACAGGAAAAGCAGACTAAAATACTATTGTTAATTTTTGTTTTTAAATTTACAATGGAATTTCTATAGTTTTGCTTCCATGACCTCATTTATACCCCCAAAATAAAGTAATAATTTTACTTGTAAGCACCTGCATTTACATTTCCATGTTCCTGAAATTTTGCTGCTCCCTAACTTTAAACTGAAAACTATATTAATTTTTTTTACACTCTTTTTGTATCAAGGAGAAAATTTATAATCTGGGTTGAAACTCCCTGAAAAAATAGATACTCTCCAAATAGCGTCCATACACGGAATGTGCTGGATATACTTACAAGGCATGTCCTACATGAGAGGGATTTTATCTACCAATGTGGCCACACAGCTGATGTACAAAAGTGAGGAGAGAGAGATTGCACATGGCACATTCTCCTAGACTGATAGTGCCAGCAAAGGCATATGAACATCCAAGGAGGAAGAGCTACCCCTACTCTCAGAAGAGGTGGCTGATGCACGTGGGAGTTGACTTGCATAGGAATCTGTTCTACAGATAAAAAGTCGTATCTCAGGTTCTGTTGAATTTGGATCCTTCCCAATTCTTAATATTCCTGAGATGCAATCAAGTAAGGTTCATTAAATATATAATTAATTACCACACATATAAATTTAAAAACCCAACCTCTTGATTAAACTTGTTTGTATGATCTCTGTAACCAATGTATTTCAGCGTACCAGGTGTTCATGATACTCCTTCTCCTGAAGCATCTTGATTTACCTAAAAATCTAAGCTTCACAAAGATTATTTTTTCTAGCTCTCAAAATTAACCCAGACTAACCCCTGCAAAACAAATGATGAAGTACATCTCAACAGCTTTTCACACCTAAGCTAGTTGCATGAAGTTTCGACACCCAACTCATGTTTTTGCGTAGCAGCTGTAGCAGTGAAATTTAACAGGAAGGTTGTTGCCATGTTTCCTTCAGTGAACACTACTTCCAGTTACCAGAAATTATGATCTTGAGCCCCTTTTTCAGTGAAAACAATGCCTGTTCTAGCGGAGGCTGAAGATGTGTCTATTCTTTCTATCTGTTTGATTTATAGTTTTTTTCTCCTTGACATCTTTAATGCTGGAGATGGATGGAATGGCTCACCTCACGGCCTTTAGAGATGATTCAGCATGCCTAGGCTAGCATTGGCTGTCTCTGTGTCACAGGACACGAGAGGACACATGCAGGTAGTTGTAATAAGATATCAGATCTTCTGTTAGATGACACTTGGTCAAGAGACATGCTCATGATAAGAAGGAGGGAGAGAGATACAAACACACAAACAAACAAACCAGCTTCTGGAAATGGGAGCGGGGTGGCCCATCACTTGGGTTTCCTGGTGAGAAAGCCTGAATAACAAGGATCCACTTAATAGACAGCTACAAGATAAGGCAACTCAGGAAACATGAAACATTGAAATAGCGCAGCTGGGGATCCATGGTTAGTGTAGGCATGTACCAAAGTGTTTAAAAGAGAGCACAAAATATTTTCAATTTCTTAGTCAAATGTTAGGTACAGTGATTCAAACTGTAACTGTCTTCTCTCCTGGCCACATGCCCATGAGCCAAGGCAAAACATTTATGTGTAGGCAGAGATGTTATGTGTAGGATTGTCTAGTACAAGTACTTGACTATTCCTATACCTTTTGGATAATAAAATTTAATCAAAATATACATTGTTTTTGAAGGAACATGAATTGCAAGGGTATAAACCCTGTACCAAGAATTCATTTACACAAATACAGAGGTGCCAGCAGACAGCATCATTAGGTGCCAAGGGCAGAAAAATATTACAAATCTGTAAGGAGCTACAGACTCAGACCTGTGGGGGAGCAGACAGCTATGCATTTACTGATCAAGCCATTTGATTAGAGTGTGCCAGTGGAGATGGGTTCAAGCAAGTAGTCCAATTTGCAGTGAAATTGTCAATTAAACAGTGTCAAGATTAAACTAGTAGTTTAATATCCTTGCAGCATCATTGGTCAGGCACAAAGCCAGTGATAACTCTATAAACATACAAAGTAGGCAAATGAGAAATTGAGAATGATAGATTTAATATGGCAGATAAATCAGAGCTGTAGAGTGATCAGTGTATGGAGTGACTTCAACTGTTCACTCACATATAAATTGTATCTCATGTATGAATAAGCATTGTTATACAGCTGTACTTAGGGAATGCAAATCAAAGTGCTCATGTAAAAGTTTGTCATGCATATCTGAAAAATAATAATGCTTTAGCTATATGTCCTACTACAGTGATACCTTTTTTTCAAATGTATATTTAATAGAGCTGGTTCAAAAAGATGACTGTGTGTTCTTGTGAGCATCTGAATGTTTCACGTTGTTATGACTAGGAATAAATGTTCAAAATGTCTTGCAGAGATGATGCAAATCTCAGATATGTGAGATATCTGCAAATCTCAAAGACTTGCTCACTCTATAGCATTCCCAAATCAGTACTAGAGTAGGCAAAAATGTTTAATGAATTTGAAAGTGGGTAATGCTGTATTATTGCTAATTACAATTAATGGTTGATATGCATACACCTTGTTTTGCACATCCATACGAAGTACATCAAAATGATGGTAAAGAAACCTAGAAAATAAGACAATGCAATAGGATTACCACACTTAATGAAGGCATATAGAATCATAGAACGCTTTGGGTTGGAAGGGCCGTTAAAGATCATCCAGTTTCACCCCCCTGAGATGGGCAGGGACACCTTCCACTAGACCGGGTTGCTCAAAGACCCATCCAACCCCAACAAACCTGGCCTTGAAACAGATATGGAAAAAAGAACTACTTAAGTGAAATGCTTAATAAATTTCTGAATTGTAGACACTAAATATAAAATCACAAACTAGTTATTTTGGCTTTTATTTTTTTATTAAAAACAATGGTGAGATGAACACACTTCTACTTCAGTGAAGTTGTTTTCTAAAACAAAGTGGCTTTCGCTACTTATATTTTCCAGTTCTATTGCAGACTTACTAGAAATCCTGTTATTTGTCAGGATTTTTTGCTGCCTCCTGACTTGTGGTTTGACCTAATTGTGCATTATGTGTATGTAGAAGAGCTCCTCTTTTTTCCTCTCTGGGTGCATCTGGAAAACTCACTGACCGCAGAACACTTGCGTTATTACCCGATACCGTCAGCTTCACCGTCTCAATGGCAGGATGCAGAGCTCACCCTAAAGGTCTTCAGCCCCCTACGGTCTGGGCCATGGAAAGAAAGATTAAAGGCATTTCTGAGTTCTTCTCAGAAGCGGTAAGATAAATATATCTCATTGGGGTTTTTGCACTGAGGATTTTTTTGTTGTCAGGTCAACCCATAAACTTCTCAAGGTTAAGAGGAAAGACTCTCATAAGAAGTGGACAGGAAGGAAAAATTTTTTTCAGCTAAGTGAAAATTTCACTGAAGCAAGTAAGGATGTATGGGATTCCCTGGCTGCATGGGATATACAAGCAGTTTATCAGAGGTGGAAAATGGAAGAGAAGAGCAATGAAGAGAACTACTGTTCCTTTCTGCTACTTGTTATTGTCTCACTGTAGGTGAACAGCACATGCAACTATTCGTGTGAACAGAAATTTGTGGGTGACACACTTTCTTGGCAAATTCCAACTAGTAATTTTTTTTTAATTTTAGATTTTTAAATTAATGCAAATAGTCATGCAAAGAGGAAAAACAATCTTTGGGAAAGAGAACATTTTGTTCTACAACGCACTGTCACTTCTTTCTCCTAGAATAGCTCTTACCTAGCAAAGGGAAAACTCCCAGGAGATCACGTCCCTTAAAAAAGTAATAGTGTTAACATTTTTCATGGCTGTGGTGTCACGATTAGCATTGGAAGTAACAGAGCAGAAGTGAGAAAGAGCTCTAGCAATGCACTGAGAAGTGTATGCATACACTGACTCTGTTTGGGCAAGAGGAAGAAGAATATGCCAGAATAAAACAACCTTGCAGAAAAAATCATGTAAACCCATTTAATTCACCAAGCAGAAACAAGGAACTATGAGAGAACTGTTCTTCTGCACTCTACAGACCTGACAATTATGAGAAAGGACAGCACACAAAAACTCCCCTTAGTAAAAATTCACTGCACTCACTACTGGCATAACAGAAATAGGAAGTGGCTGTCTACATCTTTCCCTCAACTCAGACTGCTCTTGGGCTGGCCTTTCTGATTGAGTTCAGCATACCACAGGCTGACCTACTTCAGAACAAGTGGGTCATGATACAATTTTCAACCAGGAAGCTTAAATCCCACTCTTCTCTGCAAGCGTGTTTGAGTCAGAAACACTTGCTTCTTCTTATCCTTAGGATGGTAGCTTGGCTCAAGAGAGGATTTTTCAGAACCTCCATTGGCAGGAAGAACCCAAAGGAAGTTCTTCATTGTAACTGGACTGATTTTGCTTCACATTGTCTGACAGAGTTCCCTTCAGCACTGTAGATAAATGTACATTGCAGCCTTCCAAAGCCTCTTCAATATAGCCAGATGAGTTTTATAGTATCTTCACTTTCTGCCACTCCTGGAAGCTGCTGACATAAGCAAAAATGCACAGGGAGCAACTGATACATAAATTATCTTTCCAGGCTGATATCATCAATATTTTTGATCTCTGTACATAAAAGCTGATTATCTCATCCTGGATGTCTCAGCATTTAATTTTTCTTTCCAGTGTAGATATTTTTGAACTCCCTACAGTGAGCATTCTTTGAAGTGGGCCTTTCATGACTCATAGGCTGTGTGCACTCTTCAGACACTAAAAAATATCAGGGCAACAATTTTGCCCAAGCAGTCTGAAAATTTTCCGTCTAAAAGTATACATCAGTTGTATTCATTAGTATTTCATTAGTCACCCCAAGACACTCCTTTTCATGAATTTGAAGAAAAGTTGCATTTCTTCTTAACAGTTAAGGTTTAATGGTATGGGCAGGAGCTAAGTCTGCTGTATCATCAGAATCCCTCTTAACTAGTCTTCAAGTAGCAATGGAATAGCAAGTCCTTCCATTCACTCCCTCACCACAGTTTTTCCCTTTTCTGCCTAAAGCTTTCTCAGGTTATCCTACCTGTGCTACAGCTCTAGTTCTATTTTGTCAGAAGGACATACTGTTTGTCCCTGTATGTTTTTTGCACCCAGGCTTGTCCTGGGTAGCACTGCAGGAAAAGCTTTGTCTCAGCACAGCGTTAACTCCTTGTCCCCTCTCAGGGTCAGAAATTTTTTCTAGTGACTGTATGGGAGTGGAGCAAACAAGGCCATCACACCAGTGCCTCTCTGGGTCGGCCTGGGGAGCAGGCACAGGGCTTAGAGGGATTGACTTCTGCCATGACTCCACTGCTCCCTAATCTTATGCTTACAGAAGCAAAGAAAGAGGTGAGAGCTGAGGCCTATTTGATTTATCATCTTCCACTGTCATTATTGCACATTAATCCCAGGTAATGACAAATTGTGAGGTGGCTGTGTTCAGATGAAGATTTGGAGAAAGAAAGTGAGGGCAAAATGTGCTGAACAACAGGTACTGACATCATGGAGCTTTGCAGTCTTTCCACTTCCCTTGCCCCTGTTTTGATTGTTTTGTTTAAATGTGACTAAAACAGTTAAACGTAGTACTTCCAGTTGGTGTTAAGTAACACTGAAGGTACCAGAAAAGCTGCATGAATCTGTGTTTATGATGAACAAATTAAGTTCCAAGGTAGGAATGTCCGTCCCACGGTTGTTTGTTCATGTCATTTAAGTGAAAAGAACAGAAAAGTATTTACATTCTGAATTGATAATCTGTGTGGATACATATTATGCTAAACAAATACAAAAAGTTGTTAAGAAACTGGAGACCACCAAGATTTGGGGTTGTTCAAAAAGTTATTTTTGAACAGGGTTTGTCCAAGTAAGTCAATTCAGTTGGAAAGCTGTTCGGATCGTTTTCAATAAAAGTATTTCTTATCTGCCTCAAGACTTTCCATATACAAACAAGACAAAAGACTTAAAACAAACAAATGGGAATGGAAAACTCAGAGACCACTTTGTCCCTCAACCGTGTCCTCAAGTAAGTCTGGAACTGGCCATTGTATTTTATTTCCTGGCTTTCAAAAAACCAAAGGACTGTCTTCAAAGTGAAGCTGTAGGGAGCCATGCGGGTGTTTTTGGAAAAGTCACGTATTGTTAAACACTGAGTGGGAATGTCTTGTACTGATCCATTGTCAACAATGTGGGCTATGAGATTGGCCAAATGAAAATGTGTTTACAGCTTCCCCCTATTGATGCTCTACAGCCATTTCAGCATGAAGCTTGACTCAAATTTTTAGTGCTATTAATGCACTATCTTTCAGAGATCCCATGTTGGTTATCTCTTTTCAATTACTTTGTTTTTTCCCCCTTTTTGATGAAATACACATCCGAAGAAAGGCAGTGAAACTAGTGCAGGGTCTGTAGCACAAGCCTGTGAGGAGCAGCTGAGGGAGCTGGGGGTGTTTAGTTTGGGGAAAAGGAGACTGGGGGAACCTTATCACTTCCACAGCTCCCTGAAAGGAGGGGTGTAGCAAGGCGGGGTCGGTCTCTTCTCCCAGGTAACAAGTGACAGGAAAAGAGGAAATGGCCTCAAGTTGTGCCACGGGAGGTTTCGATTGGATGTTAAGAACTGTTCAGGGAATTGGTGGAATCACCATTCCTGGCAGTGTTCTAAAGGCGTGGGGGCCTTGGGGACATGGTTTAGTGGTGAACAGGGTGGTGCTGGTTTAATGGTTAGTCTCCATCATAAGGCCTTTTCCAGCCTAGATTCTGTGATTCTAAACCATATTTTCATATATGTTTCAGGCCTTAGTATCTCTTCAAAAAAATTAAACTGATTAGTTTGGTGTTTTTAAAAAAATTAATTAATCTTTGCCCTCTTTCTTTAACTATTCACTTTCCATATAGCTTTCATACATTTGCTGTGCCGTTACTCGTGGCTCTCCAGTACTCCAAATTTTATATACTTTTTTAGTGCACTCCTTTCTAGATCTGCTTCTTTTCTTTCTGCGGAGCAATCCAGAAGTGCTGGCAGCTTTGTATGGACGATGCAGTGTCAGCACATGGGCGGTAACACTGACCCCGGGGACGGCTCGGCTGCGCAGCCACGGGGACGCGCCCACCCTACCGCCACGGCGGGCCCGGCGCCCTCAGCCCCGCGGCCGGAGCTGCGCGTGCGCGGCCGGGCCGTTGCCATGGCCGCGGGCGGAC